>CM064528.1:44656660-44866660 GCA_032716605.1 Paralithodes platypus
CAAAATAATTGGCTTTATAGGCAGATCATTTGAGCATAAATCCAAAGACGTAATCCTAACCCTTTACAATTCCTTAGTCCGCCCTCTTCTGGAATACTGTGTTCAATGCTGGTGCCCTTATTACCAAAAAGACATAAACAAGCTAGAACGAGTTCAACGTAGAGTTACCAAAATGATACCTAGCCTAAAGAACAAACCATACGAAGAGCGTCTTAGAGAATTAAATCTATTTCCTTTAACCCAGCGCAGATTAAGAGGTGACTTAATTCAAGTGTTCAAAATCATCAAAGGCATCGACAATATGAACTGTAGTAAGTACTTCACTATCGACCAATCTAACTACACGCGGGGAAACGGTTGCAAAATTATTGGTAAATCTTTTAACTCACACGAATCTAAGAATTTCTTCTTCAATCGAGTTGTCAACTTGTGGAATGGGCTTCCCCGAGACGTTATAGACTGCAGCACCGTTGATTCATTTAAATTCCGCCTAGACAAATATCTCGCATCAAACCCGCGACTGACTGCGTTTGTAAATGAATAACTTTATTTTATCCTCCCCTCAGTTACTAACCCATATGTCCCCTACTAACTTCCTAGTCCTGCCACGTTAGTGGCAGGGCAGTAGTTCCCTTTCCAATGTTCCCTTACCCACTCTAAACCACTGTTTGGACACTTGATCCTCAGTGTTTTGGAGGACAAGCAGCCTAGAAGGGTCACTAGATCTGTTGTTGCTTGATTTCCTTTGTACTTTGTACCATTGCAGCAAGGGAGAGGAACTGTCAATAAACATACGACAGATTCGGACAGAAGTATTTTCCCGCGATAGGGAGAAGCTATGCGCTACCGCCATCTAGTGCAGGGTTCCAGCCAAATCTGTAAATAATGGCCAACTACTATTAACACTGCTGATTTTCCCAGACTTTTCCCATTATATGGTTGCCACAATATAATGAAAAAGACGTCACCGGTACTGTACGGGTTAATAGTTCCAGGCTTCAGACTGTCAGAAATAATGAATGAACAATCGCGGTTACCAATTCCGATACATTCTGAATTAAGCCTTGAAGTAATTAAACGAACCTCCAAGATGCAAATGTCAGACAACAAATTTATAATAAGAGATTAATTTCAGTCTGAGGCTGCTTCGAAAATTTATATATCAGCAGTAATTACATAAATTCTGATCCATATATTCGAAGCTGTTTCTGGTTGAATTGCACCTCCTTGTTAATTCTTTACCAGATACTTGTATTTCGGAGTCCCATTAGATTGTTCGAAACTTAAAATGTATCAGAAGTAATGACCGAGACTCTATATTATATACACGATAAGCTGAAGTTTCGTCTCTGAATCAGCTATTTATTATCACGAAAGTTTCCTAAGGGGTAAGGCTGGGGAGCATGGTTATTGTGTTGCTCGCTATCACAAGGGGCTGGAGTTCCCGAAATGGGCCTCCAGTCCGGATGTTATTCTTGAGTTTAACCCATAGAGTACCAGGGACGTCCTTTTCATCACACTCTGGCAACTATTAGACGATTTCCTTCAGCTTAGGGAAGGCCCTCGAGCAATAATAAGGCTGCAAATTATCTCGACCAACCCTTTTAACTACCATATAATCACTCTTGAATTGCATAATAGCGTCTAAATTTAGCTACAATAAAGTATAGCACACGTCGCTGGTACTCAAAGGGTTAAGTGTGCTGGCTTGATAATCCAATAGGGTCGAAAGCCTCTGAAGTCTTATTTTAGCTAAACAAATAAATATATATAACTGCATACTGTTAATACATTCAAGAACAATTGACTATCTCACTCAAGGGACTGGAGTTCTCGAAAAGGGGTGCCAGTCCTGACGTATTCTTGACTTGCATTGTACTGGCATATAATTCAGCAGGGTTGAGACCCTCTGAAGTCCTATTTTACCTAACTAGCACTAGACTGAACGAGTTTATACAGTACACATTGAAGTTTATTTAAATATCTAAAGAGTAATATACATATTCCATTTCTATAATATGAAAGTTCGTATTATTATATACTGTATGTAGCCAACCATAAATGGCAACGAAGGTCGTGTGTCCTACAAAGGTACAGCTTGCCACATCAGAGGTCCAGTTACGTTAAGCCGGTATCACACGAGAGCTTTTTTAGTAAACGTGAGATAATCAACATTTTTCTGGCAACGTTTCTGGAATATTTTGCCCTGGTATCGGAAACTAGACTGTCGATAGATGAACTTAGGTGACCAAAATATTCTAAATGTTGACTTCGTAAGCTGCCAGACCAGTGTTGAGCATAAATGTTGAGGGAAAAAGCGCTCGTGTGATACCGGCTTAAGGATGAAGTACCTATAATACCCAACAAGACGTCGGACCAGCTATTGTTCCTGTGTATGTGATAGTATGTGATATTTAGGCCATAATAACCCATTATATAAAGTAAAGCCTGATCAAATGGTACATACTATAGTCATAATTGTTTGTATAAATTGTTTGGGAATGTAAAATTAACCCCTTCTTTACCGGCAACATATTTTTTTATTTCATTATAGCTACGTTTATAGTATATGGTTTTGTGAAGCTTAGGAAGGATATATGGTAGCTAAAAGGATAAGTTGAGATAGTCTGTAGCATTTGAATGGGTAGACGTCCTTCATAAGCTGTACAACATCGTCTACTAGTTGCCAGAAAGAATGAAAAGTACATCACCGGTACAGAAGGGGTTAAGAAATGTACGGAATAAATGTAATTAGGAAGGCCTTATCGACACCTTTTCGCGACTATTACTTGTTACGGTTGTTATTAAAAGGAACACTTCGTTCTTAACATTAATCCTCCACTACAAACCCCAATGTTCTTTAATAAATTAATGCAAGCATAATATTATGATCCTCCCAGGAATCGACCTCGGGACACAACATCCAGAACATAAGCATCTAAACCATTACACCACCAACACAGGTATATTAATAATTCATGGTACTTCCATTATCTGCAACCAATTGAACATTTATACTAAAACCATATTTTCGAAAACCCTCTTAGACAAACTGACGTGCATACAGACAAACATAACTGCCAACATATAATATTTAGCATATGACGGACATTGCACTGATAATTATTATTTTTGTTTTCAATTAAATGCTTAATTATACTATTATCCAATACACCTGCAGCAATTCATTACATTGAGAAGGCTGTCGAATGGTGAAACTAACTCAATTATTGCAATCCTTTAATAACAGAAGCTCAGTCATTGACGCAAAATCGTGAATCTTTGTACAGCTATTGACACATGTTCGTGAACTTAAGGGGAGGCTGACCGTTTTTCTGGACCCACTTCTCCCTAATGTTTAGCCCCACTAGTTTCGAGATTATAAGACGTTCGTCCCATTAGTTTGGCGATTTTAACACCTTTCGCCCCATTTCGTTGTAAATTTTAATTCCTTTCGTGCCATTTAGGTGTCAATTTTTTCCTGGCGAGCAATAGCGAGCCTGCAAGTTTAAGAGAACCGGCCTTCGGCCGGGAAAATTTTCTACCGAAAAATGTACAAATTTAGCTAGGGGGTGTTTTTCTAAGCTTGATGGAGGTCAAGGGAGGAAACTAAAAACATATATGAATAAATTAATTAATAGACCAAACAAACGGCCAGTCTCCGCTTGAGCAACATAATTCTTGTTCCACAAATCTTTGTGATTGACTTCATTCAATTGTTTTCCTTTTAGACCCTAATCTTTTTGTGAGGTTCAATAAATACTTCAAAGTCAAATTTACACCAGTGCGTAGGAAATATTCTACACATATAAGTTTGTAATGTTGCAATTATGTGCGATAGAAATTGAATAGAATATTGGAAATGTTCACATTAAGTACTACAAGCAAATTCTAAGCCAATGATCAACGTTGCATGCACTCTCAAACGTACTGTATACACCTGCAATCGAATTATTGCCTGTAATAATTAAACTAACTGGCAATAATATGTTCATAGTAATATAAAGATTACATTAAATTCGTGTTTCTATTTACCCCCAAGAAAAAAATAAAAAATAAAATAGAATATAATAGACAATAGAAATAAAAAATATAAAAAATGGGGATTGGGCCTGAGCATATAGATAGATAGACAGATAGAAGGCGAACATCAAGAACCATTGTTATTATCCAGTCGATGCTCTCCCGCAGGCCACAAATAGAATCTCGGACACGAGAAGCAAACTTCCTCCAACAAAGCCGAAGAAGAGGATGAAGAAAGGTCCCTGAAGGTGGTCTAGACTCAGTTTAACCTGGAAAGAAAGAAGCCATATATTTGTTTTGCTTAGGAATACAAAAGAGGTAGGCGGAATACGAAGTTGGCTGCTAGAATTCGGTCAAATATATATTCTGAGGCTAACTTACTTTTCATGTAAACTAACGATACGGTAACTCACTTAACACTTGCGGTATAACCTAACTAATTCCTCGCCGTGGCTGAGTTATCTTATTATTAGAATCATAACACGGGCTAGTATAAAATAAAAGCATCATCAACAACAACTAGAATCATAACACAACCCGAGTTTTCCTAATACAATGTAGGAGTAAGGACAGTAGAACTCAAATTCAGTACATAAACTAAAGCTATACAGGACCCAATCCCACTTGTTGATAAAAGTCAAAGAAAGTCCTGTAAATGAAATACTACTTAATGAAAACATCTCTACCACTGCTACAACCCATACCTAAGCTTGCACATTTTAAAAGGATCATACAGCTATTTTAACTAGCTAAAATTCTAACATTTCAAACAAAAGTCAAAATAGATAGAAAGGTATTATAATAAGACCTTCGTTTATTGTCCTGATATATAAATTACTATTTTTGTATAAATTGTGGAAAGTAAATGATAAAATTGTTATAAGTTTAAATATGAATATTTATTTGTCATCAAGTTTTGCAGCAATCAAAGAATTTAGGACTCTGGTAAATATATTAGGATTTGTCCAAAACTAGACAAAACAAAAATATTCACATAGAAATTAACTCAAATATAAATAAATCTACTTTTCATAATTGATTAAAAAAGTCTACATCTTAATACCAAAAAAAAAAAAAAAAAAAAAATCTAACACCTTAGGAACTATTTTGCCGTTTATATAAAGATCTAGTTAATTGGTATTAAATATAAAACTATGTTGTGAGCCTCTAATGTGCCGGCTTCGGTATAAGTTGTGGTTGATGAAATATTCGTTGTATTTGCTTAATTGTGAACACAAAAAGAACAGGAAGGGGTTCTTTCATCCATCAAGGATAATGCCCGTACCTCCCTAGTAGTCCTTGTTACATCATCGTCTTCGTCTAGGTCATCTCCAATTAGGGTCTTCAAGTAGAGAGGTGAGAGGTCCTTAATCCACTTGCTGATCAGGCCGGCCTTCAGCAACCTCTGTAGACCTGCGCTGAAGGTTCGAAGGTGTGGTGCCCCCTGTATATAAATACACATGATTATTTAAGGTAGTATCATTCAAGATAGTTTATATCAAACTTTCAATGGCCACTTGTTTTGGCAGCATTTCCGATAAATGGGATCCAAGAACAGAATTAATGCCACATAATATGATTTTATAGATATTTACTCATTCCTATTACACATTCACTTATGAGGGGAGGATTAACTGTAGTTATTCCAAGATGAATTTCAAGACAACAATGATTGAAATGGTGAAGGAGCTGTCAGAGTTGAGGATTAATGGAGATGGCTATTATCTTATTGATCCTCAGAGGTTCTTCCTGCATTGAATACAATTATATAGTTAGATACCAATACATACTGTATATTCATATATAATTAGAAAAGACTCTTTCCAGTTAGTAGGTTAATTTAGACCGTCTTTAGCCATTTGATGCCATACTCAGTTAAATTATCTTACTATGGTATTAATAACTAATAAAAATTGCCTCCTGATTGATGTGGCTCATAAATTATAGAAACTGTCATCTGACTGAATTAATACGTTGGCGATTTCAATAAATGCCCTAATGCAATCTCTGCAACAAAGATGACATATTTACTTGAGGAATAGCACAAGCAATGCCAGAAGGGTAAAGCATATCTCTGGCCAGGTGTATGTCGGTTTTCCTCTGTGGGTTGCTGTTATACACGCCTAACAGGAGGTCGAGGATGCCAGTGAACTGGATGAACGAGTACTGTCCCCCCACCACCTTCTTCATGATTTCCGATATGGAGGACATGAACTCCATTTGTTGGGTTATCTGCTTGTAGACCAGATCTTCGGATGTAGCGAAGAGGGTGTAGGCCATGCCCTGATGATGATAGAGTTTGTATAAGTTATGTATAGTTATGTTTGTTAGACGAACATGAAAAAGGAGGTCATTGTTTTAACACATTTACGCGATCTAACTTGACTGATGATGCCTTTAGATTTCCTTGTGAACCCCTTCAATATGTTAATACTTTCTAGATCTTGGATAATATTTTGTGAAAAAAGTCTTTGTAGCCTGAATACCAGCTAGGCACTTGCTTCTATATATATATATATGATGCTACTCAACCACTCAACATGCAAACCAGGCCATCACTAGAATATCTAGCCCCAACTGGCAACCAACCCAACCTATTTAGCCTTGCTTTCATTTTTAAACTCAAGAAGCTGGCTCAATTCGAAGGAACACTACCAGATAAAACTGATTGGTGATCATTTTACTACTGCCACTAAAGTAGGAATGGAGAAAGCCAGTAATTTTGTTCTCACTCCTTTATAATTACGCAGTATGTTTTAGACACTCAGAATATGTATTTCACAACTCTGGTAATGATCAAAGAGGTCATCAGTTCAATAAAATATTCATGCTGGATATCAAACCGCCGATCTCCCAGACACTACTCCGCCATGTTAACGTGTATTACCAATATGGCTAGCTCAAGCGGTCTAGACTGATCATGAGCATGTATATACATCATATCTCGTTATTATCATTACACACATGTTGCTGTGATTTAGCTTTTAATTTGAATGAATATGGTTGTCCTTGTAAACACTTTCAAAATGACAATCATTAAGGGGAGGTTTTTAGTTGATTCCCTAGACTTCCATCAAGCTTAAAATTACTCTCCCTTGACCCCCTTTCAAGATAAATGTGTACATTTTGCTTGACAAATTTGTACATTTTTCGGTAGAAAAATGTCCTCTTAAATTACAGGCTCGCTATCGCTCGCCAGGATAAAATCGACACCTGAATTGCACGAAAGGTCTTAATATGGGGTGAAAGTTCTTAAAATCGCTAAACTAATGGGGCAAACGTTTTATAATATCACAAGCAATGGGGCTAAACATGAGGGAGAAAGAAGTTCGAAAAAAAAAAACTCAAGTGGAAACCTCCCCTTAAAGCAAAGAAACCTCTAATCTTAATACCTCATAGAAATGATTAGCAATATTCACATTAGTTTATAAAATATATTTTTCACGCTAAAATTAGAGCTAACCTTTGATGCAATCATTCCATTATAAAGCCCAGCCTGAGCGAGTTCCTCAACTGTATCGATGGTTGGGGGCACAAAGGGCACTGTCAGAGTACTGGTGAGGGAGGTCTTGTAATACGAGGTGACCAGGAAGGCGTATATGAACCAGAACCCTAGGAATACCTGATGGGAAGAATTAATTTTGTCAGTCTGTCAAGCTTATTGAGATATAACTAAACTGTGTGTTCATGTTATTTTACCATTGTTACATTTGTGTATTAATTTTGTCAGTTGTATGTTTTTCAAACTATAGCATTAATAGTAAATTATATCCTTGATAGCTTTTGGCAGTTAACTTAATTCCCCAAACAAATTGAATGAATTGACAGGAATTATATCAAATTGACTGCCCTAAGCAATCATCTGCAGCATAAAACAAACTACTATTTTGTAAGTGCCTATAAAGGATAGCTAATACAAAAAAAAAAAACTACAAGAATAGATGCCATGTTTTCTATCATAAACCAATCAATCCAACAAGAGAAATATCATTACATAACAGTAAATCTCACCCTGCCTGCTTGGAGTGAGTTATAGTTGTGTAGAGACTGACTGAGGAAGGAGGCCAAGACTTGCATGAAGGCGTGGGAGGACAGGTGGGAAGAAGCTAGAGAAGCCTGCATATAGTAGATGATGTCTTCTAGCAGTAATATTATGCTTGGAATAGTCTTCTAGCAGTAATATTATGCTTGGAATAGTCTTCTAGCAGTAATATTATGCTTGGAATAGTCTTCTAGCAGTAATATTATGCTTGGAATAGTCTTCTAGCAGTAATATTATGCTTGGAATAGTCTTCTAGCAGTAATATTATGCTTGGAATAGTCTTCTAGCAGTAATATTATGCTTGGAATAGTCTTCTAGCAGTAATATTATGCTTGGAATAGTCTTCTAGCAGTAATATTATGCTTGGAATAGTCTTCTAGCAGTAATATTATGCTTGGAATAGTCTTCTAGCAGTAATATTATGCTTGGAATAGTCTTCTAGCAGTAATATTATGCTTGCAATAGTCTTCTATCAGTAATGAAGAAACTCCTAAGTATCCTAAAGACCTTATCCTAACGGCCTTATTGGGCTATCCTTAATTGGAATTATGCAAGGCTGGTACATGTCATATTTGTAACATACTATGTACTATGTGGTACCAACTCTGTAAATTGCTAACTGAATAAATATTATTATTATTATTATTATTAAAGGGGTCAAATCAAATATATATATATATATATATATATATATATATATAGATATATATTTATAGATATGTGTAAATATAGTGCAGAAATACTATGGCTAAATCTTGCCTCTGAATGGAGTAACCAGCTTGCGCCACAGTGGATCCGGTCGACTCTTGGCAGTGAGGAAGCTAAGGACCTGGATGGCGTAGTATTGGGGTTAAAAAAAAGGAGGAAGAAGGGTTGGGGATGGACCCATATCTCACCTCTGAAAGGCGTAACCAGCTTGCGCCACAGTGGATCCGGTCGACTCTTGGCAGTGAGGAAGCTAAGGACCTGGATGGCGTAGTATTGGGGTTAAAAAATAGGAGGAAGAAGGGTTGGGGATGGACCCATATCTCACCTCTGAAAGGCGTAACCAGCTTGCGCCACAGTGGATCCGGTCGACTCTTGGCAGTGAGGAAGCTAAGGACCTGGATGGCGTAGTATTGGGGTTAAAAAATAGGAGGAAGAAGGGTTGGGGATGGACCCATATCTCACCTCTGAAAGGCGTAACCAGCTTGCGCCACAGAGGATCCGGACGACTCTTGGCCGTGAGGAAACTAACGGCCTGGATGGAGTAGTATTCAGTAAAATCCACGTTCTGGGATCTCTCCATGGTCACGGTGATGTCGAAGGCGAAGAGGGTACGCTCGAACTCCACATCCCCAACCACACCAACATAGTGACCCTGGGTAAATGATAGCTAGGTTAGATTTCAGAGAGATTCTTAGGAGGAGGTTTTAAATATGCTCCCTATGCCTCCATCAACCTTGGAAAAGTACCCACCAAAACCCACTTTCGAGATGAGTAAGTACAATTTTCGGTATAGCAATGTCCTGGCCAAAAAATGGCAAGAGATAGCTAACCTGCAAATGTACAATTGTATGTAAACAAATATCTCGAATGGAAGGATAGCGATCTAAGGAGCAAACTAAAAATAAGTCGACATCATTGAAAAACGCGATGCATACCACCACAGTATGCTTGTTTCACTTTGGTAATAAGATAAAAACAAAACAAATAATTCATTAAAGGAGTGTAATATGTTTATGCTTAGAATGTTTAATATATAATTATATCTCTGCTATTCATACTCACATCTACAAGACTGCCCCATCTTCCATCTGCTGGCAATTTCATTTGGTATGTAAAATTGAACAGTTGAGCAAGTGCCTCGATAATATAGCGATTTACGCAAGGCTTGTATTTGACGTACAGCGACCCTTCAAATGTCTGATAATCGGAGTATGGAATGTAATCCATTAAACCTCCAGTCAACAGTTGGCCGTAGAAGTTGGCCATCTGTTCGGGGAATATGTTCTCTGTACTGGTGAGTCCTGTGTCTCTGAACCATCTGTTTACAGTGAGAACTTGCGGGGAGCCTGAAGGGTGCAAGAGCTGGCGGATTAATACACGCCAGTAAGTTGAATTATGGGACTGTTCTTGGACGAGAGCTACCACGTTCTCCTCCTTCCTCAGCTGCTGGTCTAATAGGAAGCTCTCTGCGGCTGTATTATTTTCCGCGTGAACAAGGAAATATCGAGTTAATCTCTTCTTTGGACGCCTATCCGTGAGCAGGTTTAAGAGGTGTTTGTCTGGAGGTCGTAACAGCATATAGGTTACACAGGATTTGGCATTTACTTTTTCTGTTTTCCAATGAATATAATTAATAGTTTCCTGAACTTCCTCAACTGTACCAGGTGAAATTAGTATCTCCATTTTGGCTTTTGAACCAGTCCTATCAACATTGTCCCAGATGTTTACAGGATGCTTGATAGTTTTCCGGGAAGATGTGGTGTTCAAAATTGGAAACAATGACTTTGTAGGCGAGGAATTCATGGATATGGTGTCCGATATAACAACTCTGAGACATTGAAGAGTGTAGTAAGTGTCCAGGTGATCCAATAATGAAGATAATTGAGTAGCTTGATCCTCTCCAGGTGAGCCCACAGCATCAGTAAAGCCATTTGCATATGCCTGGCCTTTCTCTCCTGACTGGTTGAGGGTGAAGAATAGAACCAAGACTGCAGCTGTGGCAAAACCCTGCATGTTCCTGAAACAAAAGTAAATAATTGCTTAACCCCTCCTGTATGGGCGACATCTTTTTAATTGTATTCTTGCTATATTTAGACAATTTTGTGCAGTTTAGGACGGATCTGTGTAAGTAAAAAGGGTTAAGTGAGATGCTTCGAAGACTGTTATTTTACTGTTTTCGTATAAGTTTATGTTTGTTTATTTTGCAATTTTTACATTATAATTTGGTAGAGGCCGATTATAAACGGAATGCAATCGTCTATTAGTAACCAGGGTCAAGACAAAAAGACGGCACCGGTACAGAAGGGGTTAATTATAGGACCTCCAATATATATAAGTTGGATCTATAAGGATAATTTTGTCTTGGATCAGCACTTGGTAAATCAAATTATATTGATGGTATGTAAACAGGTTTCAAAAGTATCCTATACTGGGATTATAATACCAGGATTTAAGTTGTATTTCACTTTATTCTCTCACAACCCCAATAACATAACCATAATATCCACATTTATATTATCAATTCCATGTTATTGTAAAACGCTTTCTTCAACTCGTGAAATACACTGGGCATACTTTAGTCTTGTGAAACTTTACCTTTTAAGCCTGCATGCATATGATTAATGTTTGATTACATTTTTGAAAGCTTTTGTTGTCAACATGAGTGGGACTGATCTAGCCAGCATTTGGTGGCACCAACAAAAAGGTGGTAAAATATTCCTGCTTCTTTTTCCTGCATTTATGCAAGTTAAAATGGGCCCGTGCAAGCCTGTGGAAACCTTTGAGACTAGTACACTGTACAATTATACCCTCGCATGCTCAAACTGGCCTGGGCGATACGGAGACTTGAGTGTGTATGTCAGCCCACTTACACAATAACAAATTCAAGTTACGTGCATACTTGGATGCTGTGATTTCCAGGTGTTGCATTATTTTGTTTTTGTGTTGTGCAAGGCCCCATGATTCTGTTCGGATCAACTCAAAGATTAGGAATATATGCAATATTTGGCATCCATTTGATGTGCTAAATTAATTGGTTTATTGTATTTGGTACAGCATGTGCAATATTGCTCACATTTTGAGTCAGAATATTGACAAGGCATTACCTTTCTCATGATCCATCTTCAATCATGCAGGGTGGTGGACCATTGGTATTCTACATTATTTTATCATATTGGTGACCAATCACCAATGTCATAAACTTGAAATGTGTTTCTTCACACAAACCACGTTACCAAACCTTGAGTGGGGTAAGTGTTTGTTGTGCAGGGAGAAGTGATTGGATATATTCCGCTAAAAAAACACTCCTTTAATTCGCCATCAAGCGAAGACACTTAATTGAAAGATTGGTTTTCCCTATAATATTTAATGTCCATAATAATACGAATAGTAGCTGCCGTGTGGTGTTGTGAACAGCAGACCCGGTGACAGAAATGACTGGTGGGATGACTGTGGTGGTGGGGGGAAGATGGAGACCTGGCTTGACTGCTGATGGTGGTGGGGATGGTTTACGTCGAAGGCTGAAGTATACACGAACCCAGGAAGGCGGGCGGAAGGGAGTTGACGACAGTATACCTGGACGTTAGGGTAGATTCGGGAGTTAGAACTATAGTCGGTTTATTTTCAAGTGATGGTATATTGCCAAGTTCCCATCAAGATTAGTTAGTTAGTCTCTCAACCCTATTGGATTATTTAGCCAGCACACTGTAAGTCCAGAGTATTGTCAGGACTGGAGCCCCTTTTCGAGAACTTTAGTCCCTTGGCCATAATGGTAGATTCGGGAGTTAGATGTAGTGTGAATGGGTATTTAATTCAGTAACCCTAATTTTTGTTTTGGGCATGTATTATTGCCGTGAACTTAATTGCAGTATCATTTAACGAAGGCATAAGTAAAATGTTATTACGTTTTGCTTTGTTTGTCAATGCTTAACCAACAATAAAAAACAAAAAATAATATAAAAATAAACTCTCTTCTGGGGAAAGTGTTGCTCATGCTGTGTATTTGAGAATGTCCCCTAATATTTGTGCTATAATCCTTTCATTATACGTAGTCTACAAAATGTGACTTCTAACCTCTGTAACTAAAGAATGGCTCGCGAAAATGGGCTGTAAATTACCACACCTATTCCGTGGCTGATCCTCCCTGAATGGTAGAAATATTAACTCAATTACTCTAGTCGTTTATGAATTATAGAGGTTAGTGGTAAGGATTTTTGGCCTCCTTACAATTAATAGGATATACTAGACTTTTTTTGTTTTGTCCGAGTGTTTTCTTTCTCTATTTATTAGCACTTAAAACAATATTAATTGAATATTAGTGTTTTATATGCCCTCCCTTAACCCATCCAATCCCAGCGACGGCTACTAGCCGTCAGTAGATAAGTCACTCCCCAGTCCCAGCGATGGCTAGTAGCCGTCAGTAATGTAATTTCCTTGTAACTGCCTGTATCAGGCTGTACCTGGTACCACAACCATTTGAGCACTGCTCTTGATATAGCAACACTTCTCAGCTTATATAAGACCCTCTGAAGGCTGGGGGAGCCAGTCTTCCTTGATCTCTTGGGGTGGAAGGTTGTTCTATCTTGCCATTTTGACCACATTGCTTGGGACTGGAGGGGTCTTTTATTACTGTATCCTACGGTACAGTAGGGGTTAATGACTTCATGCTTAATTAAGGCTGACCGTGTAAATAGCGAGATAAAATGTGTGGTATATTCAGATTATCAGAACTCGATGGTAAAGATTCATAAAGTTTGTTTCTGACTGACGCAATGTTTGCAGAGTTAAGTCAGTGTCACACGGCATTTTTCGATGAGCAAGTTTTCTCTCGTAATATTTTGAGGCGTTTTCATATTTACATCTGAAACTAGACTGAAGGTAGTTTATATAAGGTGGCTCAATTCTGATATAACAGATTTTAAAGCTGCTAAACTACATTTGCTCGTAAAAATTGACTGATCGAGCGTTCGTGTGACACCAGCTTTTTGTATATATTGGCAGGGATCTCTCAAGACCCATAGTTTATTGACCACCAATAACAAAACATTCTAAGGGAACTAGGATTTTACTACTAATCACGCTTCTATGTGCAATTTCATATGGTAGACTAATATGAAGTAATTCCAAAATTAAATCGGAGAACTACCTAGTCACCGAGATTAATCGTAATGAAATGTATTCAAGCTAACTTGGTAACGCTGCCCTTCTATATATTTGTATAGCCAATATGAGATGGTGGCATCACACAAGCAGTTTAGAAAGGCAGCGTTGACAATTTCTGACAGGTTAGCTTGAATACACTTTAAGGTACACATTTACTGAAGGGGCGCGCATTTGACAGGTACCACCACGTACTTATTAGAGATTTAATTTAGATTTCCACGCATCCATCATCAACCTACACCCTTTTCTGGTCTGATACTAGTAATAGAAACGATTTAATAACGTTTTTAATGTGGTTTTCGACGAGAATAAAGAAGCGCATTTGGGCCGAAAATCGGGAGTTGACCGCCTCCTCCGATCGTCGGTTTATTGACATGACGCTCGAAGTTATTTACGTTGGCTGTTGTATTTTTGCCCCCTGCTGGCAATATATACTGTACATACATACTTTATCCCACGGCCCAAAAATGTAAATTGAACCGCCAATAGGGAAAATAAGTTAGATGCGCGAAGTAGCCTACTAACCTCGAGTGCAACATAGCAATCGACGTTACTAAAGCGAACGCAAGTTTTAAACCGAGGTATCTTTATATGTAGTCTTAATATTATTTATATTAAAGTGTCTCCATTTCTATTTAGTGTTTCGTACACCAGAAAAGGGTGTAGCTTGGTGTTCGATGCGTGGAAACCGAAAAAAATATGTATTAAACCTTGATGGTACCTGTCAAATGCGTGCCCCTATAGTAAAATCGCACTCCCTTTAACAGCCGTTAACTCGGGTTAACAACCTCATCTGCTGGTGACGTTTTCAGGAATGGATGGACAGTCGCGTTTGGCACCAACCCTTCCACCACACCGGGCAAAAACGAGCAGAACCCCTTGTGTGTGCAGTACTTGGGGTTGAGGGTTCCGTGCCTCTCGTAATGCCGGACCCAGCGGTACACGGTGGACAGACTGGCGCCCGTCTCTCTGGCTATGTCGGAAACCGCTAACCCTTCCTTCCACAGCCACACGATGCGACAACGATTGATTCGGATTATCCTTCGCTCCATCTTGTCTGCGTCCGTAACATCGAGCCCTTTGCGACACGTAAATAAGTTAAGACAATAAGTATATATGTACAGTTGTAAAGAAGTATCAAGTAAATAACCTATATACTGTATACATTACCTAACTTATAGCTATAGCTCTAACTTCTATACTTTGTGGAATAATCGGAATATATTATGTCTCGGCATTATCTAATTGCTTAATTAACAACACACTTAGTTTCAAAATATTCGTAATAGAGGAGTAATTGAGGTAAGGATGCTGTAATTTAGTGGCAGGTGATATGAAACCGAGAATAGTTAAGTTTCATGTTGTTTATCATGATGGTTCTCCAATGAACACTCGGATGCCATAGTCTCTAGCCCACTCATAAGAATTCGTGGATCCCCTATCTTTTTCTCTTCTGCAATTATAACTATCTGGATTGAATTTCGGATAAAACATGCTTATCAATAAATAGCATATATGGTTTTGTAGTTGATGTAACGAAAATTGTGTTCGTAAATTCGTTTCCAGAGATATACTTCCATAATTAGAAATAGTTGAAATCCACGAATATGTATGAGTGGGCTAGAGGCTATGGTATCCGAGTGTACCACAGTTGTGCCTCAGTAATGTGTTCAGAATAATGTATCGATCTAAGACTGGTTTCTCCTAAATTAATCTTGACTTACAGTGTGCTGGCTTAATAATCCAGAAGGGTTGATAGCCTTTGAAATCCTATTTAAACTAAGTAATCCTAAAGTTTAGGCTCGCTATCGCTCGCTCGCATAATATAATCGATATCTGAACGAGGTGAAATGTCTTCTAATCACTAATTAACTAATGAGGTAAAACGCCTCAACCCATTCAGTACCAGAAACGTCCTTTTCATCATATTCTGGCAACTGTTAGACGATTTTAGTCAGCTTAGGAAGGACCTCCGGCAATGAATAAAGCTGGAAACTATCTCGGCCAACCCTTTGAACTACCACAGACCCTTTCAAAGCTGCATAATATCGTTTAAATATAGCTAGAATACAATAAAACTCCTGTCGCTGGTACTCAAAGGGTTAAAATGTCCAAACTAATGGAACGAAAATAGAAAACAAAAGTCGTGCTGGTGGTTTCCTCTTGCCAGTAACGCATTCAACTTTGTGGTGCTTGATGGACAATAAAGCTTATGATACAATCCTTCTACAATCGCAAAAGCAATCAAAACCCTTCCATAATCATTAAACTCATCTGAACCGGCGACGTCTTTTCCATTATCTTTTAACTATATGTGTAAGAGTTTATTGAGTTTATAAAGGACCTCCAGCAAGTAACAGGCTTCGAACTACTTCACTTAACCCTTTTTAACACCACAGATCCTTCTTAAACTACAAAAATCGTCTAAATATAGCTAGAATAGAGTTGAAAAGACGTCGCCGGTATATAAAGGGTTAAATATAATATCCTAACAACCACAACACGTTTTACCCAATAGTGTTACCCCATGAGTGATTGGAGTTGAATTAATTTGTGTAATATCGTAAAGGAGACTACTGCTGATGTTCAACTATTATTTTTGAAGGGTAATAGTTGGATTCATATGCTAAGAATGTTTACCCTCCAAGAACCAAATGCACTACCGGCCCGAAAATCAATCTTCCTACTTGGTTTGAGCTCATTTAGTAAGTTTTGGAGGCAGGTATCATATAATCTGTATATTATATTGTTTTCACCAACCAACTTCACTTCTAAACTCAATTAATGAAATCAACAAATACATGTGGCACTCCAAGGACTCGAACCTAGGAAACTCACACCAAAATTCCGCGCACTTATGCATTACGCTATCAAGACCGTTAAACAAATATGCACAAGCCTACGATTTAGTATGCAGAGTTCGAATCCTGCATATTAATCTTGAGTGTAGAGCAGCTTCAACTTACGAGAAGAGGATGTGTGATGTCTTCGGAGGCTAGGGGTGTTCTGAGGTGTCTGACTTCACCCCTGTCTCGGTATATAGGGAGAGTGAGGCCTCCCCCCTTCCTGATGTCTTGCGTGGTAGCTCTCTTGATAGCGTGAGGGGTGGTGTCGTGTAATGTCAATGAATATGCAGGAGTCTAATTGTGTTTTTTCGTCTCTCTTTCTCTCTCTCTCTCTCTCTCTCTCTCTCTCTTAGTATTTTGTGGAGGTGGAATGTCAATGAATATGCAGGAGTCCAATTGTGTTTTTTCGTCTCTCTTTCTCTCTCTCTCTGTCTTAGTATTTTGTGGAGGTGGAATGTCAATGAATATGAACAGATTTATTATTATTTTTTTACTCACTCCTCCTTTTTTTTCTTTCTCTTGAAAATGCATAGGCCTAATAATACTCTCTTCACTCTCTACAAGTACAAATCTATATCTTTTCTTCTCTCTCTCTCCACGTGTAAGTATGTGCAATCTGTGCTGGATTATGCATGCTTATGATAAGTGCAACAGTTACCATAGTGAATATTGATTTTAAGATTGTTAACGCGAGACTTTTTGTTTCCTCCCTATGCCTCCATCAAGCTTTGCAAAATATATGCAAGTCCCGCATTTGAGATAAATGTGTACACTTTTCGGTAGAAAAATGTCCCAGCCAAAACCCGGTTCCTCCTAATTTGCAAGCTCGCTCTCGCTCGTCAGGAAAAAATCGACACCTTAATGACACGAAAGGTCTTAGAATTGACGAAGACATTTTCCAAACGTCTTAAAATATCAAAACTAGTGGGGCTAAACTTGAGGGAGAAGGGAATCTCGAATATAATCCTTAAATGAATTTCCTACTTTAAACAAGGACATTTGATAAATAATGCACTACCTACTATACTCCATTCATCATAAATAGGCCAGAAACTTTGACCACTAACCTTCTATAACTCTGACAAAATGGGAAGAGTCAACTGGAAACTAGGTGAGGAAAGTAATTGCTATTTTTCTGTTGGGCAAATCCTATCGCCACCTCGTATTACCCAATTCCGAGTAAGTAGGCCAACGTTTGTGAACATTAACTTCTATAACTAAGAAATGACTAGAGTAATCGAGCTAACATTTCCACCATTTGGGAAGGGTCAGCCTGGGAATAGGTGCGGAAATATACAGTCCATCTGCTCTAGCACTTTTTGGGGTTAGGGATCGTAATTTCTGCCCTATCTATAATGAATGGACTATAATGTGATTATCCCTGCTTCCTTTTTGATATGCTCGATTGACGAAAATATGACCTGTGTTGTTGCACTGAAAATCATTATCAATTCTATTTTAAACCTAAGCAGGTGTTATGTCGATTTTGACTAATAAGAATTGTTCAAGCTTTTTTCAACCTCTCATATCTACTGTACTTTAGGAAGAATGCATATCTATATACACACACAATTATGACGAGGAACACTTAATTGACAACGTTTCGTATATAGCTTCACCAAGCGAATGATATTGACCTGGTGAAGCAATATGCAAAACATTGTTGATAAAGTGCTCCTCCTCATATGGCATTTATATTAATTGTGTCAACTTTTTTGAGTTAATTATCGAGCAGAGTAAATATGACACACTGCCGAAGTATTCAGGACAACTCTGATGACTGCATTTCACTGATGAATGCTCAAGGCCATGTTTATATTAAGAAGTGTTAATGCATTGATGACCACGACTATATTAAAACCTTATGTCTTCCAGCCAAGTGTGGTCGATCTTACATAACAAATTCTGGAGCTATACCTACCATTATATTAGTAAGGTTATAACAGACTAGATAATACACTTGTTTACTTAAGCCATTCAAAACAATATATATGATTGTTTCATTACTGTAATATAATCAAAACCCTGATCTTAATTTTAAGTATATTCAAGCTAACTTTACATAAATTGGTAACGCTGCCTTTTTATATATTTGTATAGTCAATATTTAATAAAGTCGACGGCACCCGAGTAGTTTAGAAAGGAAGTATAGAAAAACAGCGTTGCCAATGCCAGGTTAGCTTGAATACACTTTAGTTAATGTAATTATGTATGCCAAAACGATTAATGTTTTATGATTAATCTCAGTCTGTTGATATCCCCAAACGAATGAGAAGAACTTCAAAGACTAGCAGTAGGGCCCCTCCGACGTAACCAAAGAAGAGCATAAAGAAAGGTCCCTGGAGGTGGTCTAGACTCAGTTTAATCTGAAAACAAATAATGCAAATTCAATGTGGAACAGTATGTTATGGCTTATTTTATCACACATACGCGTACTTTACCAAATATGCGTTAACATTACGTTTTGGATTTACTGGCCTACTCAAATTCAATTTGATCAAAGATGAAAGATGGTCCTGCCTTGAAATTATTTTGAACCTGCAACTGTTTCTAACATTTTGACACTTGATGCAATTGTGCTGAAGTCCATTCAAAAGTGTATTCAAATGTTTTACTGTGGCTCAACGAGCGCCTCCACGAGCAAACTATACAGCAGACAGAGTTAAAAATATCTTGATGAGCCATAGCAATGTTTTTGTTTGGATAGCCACCCATATATAGCCATCGACAAAAATCGGACCAAAATGTTGAACATTTATCATCAGCAAGTACAACCATTGACACAAATAGCTGGACACACAAATGTGAGTAAGTTGAAGAACATTGATGGAGAGAAATACTGACTTTACCATGCAATTAACCCTCTCCGACATATGACGCGAGTTTGAGCCTATTGGGGATAATTTAAAGCCTTTGTTACCATCAGGGGTATTTAGAAACCTTTAGTTTAGTTACTTCAATCTCTGCAGTTGTCTTTGAGTTAGCTGTGGGCAGAAAACTAATTTTGGAGAGATAATTATAAGAGTGAGAGAACTCTATTTCTTATTGCTAATCTGGCAACCTCTACGTCATATGTGCGTGAAAGCGTTAAAAGGAATTAACAAAAAATAGTCAGCGAATCTGAATTGCTCAGGAATAGTTGTACCACTTTTATCATACCTCATACCTCATTCGTAGTTTTCTTGTCTTCATCTCCCTGCAGCCCCTGTTTGTCCTCCAGCAGTGTCTTGGAGTAGAGTGGGAGGGTGTCCCTAACCCATTTGCCGATCAGCCCGGATTTGAACAACCTCTGTAGGACTTTGTTGAATGTTCGAAGATGTGGTGCCCCCTGGAAGAAAATATAGTCTTAAGAATACATCACACAGTCAGGAGTACGAGCTAGTGGGAGTCTAATAGGATTAACTAGGAGTCACTAGAATCACTAGGAGTCATCGATTTTCACCGCGAGCGAGTGGGAGTCTAACATAAGTCGCTAGGAGTTGCTAGAGTCACTAGGAGTCATCGATTTTCACCGCGAATAGGCCCGCGAGTCCGAATTGTCCCCTATTCCTAGTGACTCTAGCTCGCACTCCTGACTGTGTGATGTACCCTTTAGGAGAAAGAGGAGGACTAGAGTAATCACGAACATCTTTATTTCTTCAACGTTTCGACTTTTCTTTAACCAACTGATTGACGTAATTCATTTAAAACCTTAAACCTAATCTAGCCAATAATTCAACCTATGCCATTTAATAAAAATTTGTTTTAAGCATTTGAACAGCTGTCTCTGGGATTAAGACATTTCTAGGTATTTCATAAAACATAAGCTATATCGCATTATCTATGTATTTATGTATTTATTTGTGTATAATAAGTGTATGGATATAGAATTTAAAAGCATAAACACAAAAGTTTTTATCTTAATGTACGTACATTTGTATCCACTCTTATGATTTGAAGTATGGAATTAATCAAATATAGTATGGCTAACTTATAAAAATATTTTTAAAACATTATTAGTTGATCATATACAGTATATTAATCCATTGAGGACCAGCGACGCATCACAGGCATCGGCAATGTATGCAATGCTAACCCCAGCACCGCATAGGGTGCGTCGCGGTTAATTACTCCGGTACTATTGCACCTAGATGGCTCAGATATGTATGGGAACTGTATAAGTATCCCACACAACAATACTGATGGTTGAAAACCCTCAAAGTCCAGCCGCTTGTGCGTTAGCACGCAAACACCTGTTTTTGCATATTTTTGCCTACCCACTTCCCCTCTTGTAATTCCGACTTTCGGGCGCCCCGTAGGACCCCTACATGACCTAGGGGATCATTTTTGTGTGGGTTTTCCTTCATTGCTAACCCATTCCTGGTGTTTTTTGGAAAACAAATTGTTTACAACCTGCTGGTTGGGGTGTACATTTATTATTAATTAGCTGGTGCTCAGTGGGTTAACTGCTGCATAAAGCAGACATATTTTTCAATCGTACTTAGTTCCTCCCGTACATAAATCACAAGTGTATGCAAAGTAATGTGGGCAACCGTACTTTAGGGACAACACAAGCAATGCCAGAGGAGTAGACTTTATCCCTGGCCATGTGTATATCGGTGATCCTCCTCGGGTTGTTGTTGTGTACGGCTTGAAGGAGCTCCAAGTTACCAGTGAAGTAGATGAAGGCATATTGTCCCGCAGCCACCTTGTTCATGATGTCCGTGTGAGTACCGTAACCCATGTCTTTAAATAACGCCATGTAGACAGGATCAGTAGATGTCGAGAAGATGGTGTAGGGGATGCCCTGATGATGGGAGAGTTAATTTTAATTACATTTCTATTGGTGTTTATATTTTGCCAAACGAATACATATAATGAATATCTAGTCCCTGATCATAATATTTGAAATACATATATAATTTTAACTCCTGTACCGGCGATGTTCTTTTAATATTTTTGTGGCTACTATAACACTTTTATGAAGTTTAAAAAGGGCCTCCGGCAATTAAGTCTTTCAACTCTCATCAGATCCTTCTTAAGCTGCACAAAATCGTCTAAACATAGATATAATATTGAAATAACGTGGTTGCATAAACGAGGGGCATGGCAAACCCTGCAGAGGTTCCTGACAATGCAGAAAAGGCAACAGCCTACCATAACCAAAATAGCCGCAGTAAAGGAGAGCAGAAGAACATGCAGCAGAAGATGAACAAAGAAGCCACACAGTTCCCCCGAGTTTCTCATGCTCTAATACCTGCAGCAGTAACACAGTCTACCCAGCAAGGAAGACCTACCCATGCTCTAATCCCTGCAGGAATAGGACAGTCTACCCGCCAAAGGTCACCACATCCGGGACCTACCAGGAGTTCAAGCCCCGACCAGCCAATGGCAGAGCCTGGGACAAACGCCAAAGGCAAATATGCAACAGCAGCCGGATTTATTATACAACGATTAAGAGTTTATGCAAATGCCACATCAAGATACAGTGCAGTACCTCTACCGATGGGACCAAGATAATCACCTCTACAGTACCTCACTTGAGGAGTGGAAATAGTAGAAAAAGAATCAAGAGGAACGAAAGCATGGCCTGCAATCCAGAAAAAGTCAGGAAGAGTGAATAACATATACACATTTATCATGCAGCCATGCAAGCCTTTTATATAAAGAGTACAATTTTAAGTTATAGAGAATAACCTTGTGCATGTATTAGTAGGGTAAGTATATTTTTAGAATGATATCCATATGTCCCTATTATATTGAAATAGGTCAAATTGAGTTCAAATTATCACCCAAATATAGCCTGACTGAAATTGAGGAAGGTATGCAACTACGGTTCCTACCTTCCACTGGTCTAACTTTTAGTGGGTAGAGAATAGTGTTGTAGATTTTCTATAGGACAAGCCTGTCCCTGTAGTAAAGTCCAACTAGGGTGGCGAACGAGAGTGTGTTAGAGGAGCCAGGAGCAACCTTCTCTATTGTCCGTGAGAGAGGCAGCTCCCTTTGACGTCCAGCCAGAGAAAGAACTAAGAGTCCTACGTCCTCCAGATTCTCCCTTATGGAAATTACTTCTCCTCTAACCCGTACCTTAAGTGTCGGGAATTATGGTGAAGGTAATATAAAATATGTGAGTGTTCAATTTAAACACTGTTCCTAGAGATCCGCTTTTAAGATATCCCTTGTCAATTTGTTTCACATGTAAGTTTTATCCAACTTTGATCTGTGCAGTGATTTTATATAAATACGGTGTATTTTCTATGTAATTCGTGTTCCGGCATTTATTCAATTTTTTTTACATACGTTATATAGTCAAAATTACATGTGTTGCTTAGTGAATGCTCTCAGATTTTATGCTATTGTGTTATTATTCATTGCGTGTCCAAGTTGACGTGAAGTGTATAATGAGGGTTATTTTCCTTCCGAATAACCTAAACTTAACTCCTAAACTCAGGACCATATTACGTCCATTGCTAACCAGAGAATACTTATTGTATAAATTCGCCACCATTGAAAGTAAAGAATCCGTCCGTTGAGTTAGAATTAGTCTATATTCAAGATACCCAATTGTATTAGTTCTTGTGAATAATCTAATCATATACGTTACCCGGGCTATGTCATCCTTTCGCCACCGATTTAGGAATTCAGATTATACATTCCTTTATTCATCAAGCTTCTATGTTTGGGTATTGATATATTACTACTACTTTCTGTAATTGAATCATTGTAACGATTATTAAAGTTATAGTAAAGCGCTACTTAGTTCTGCGTTCCATTCAGCAGTTTGTTAATTTATTCAATCTCCTTCTGATGCCATCATCTTTGGCTATTTATTAAATACTACTTTGTTTTATATCCAAGTCATTATAACTCTTATTAAAGCGATAATAAAGCGCTACACCGTTCTGTGTTACTTTCAGTAGTTTGTTAATTCATTCAAACTTACTCATCTATAGATATTTTGTGCCGCTACAATTTATTCACTACATTTACTGTGAATCTGATTTCCTTACTCTGTGTAATATCAACTAATTTACAATTTAATTTATTTTTCGTGTATCGTGTGAGAAATTATTCTCAATGACCCTTTGATAGTTAAATTCAGATTTAAATTATCATTCCCCCTATACTAAAGCGAAGTTCATAGCTTCTAATCTTGATTTAACGTTGCACTAAATCGAGATTATATTTAACCTGACCTCAGTCCGTCTGACCTGTACCCACGAGAGCGGTACCTGTGAGTGTACACCTGAGCGCAGCAATCTTTGTATTTCACGCCGCACAGCCTTATGCGCAGCTGAGTAGTTGACCTCAGTTGCCCTACCTTGTAATTACTATACCTCGCGTTATACACTTGGCCCTCATAGATATTGTCATTAATATTTATTGTTAGTGTATGTATTTTATGTATCTGCGTATTTCCTATTTTTATACTTTGGAAGTGACAACTATATTTCATTAGAGAGTAAAATCTGTTCAACTCTCTATCAGTCACAGTGCATGTATATTAGAATCCTACTCAATATAGTAGAGGTTTTAATACCCCATTTATGTACCTACATACTTTTTGTATATTTATACCTGATATTGACAGATAACTTTAATTTAAAGGCGTTACTAGAGTTGGTTGGTGGCTGATAACTACTGTGTTTGATGGAAGAGCAATAATGGTTTGGTGGTTCTCACAGGTAAGCCACGGTAGTCTTGTTCGTTTCTTAGTCATTGATGTGTGACTTTAACCTCATGACACAGGGAAAAGTGGCTTATTTCTACACTTTTTGTAATGCACTATATTGACGAAAATTAGGGGACGTTGTGAAAAAAGCTGTGTCAAAATATCATACTGATCCAACTGTTTGTTAATAAGTTATTCCCGAAAAACGATGCCACACGGCCTCTGAAACCCATAGTAGATGTTGCGACCATGTTTTCTGTCAATCAACCAATCAATCTTTAGCACTTACCCTATTCTCATCCATTGCCCAATAAAGACCTGAATGCAGCAGCTCTTCAAGGGTGTCGACTGTTGGGGGAGCGAAGGGCACGGTCAGGGTGCTGGTGAGGGAGGTCTTGTAGTACGAGGTGACCAGGAAGGCGTACACCAACCAGAACCCCAGAAATACCTGATATGAAACAATAATCATAAATTAAGACCTGGCCACACTTGTTGGCTTAAGCTGAGAATCGTCTACCACGGAAATGATTTGAGGAAAAATGCAATGCATTAATTTCTATACATATATCACACACCTAATTTGGTAATCGTTGTATGCAAAACTGTTCCCCTTGATTGGGTACATAGTGGATATATTAAGTTTGATGAACAATCTTGTTAAATATTAGGATGCTATATCTAATGTAACAACTGCTTGGTCTCTGAAAAATTAAATGATCTGGAATTCTATCTATTGCCGGATGCCGTGATCCCCGAACTAGTGGCCACAAACGAAAGGGCCCCATGCACCTCGGTCCCCAGTCAATCGATGCCCCTCCTCCCACCCAGCACCACCTTCAATCATATACTTCTTAACGCCATCCTTCCACCTCTCTTTCGGTAGATCTACCTCTCCCTCTCTGTCCTTCCACCTCGCTCTCGTACACTCTCTTAGTCATCTCTCGCTTTCCATACGTTCCACATGGTCGAACCATCTCAAGGTGTTCCTTTTCACACTTTCCAGCACATCTAGGCTACATCCACACCACACCTCTCTCGTACTTCGTCATTCGTCTATCCCTCCACGTGACTCCGCACGTACTTCTCAAGTAACTAATTTCCAACCCTCTCACTCTTGGTTTGAGTCTCTTCACCAACGTCCATGCTTCGCTCCCGTAAGTCGATGTCGGGATTACCACACTGTCATGCAAGGACTTCTTTACTTCCATGCTGACCACCCTTTTTCTTGTTATTGCTTTCAACTTTCCTACAATCCTCTTCCCTTGTTGCACCCTCTCCCGCACTTTATCCATACTCCCATCTTTACTCAACACACTACCCAAATACTTAAATGAGTTGACATTCTCCATAACCTATCTGGAAATGCTATGACTTAATATCAAGTTATGACCTTGGCAGAAAACTTTGATTTCCTTAGTAATGTTTCTAAACATTGTACACATTATAAAGACATACAATGGTATGAATGTACAGGATAAAAAAATGTATCCATATAAAATGTAAATCTCACCTTGCCTGCCTGGAGTGAGAGGTAGGAGTGTAGAGACTGACTGAGGAAGGAGGCCAAGATGTCCATGAAGGCATGGGAGGACAGGAGGCGGGAGGAGGTGAGAGTGGCCTGGGCGTGGTAGATGGCGTGGTAGAGCAGCGACCCACCACCCACAGAGACCAACACACACAACCATACTGTACCTATCAGTCATGAATGTTATGAGGGAGGTGCCATATACACACTATCATGATTTCCAGGCAAATTGAAATTGATAACATATTTACATTATTTCGTATGTAACAGCTTGTCACTTAGGCTACTTACCACTTTGTTAAATAATATTCAGATCTTAACTGATACGACCTTCTTGCAGATGTTGCCAATGGCACTGTCTCAACTATCTTCAAAAATGTATTTACCAATAATATCGTAGTTTTTATACACTACTGAACTTTTTTTGTAACAAGTGTAACCCCCCCCCCCCACCTCTCCCAACTGAAAGAGTGACAGCGAGACAAATTCAAAGCACGGTAGAGTCATAATGTCTGGACACACAGAGAATGAAACTGGTATAGGGTGAGGGAAAGCTAGACAAATAGAGAAATAAAGACTGGGAAAATTGGTTCACAAGACTGTTGGAGAGTTGGACAGAATATGGGTGGTAAAGTTTTGAAAGGCGGGTGTCACTCGCCATAAAGGAGGAAGTATACGCTATCCTCTACTTACATAAATCTATAATTCAGAAAAATGCAGAGCAGAAATATGACTTGAAATCAAAAGTGGCACTAGCTAGGTGTGACACTGTAGTTGAACACAATCTTACTTTACATGCCTCGCCTCTAAACGGCGTGATCAGCTTACGCCACAGTGGATCCGGGCGGCTCTTGGGTGAGAATAAGGATATGGCCTGGCTGGAATAGTACTGGGGCTTAACATGAAGAAGGGGAACCGGAAAAACCCTCTCCTTCCGCTTAATACGTCTCACCTCTGAAGGGCGTGATCAGTTTGCGCCACAGTGGGTCCGGGTGGCTCTTGGGCGAGAGGAAGAATATGCCTTGGATGGAATAGTACTGGGGCTAAATATAAGAGAGAAAGGGGACCAGAAAGACTAACTACCTATGTCTCATCTCTGAACGGCGTGATCAGTTTGCGCCAGAGTAGGTCCGGGCGGCTCTTGGGCGAGAGGAAGGATATGGCTTGGATGGAAAGGTACTGGGACTAAACATGAGGAAGAAGGGGGACCAGAACAACTGCCTCTCCTATGTCTCACCTCTGAAGGGCGTGATCAGCTTGCGCCAGAGAGGGTCTGGGCGGCTCTTGGGCGAGAGGAAGGTCATGGCCTGGATGGAGTAGTACTCGGAGAAGTCCACATATTGGCTTCTCGGGTAGGTGACGGTAATGTCCAAAGCGAAATGGGCGCGCTCGAATTCTATCTCTCCTATTATACCGACGTAGTGCCCCTGGGTATGCGAGAGATAAATTATTTCAACATTTTTAGCAGGATATCTCAAAAATGCATTTGCAAATGCAGGCAAATATTGGTCAATATTTCACGGGTTGCCACAAATATATACAAAATAAAATTAATAATTGTTGATCCTTAAATCCCTCTCAACTATCCCAATCAGAATAAATATCTTTTTTCACAGTACTTAATTAGCTAATGTTTGATAATTCATAGATTATGTACTTAATACGTGTTTATGATTAACCGTTCCAGCATTCGGGGATGTGTTTGTCCTTTATATTTTTGCAAATATAACAGTTTTATTCAGCTTAGGAAGATATTTTGAAAGTCTGAGGGTTAATAGGATAGTTTTTATCCTTTTGTTTCCTAGAGATTTTGCGTACGCTGAATACAATCGCCTAATAATAGCAAGATGAATAGAAATGTTTATACTCACGCTTTCATCAAGGTTTCCCCATCTACCATCAGGAGGCATTTTCATTTCGTATGTAAAGTTCAACTGTTGAGAAAGCGCTTCCATTATGAAAAGATTTACAGAAGGTTTTAGCTTGACAATGAGCGATCCTTCAAATCTTTCAAAGTCAGAATACGGTATGTAATCCACTAATGATCCAGTAAGGGTTTGGCCGTAGAAGTTAGCCATCTGTTCTGGGAATATGTTCTCCGTACTGGTGAGTCCTGTGTCTCTGGACCACCTGTTTACAGTGAGGACTTGCGGGGAGCCTGAAGGGTGCAAGAGCTGGCGGATTAATACACGCCAGTAGCTCTTGTTTTGAGACTCCTCTTGGATGAGAGCTGCCACGTTCTCCTCCTTCCCCAGGCGCTGGTCTAAGAGGAAGCTCTCGGCATCGGTAGAGTTTTGGGTGTGGACGAGAAGATATCGAGTTACCCTATTCTTGGGTCCCTTTACTGTGAGCAGCTTCAGAAGGTGTTCATCTGGAGGTCGTGAGAGCATATAGGTCACACAGGAGGTAGGATTAACCTGTTCAGCCTTCTTGTAGATATAAGCGATACTTTCTTGAACTTGACCCAGTGTAATAGGTGAATAAAATAGTTGTACATTTGCTTTTGACCCAGCAACCTTATTTCTATCTCTCAACGAAGCATAGGGAGACGGAGTGTCTGAGATTTGATTCGCCACCATCGTTGCTGAGGAATAATTGTTGGCTAGCACGATCTGAGATATAATAATTCTGAGACAATGAGGAGAATAGTAAGTGTCCAAGTCGTTCATTAATAGAGATAATTGAGCAGACTGATCATTGTTGGATGTGCCCCCGACATCAGTAAGAACACCTGCAAAAAGTGAATGGCGCGTCCCTATTGATGCCTTGAGGGTGGAGAGCAGAATCAAGACAGTGGTTGCTGCAGACAGATGCATGTTCCTGACAAATAAGAAATGGAACTTGTTATAAAAGTACAGAATCATTTTTACAGCAATTGTATTCGACATTTGAATTACTGAAAGGCGGTGATCAAGGTAAATATTATCAAGGATAGGCCCAATATGTAATTATCATCTTATTTGTGCTTTGCAGTTGGCAAGTTATACCCTGGGGTATACTGTATATAAGTTCGATTATTTAGGATTATTTGTGCACAGTTTGTACTGTATATATATATATATATATATATATATATATATATATATATATATATATACTGTATATCTGCAGTACGAATGAGTTTTCGAATATTCCTAAAATACAATGGACATGCATTATTGTGTATACATGAATTAGCTGGTATTTACCTAATTTAAGATTGATTACAGATATATAACTAATTATCAGTAACTGTATCATTGATTGATATCATTAGTCGTGGAACAGACTTATGGTATCAGACTCCGGTAAGGAACAGACAAATGTCCAATTTCACAATATTGCCCTGAACACCAGCCTTAAAGATGCATATATTACTTTATAAAATGCATATATTACTAAAAAATATATGCCCAGTTACAATTAGATAACCATTAATGCTTTGTATTGATTATATGATGCACCTTTCAATTAATTACTTTGATTATTGGATCATACAGCATGACCGAGGTTATTTATTGGCAGGTTTATCAAAATTACTTCCCATTTTCAGTACAGTATGTGCGTTATTTCATTATTATTTTAATTATCATTAGACGATTGTATTCATCTTACGAAATATCTGTAAGCGATATGGTTTTAATTAACGTTATTATTCCCTCCTTGACTGTCAGATATTGTTGCTCAGCTGAATAAAATCTTCTAAAGGCCGATTCACAAGGTCAATATCTTTATCCACCGTCCCTTGAGGGCTGCGAATATCCAAAACAACAAACAACGAGTTGGTTCCCTGAATTCCCCAATGAAATATGATACCACGGCGAAATTTGCCCTTCGAATTGTCAGCCCTCAAGGGACGGTGGATACAAATATTGACCGTGTGAATCGGCCTTTAATAGTAGTAAAAAACAGAGGAGGACGAATTAATAGTATTAAAAGCTGAGGAGGACGAATTAATAGTAGTAAAAAACAGAGGAGGACGAATTAATAGTAGTAAAAGCAGAGGAGGACGAATTAATAGTAGTAAAAAACCGAGGAGGACGAATTAATAGTAGTAAAAAACAGAGGAGGACGAATTAATAGTAGTAATAAACCGAGGAGGACGAATTAATAGTAGTAAAAAACCGAGGAGGACGAATTAATAGTAGTAAAAAACCGAGGAGGACGAATTAATAGTAGTAAAAAACCGAGGAGGACGAATTAATAATAGTAATAAACCGAGGAGGACGAATTAATAGTAGTAAAAAACCGAGGAGGACGAATTAATAGTAGTAAAAAACCGAGGAGGACGAATTAATAGTAGTAAAAAACCGAGGAGGACGAATTAATAGTAGTAAAAAACAGAGGAGGACGAATTAATAGTAGTAATAAACAGAAGAGGACGACATTAATGCATGTTAAGGGCAGTTTTATTTTTTATTTATTTCTGTAACCCCTTCTCCCTCATGTTAAACTCATTGGGTTTGAAATTTTAAGACGGACGTCCCATTTGTTTGGTGATTTTAAGACCTTTCGCTTCATAGTTTTTGTCCATATTAAGAAGTTTCTTGCGAAATAATTTACAATTATATCTCGAATGGGGGTGTTGGGGATATTTTTTAAGCTTGATGGTGGTATAAGGAGGAACACAACATACTAATCCTATAAATAAATAAATATCATATTCCTAATTATGAATGAAGGGCGCTGTCAAAATCATGGCAGAAATTGAAAAGTTGAGTTTGATTTATGGAAGACCACATTGCATCTCCCAGTTTCTAATTAGTTAGTAAAATAGGACTTCAGAGGCTATCAACCATTCTGGATTATTTAGCCAGTAGTCCATGAGCCAGGCCAGATATCGGTACCACCTGGGGTGACTAAACACGAATGGTACTAAAATGTTTATAGAGTGACTGTAAGTACATTAAGATATGATAGCCTTCTCGCACTGGTAGCTTAGTCTAATTTTTTTGATGCAATAGGGGCGCTACCCAAAAATAAAGATTTTTAGCGTGACGCTCGGCGTTTTCCTCATTTTCTTTAAAATCCATCACACAATCATCGCGAAACTTTGAACACCTATGTAGAATTATATTCTCTACCAGAGTTGTTCCTAGGTATTTTTCAAATTTCCTCATATTTCGGAATATACTCTATATTTTGGGTATTTTCCTCTAAATCTAGAATAAATCCTTAAATATGGGGAACATTGAAAAATATATTCTAACAGCTCTTGTAGCTTATTTGATTCTCTACAAGAATTATTCCGATGTGTATTTCAAGTTTCTCCATATTTAGGGGTTTATTTCATATTTGGGGATTTTTTGTTATATTTTGGGGATAATTTATTATTGGAAGGAGCAAACATATGTAGAGTGGTTTCCATGTAATGTGTTTGTTTGTTCATGGTTTAATGGTGATATTTTTTGCAGGTGTGTGTCGACTGTTTGACGGCAGGATGGAACCATCTGCGAGGAAGAGAGCACGGATCGACTGTATCATCCACTGCTCTGATGATGACAGCGATGCTCTGGTGTCACCACAGGATTTGGACTCCTGGAACACATTGCTCAGGGCTGCAGAAATCAGGCAGCATGATCCAGTCCTGGAAGCAGCCAAGGGCCTTGAAGAAGGAGGAATACCACACATACATTATCACCGTAAATGTCGTAGTCTCTTTACAATGAAGAAGTCACTGGATTCTATCCTTGCCAAGGGTGTCAAGATAGAATCAGCAAGCGTCGACCCCAGGAGGAGGGCATCAAGGGATGCCCCTAGTACTAGCAGGGTGTATGCCAAAGTATGTATCTTCTGCGAGAAGTCAAGCAAGTACATAAAAACAACAAAGACAAGGGAGCCACTCATACAGTGTGTTGAGCTACGAGCAGATGAGAAGATTCGCAGAGCAGCAATAAGGAAACTCAACCAGAGAATCCTTGGTTTAGTTAGCAGAGACCTTGTTGCTGCAGAGGGTCACTACCACAAGTCGTGCTACAAACTCTTCACAAAAGATGATTTCCCAGCGGCCGCCAGGTCGGGTGCAGGTGAAAATCAGGAAGAAAGCGAGGAAGCACGCTACGAAGAGGTTGAGACAGAAGCCCTCGAGGAACTCTGCTTGTATATAAGGACCAAATTATTCCCCAACCCAGAGGTACTGCCTATGACAAACCTCACATCTAGGCTTGAGAGATCCATGATGTCCCGTGGTATTATCCAACTGAAACCAGCGACAAAGAAACATGTTCGCCGAAAGATTGAAACCGAGTTTGGAGAATCACTACGCTTTGTCCCAGATGAGAAAGGAAAGCTTCTAATCTATCCACGCAGCCTCTCAATGGACGACCTTGCCCGGCAAGCACACAAAATGGCAAAAGACCTGCAAGAAGCAAGAGCAGCTAACTCTGAAGATGTCTTAACCAAAGCAGGAATGCAGCTGAGGAATGAGATCAATAAACAAGATGTGAGTCAGCCATGGCCTCCCGATACAGATCAGAATGTCATTCCTGCAGCAGTCACTCAATTCCTGCACACCCTGCTGACAGGAGAGTGTGAGTGTGAAACTCCCTCTGAAAGAGCTCAACGTCTTGCCACTTCCTTTGGCAGTGACTTGGTCTTTGCTGTTACCAGTGGCAAGACAAAACCACCCAAGCACGTACTGCTGACCAATGCTGTAAAGTCTTTGACAGGAAACACAGAACTGATCCGAACTCTGAATCGTCTTGGTCACTGTGTGTCTTACTCAATGTTTGAGGAGATCGATACAGCCCTTTGTATCCAGAAGCTGGAATGCTCAAAGGATGACATTCCACTGCCAGCAAACATCTACCCTGGTGTGTTCACAACCCTGGCCTGGGATAACATTGACCGACTTGAAGAGACCCTAAGTGGAGCAGGTACTTCTCATAGAGTCAATGGCATTGCTGTCCAGTCCAAGGTTGCAGGCTCTGTGCCAGAGAAAGTCCTGCCAGAGATTACCAAGTCCAAGATAAGAAGCATCACTCAGACATCATCAATGCTGCCAATATACAATGTTGGGCGGCGGGCAGGGCCACCTAGGATTGAGACTGCGTATGTCGACACTACCAAGGAAGTCCAGGATTCAAAGACAAAGAACCATATCTGGCTTCTTACTCGAATGTCAGACCATGAGGACCAGTCCATCAGCAGTTGGACTGGGTTCAACATCAAAATGCGCAGAGACATTGCAGTGGTTCAGGACACTGTAAGCTACCTGCCCACTATCAATGCTCCCGCAACAGAAATGTCCACCGTTAATGAAATCTTGGAACAAACGCATGCTATCATGCAGTCCTTACAGCTTAACAAGATTGTGTGCGTGTTTGATCAAGCACTCTATGCCAAAGCTGCCGAAGTTATCTGGAAACAAGAGAAGTTCAAGAACATTATCATCAGGATGGGCGTCTTCCACACAATCTGTAATCTCATCTCCACCATAGGAAAGAGGTTTCAAGATGCAGGTCTTAGAGATCTGTGTGTGGAATCAGGTATCATCGCAGAAGGATCAGTGTCAGGAGTGATGAACGGCAAGAGGTACAACAGAGCAGTGAGACTACACAAGCTCGTGTATGAAGCACTGATGAGGCTTGCATGGAAAGGCTTCCTTTCATGGCTAGAAGAAAACCATTCAAGGGACATACACCATCTAGATGAAACACTGAAGGACATCAACAGCTTTCACAGCAATGTGTCTCAGGGACTCTTTCAAGAGCTGATGGAGAGTGAATCATGCACACATATCATGAAGCTTTTCCAAGTTTATCTTGAGACCCTCAGAGATGAACACAACCTCTCAGCATTCTGGATGTCATACCTGGACATGGTTGAGATCATGCTGGACTTAATTCGAGCCTCCAGAGAAGGCAACTGGATGCTCCACCTAGGAGCAATCCGACAGATGATACCGTGGTGTTTTGCCTATGACAAAGTGAACTATGCCCGGTTCCTAACCTACTACTATGCCTTGATGTCTCGACTGCCCATTGAACACCCAGAGGTCCATGAACACTTCATGCAAGGTGGCTTTTCGGTCCAGATCGGTAGCAAGAATCCCTTTGGACGGATCCCTGTGGACCAGACAATCGAAGAGACGATCAACAAAGACACCCAGACACCAGGGGGCACAAAAGGCTTCAGCCTGAAAGGCGGAGCTGTCGCCAGGTACTACCTGACATCGGAGTATCGCAGCAGGTACTTAAGGCAGCTCAGGACTATGGTAGTAGGCCAAAAGTATACTGACTTCAGCCACCCAGACCTACAGATGCCCAGGATTAGAAGAGATGAGGCCGATGTCCAATCTTTAGTTCAACTGATGGAGACCAGCTGGTTGAACCCCTTCAACGCAGAGCAAGAAGATCTTGTCAGTTTGTCAACTGCGACTATGGCACCACCAGAAGTTGTCAAAGACCTTCTAGGGGCCTACAGAATAGGAGAGGAGAGGATGCATATCAAGCCTTCAAGGAAGAGCGCCTGGAGATCGATACGCCAACTATACAGTTTCATGACACGATGACGAAGACGAAACTGAGAACGTTCACTAACATCAGAATGAAGCCACGCTCACAAGACCATGCCAAGGAGGTTATCTTAAAGGCTGACAGGAACCTATTTGGCCAGATGATCCTTGTTGCCGAGAACAGAAAGCTCAAAATGAGTGATGTCTTGGCTCATCCCCTGGGGCCTTTGCCTTGGGCACTTGCCAGCGGTGATGGGTCTCTCCGCAAGACCAACAAGGCTGCCCTCGCAAAGGAGTTAGAGAGGAATGTTTCTCCTGCAGAAGTGATACCCGAGCCCTCTGCTACCATAATTGATGGGATGAGCCTGGTCCACAAACTGAAGGGAAACGACAAAACTTTTTCACAGCTTGCAGGTACAGCACTGAGTCACGCTGTTCATGAAGGTGCTAAGAGCAGGCGCATTGATGTTGTGTTTGATATCTACAAGGAGACATCCATCAAGGATGCAGAACGAGCCAAAAGAAGTGCAGGCACAGGAATTCATTTCAAGAACATTCAACCTGGGCACAACATCCAGCAGTGGAGAAAGTTACTCGGTAGTTCCTCCAACAAGGCAAGTCTTATCAAGTTCTTGGTAGAAGAATGGAAGGCACCACAGCACAGGGAGAAGCTCAAGGACAAGGAGCTGTATGTCACATGTGAGCAGCGCTGCTTCAAGATCACCAAAGAGCAGTGGGAAGAGGCTCCTGAGCTTAAGTCAACTCAAGAAGAAGCAGACACACGCCTTCTTCTCCATGCACTTCATGCAGCAGAATCTGGGAACAAGTCTGTCATCATCACTGCAGAAGATACAGACGTCATGGTGTTGTGTCTTGGCATGTGCCACAAGATCCCATCCCATCTGTTCCAGAAGTGCGGGACGAAGAACCGGACAAGATTCCTGGATATCACCACACTGAGCCGCACACTGGGAGGCAGCGTGTGTGTGATTCATTGATTGGTATGCATGCCTTTACAGGCTGTGATACCGTCAGTGCATTCGCTGGCCGAGGGAAGATGACGACACTCAAGCAGGTGAAGATGGACAAGACATACCAGCATGCTTTTCACGAACTTGGACGCTCATGGGAAGTGTCTCCTGAACTCTTTGAGAAGCTACAGGAAATCACCTGCCACATGTACCTACCATCTACCCACACAACTAAGGTAAACAAGCTTCGGTATGAGCTGTTCTGTGCAAGACGTGGAGAGGTAGAGTCAAGTCAACTCCCTCCTTGTGAGGACTGCCTCTTCATGCATGCACTGCGTGCAAACTACCAGGCTGCGATCTGGAGGAGAAGTCTTCAGAGCCAGCCATTTGTTGCGAACCCAACAGACTGCGGTTGGATGACAGATGAGGACGGTAAGCTTGCCGTCAACTGGATGCGAGGCTCACCAGCACCAGATGCTGTTATGCAGCTACTGTCTTGCAAGTGTGTGCGGTCATGCGAACTCCCTAAGTGTACTTGCCTCAGCAATGGTCTAAAATGCACGGACATGTGCAGGTTACAGACATGTCAGAACAAGGCTATTGAAGAAGAGCCGGTGGCACAACAGTCAGATTCCGAGTCTGACGTAGATGATATTTAGGAGTAGTAATTTGCCATAATAGTATGTACAAGCCCATGGCATGCTTAGTGTGTATTTACAGGACTTGTATTAAATGTGACAATTACTATATGCATTTTGTTGACATTTAGGCATTCCTGTCCCCAAATTTGACATTTTAAAAAATTTCGGAATTTTCGGTAGGGTATGTCTATTCAAGAAGTGATAACGACCATTAAGCTACCAATGTGCAAGGGCTATCATATCAAAACATAAACTAGAGACATGTAGCAAGCTAAAAACACCTAAGAGAATTAGTCACCCCGGGTGGTACCGATATCCCAAAATTCGGGTCTTGGCTCATGGACTACAGCACACTAAGTCAAGTATAGCGTCAAGACTGGAGCCCCTTTTACAGAACCCCAGTCCCTGAATGATTGAAGTTAATTACTACTTCTACGTCGGTATTCAGATTGATGCCAGATAATCACACATTTTTACTTAGGCGCTAGTGTGTGCGTCGGCTAGTTTCTTGGATATACCTTGGCACACTGCTATGTCATCTTTTAAATGCAAAGTACTTTCAATTACATAGTTGAGAGAATAAAAGGATTCAATGAAAATTCAATGTGAAGATTAATTATATTTACTACAAGATTGAATATCTTGCCAAGAATGACAAATTATGTCATTGTCGACATGATTAAATATTGTATACTGTTTCAACGACTCGTGAGAATATAATGGCTCACCAAAATGTGCAGTAATGATTTTTTCCTGTATATTTGTTTTTACCTTTGATATACAGTACCTACATACAATTTATAAACAGAGTGATCCGTAAGAACTTACGAAATTCAGATATCAGGTAAAACAGAAGAAGGAGATTAAATTCCAAGATAGTTTTAAACATGTAATGCCAACATTAACTGCAACTTTACGTAATTACATAAATAATTACATTAAGAGAAAAGAATATTTAAAGATGATCATACATTTCTTATCTAGATTGGTTTAATACAACTGAATGTGATCTATATGGTGGTGATACCATAATTTAAAGTATCAAAATATCTACGCGAACTCCCAATGTATTAAGGATCCAAATCGGAAAGCTTAGAAACCTCCCAATCCGTTTAAAACTGTATAACGCCAACTTGGGAAGTCTCTGAAAACCCATAATGATAAAAGTATAGTCTATTCGCTTTAAGTAGGCGAGAAATCATGACCTCTATCCTCTGTAACTCAAAAAGGGCTGGAGCAAATTGGCTGTAAATTTCCACATCTATTCCTTGACTGACTCTTCCCAAATGGTAGAAATATTAGCTCGAATACGCAAGTCGTTTTTTAGTTACATAGACTAGAGGCCATGATTTCTCGCCTACTTACAGCGAATCGACTATAGTAAGGGTGTGGCGAGGTGAGCAGCAGACTGGGCGGTAGTAATGTCGGAGGGAGGAACGAGATACGGTGATGATGGTCCAAGTCGAAGGTCGAGGTATGGAGGAGGACCCCTGGCAGACGAGGAGGAGGAGGTGGTGGAAGAGAAGGAGAAGGAGGATGGTCCAAGCCGAAGGTAGAGGTATGGAGGAGGACCCCTGGCAGACGAGGAGGAGGAGGTGGTGGAAGAGAAGGAGAAGGAGGATGGTCCAAGTCGAAGGAAGTTTGGAGGAGGTACCCTGGCAGACGAGGAGGTGGTGATGGAGGAGGATGAGGATTTTGACGACAGTACGGCTGAGAATAATGACGAGGGGTTTGCGAATTAGGATAAAGTGCGAATAGAAAGTACTATAATTTTTTTTTTTTTTTTTTTTTTTCAGATGATGATAAATTACTATCTCACCATCCTCATTACTCGGCTATGACCAAGATTTTGTTGCGAGATATGTTGCTAATTATGAAAACATGGCAATAATATGACTCCGGGACATAGCAGTATTATATTTTCCTATTCAGAATCGGTGAATCAGACGCTAACGCACTGAATATAACGTCAATTGAAGACAAAAAACATAATATGCGCAATCTTATCATCTTCCGACCTTTAGCATAATAATTATAGCTTTCACTTCGTACGGCTGGGTAATCGTATCCTCTTTCCATCTTTAAAAATATATAGCTTTCGCATCATATAGCTTTATCATATTCTCTTTCGATCGTTAACACAATATATAGTTTTCACTTCATCGAGCATTGCAAAGTTGTGAGATAGCTAAAACACATATAGGCTACATACAAAAGTTTAGCCTAGGAATATATCCTGGCTTGCAATGCCACTTAATTGCGATAAGTAAATAATTCGTATATTATAAAAATGGCATTTATATGCCATATCTGACTGATAATGAAATCATTTCGTAGCTTTACAAAGGAATCTACAGTACAAAGATTAATTATATAACAACATTGATATATATTATATAACAACATTGATATACATTATATAACAACATTGATATATATTATATAACAACATTGATATATATTATATAACAACATTGATATACATTATATAACAACATTGATATATATTATATAACAACATTGATATATATTATATAACAACATTGATATATATTATATAACAACATTGATATACATTATATAACAACATTGATATATATTATATAACAACATTGATATATATTATATAACAACATTGATATATATTATATAACAACATTGATATATATTATATAACAACATTGATATACATTATATAACAACATTGATATATATTATATAACAACATTGATATATTATATAACAACATTGATATATATTATATAACAACATTGATATATATTATATAACAACATTGATATATATTATATAACAACATTGATATATATTATATAACAACATTGATATATATTATATAACAACATTGATATATATTATATAACAACATTGATATATATTATATAACAACATTGATATATATTATATAACAACATTGATATATATTATATAACAACATTGATATACAGAATGAATATCTGTCCAATCAACGGATTAAAATGGCGATAAACATTAATTTCTTCTTTCCATTACGTGTAAATATAAAACAAAAATATACAAAGTATATAAAAACATTAAAACATATCTTGTTAATCCTTTCAATATTATAACGCATTTTTAATTGTATTCGGGCTTACATTAGACTATGCTATACAAACTAAAAAGTACCTGTAGGAAAAATACGCGTTAGTCCTATCTCAATTTATCTTTTAATAACAATAGTCCTTTCTAAGCATACTAAACAAAACTAATCAGCCAGAATAAAAGGCAAGAACGGATTGATATACAAGAAAGCATCTGATAAACCAAAAACGCTAATAACCTGGAATGCAGTTGTGGTTTCCGAAAGAGGACTTGTAAATATTGGTGACCGATCAACTCAACCAGTAGACCATTTCAACCAGTAGCTCTCAACCAGTACCAAATCAACCAATACGGTTAGGTAAGGTTAGGTTAGGTTAGTACTATATTTTGGCACTGGTTTGGTTGGTCTTGGTTGATTTGGCACTGGTTGAGAGCTACTGGTTGAGATGACATGGGAACTTAAATATTCTATTCAGCGAACAGAATCCCATGTGTGGACAGTGCTTGGGCTTCAGGTTAATTTAATTTCATGCTTGATATTAGTAGATTTTATGAATTTATAAAGTTAAGATTCCTGGGAATTTAAGGGTTGATAGAGATCTCATTTATGCCGGTATCACACGAGCGCTTTTTCACTCAACATTTATCCTAACACTGGTCTGGCAGCTTATGAGGTAAACATTTATATTATTTCTGCCACCTAAATTCATCTATCATCAGTCTATTTTCCGATACCTGTGTAAAATACCCCAGCAATGTTGCCAGAAAAATGTTGATCATCGAATGTTGACTATAAATGCTCTCGTGTGATACCGGCTTAAAACTCCTTTGATTATTAGAGATCCTTCTTGTATACAATGGCCTAATGTTAGCCAGAAATATGTTTTGGCACTAAGATTGTCAACTCTATAATAATTGACAGAATAGAAACAAAATGCGTCATGATAAACTGAAAATGTTAACCCCTTCACCACCATTACGTAATTGGCATCATATTCTGGTTACTAGGCTATTAGAAGATTTCCTTTAGTTTGTAGGCTAATCTACCTACACGATTCGAATAGTAAATAGAATATCAATAAGCCCTCTTTAGGTCCTTATTGTATTGCATATATTTATCTATCTATTGCCGAACGCTTTACTCCCCTTAATGAGGGTGGCCATACACAGAAGGCCCCCAAGCGGACCCATTCCCTGTAAGAGGGACAACCCGAGCCAGTTTAGTGAAGGGCTTACAGGATTGACCACTCAATTTAGGATCCGTCCGACTCCGAGGCCCTCTATGTATCTTGCTAGCGCTATTTTTCTAGTGGTGTTTGGCTAGTCCATCCACTAACCTCCCTTACACTTAGATAAGCAGTACGGATTTGTATCAGGTTTACTACCCTAGACAGGTTGCCGACCAAGGCTGACGAGTCCCATCCACCCGGATATCATCTAATTTTAGCCTGAATCAAAGGTAAAAAGGCGTTATGGTGTTAATAACCTGAAACTCAGTTGAGGTCTCCGATAGAGTGCGGGCGGACGATTTGGGCGTTAGTTCCTCTCTCCTACGAGGTGGAAGCAGCGAGCAGATCGACCCCTTGTGCGGGCAGTGTTTCTTCCAGTACCTCACCCAGCGGTACACGGTGGATATACTGGCCCCCACCTCCCGTGCGATGGTGGAGACTGCCAGGCCCTCCTTCCACAGCCACACGATACGGCAACGATCTATGGAGTCTGTTCGTCGGTTCATCTTGTACATTTAGCTTGATCAAAGGCAACACAAGCTTGTAGAAGAAAACAGATCAGCAATAAGAAATCCCCTTAGTGACTCTTGATCTGTGAGTCTTCTCCTGGGCTATCTAGATATGTGTGAATATATATATTTTTTTTATTTACGTTCTGTTATGTTGTTCCTGTTCGGGCTCTATTTCAAGTCGGACAACCCCAGATATGGGGTATGTGCCTGAGTACTGTATATACATACATACATACATATATACATATACTATATATGGGAAAAGACACATAGGCAGAGTAGAGAAACAAAGTTTATTCTACGTTTCGCCGGTGAAGACTTCTTCAGGAATAACATACAGAAGGTATAGTCACACATATATAGTCTCCTTTATGTTATTCCTAAAGAAGTCTTCACCGGCGAAATGTAGAATAAACTTTGGTTCTCTACTCTGCTTATGTGTCTTTCCCCACATCTGTCACACCCAACGCTGTATATTTACCATAGCCTATACTACAGTTAAATTAATCAGTGATAGGCAATATGGTTTTAGACGATGTCGATCAACTGCAGACATTCTTTGCCTTCTTACGCATCAAATCAACCAAGCTACAGACCAACATGGTGAAACACATACAATAGCACTGGATATATCAAAGGCATTTGATAAGAGTCTGGCATCAATCCTTATTGTCGAAGATGTCACACTACGGCCTTGCATCATTAGTTCCACTAATTTCTTATCTTCATAACAGAAAAATACGTGTAATGGTAGATGGCCTTTACTCTCAATTTCACTCAATAAATGCTGGTGTTCCCCAGGGATCAGTTTTGGCCCCAATTCTGTTCCTCATTCATATCAATGATCTCATATCTACCACTCATAATCCAATACATTCCTACGCAGATGACTCAACACCACAGTTCCTTCACATTTACCAATTCTTTCACCCAACCCGATCTTATAAATTCAAAAATAAACACTGCAATTTCTCTGAACCAGGACCTTTCTAGAATTAATGAATGGGGACAAGAGAATCTAGTTTCCTTTAATGCACAGAAAACCAAGTACATTAATTTTCTAACCGACAGAATCTCACTGATTCCCATATTTTTTAATGATGTAAATATTCCCACTTCCCCTAGTATTGACATTCTCGGTGTAACATTAACTACTAACTTGAGCTGGACACATTATGTTAGAAGCATTGCTAAGAATGCCTCTAAAAAAACTGGGACTCCTGTACAGAGTTCGAGAATTCTTCACTGACGAGCAGTTGGCCGTAATATATAAAAGTCATGTGCGTTCTCAGATGGATTAATGTTCACCTCTGTGGGGTGGAAGTGGAGTGGTTGCATTAAGGCAGTTGGACAAAATTCAAAATAAAGCTATTAGATTAATCAATAACCCTGCAATCACACATGACCTTCCTACATTATCCATACGAAGAAACGTTGCATCCCTTGCATTATTCTACAGATATTTTCACAGCAAGTGTTCCGAGGAACTTGCTTCGTTGTGCCGCCTCTCCACATCTTTCCCCGCAGAACTAGGGCAGCTGAGAGCGCCCATAAATTTACACTTTCTCCTCCACAATGCAGAACTTCTGCTTATCAGAATTCATTTATCCCCAGAGCTACTACTCTTTGGAATTCACTTCCCTTGAATTGCTTTCCACAAACTTACAATCTACAAATGTTTAAATCCAGTTGTTACAAACATTTTATGAATGGAGGATGCCTTTAGGCACATGGACCTTTTTGTTTTATCTGTGTTTTTCCTTCCTCCGTTCATTGTCTCTTAAAAAAGAAAAGAAAAAGTATGTTATAATATAATTGTATGTATCGAAAACATTACCAGTTGCATCTAATTAAAACAAAATTATACCGAGAGCCTTCTGTGAACAAATTATACCGAGAGCCTTCTGTGAACAAATTATACCGAGAGCCTTCTGTGAACAAATTATACCGAGAGCCTTCTGTGAACAAATTATACCGAGAGCCTTCTGTGAACAAATTATACCGAGAGCCTTCTGTGAACAAATTATACCGAGAGCCTTCTGTGAACAAATTATACCGAGAGCCTTCTGTGAACAAATTATACCGAGAGCCTTCTGTGAACAATATATACCGTGTGCCTTCTGTGAACAAATTATACCGAGAGCCTTCTGTGAACAAATTATACCGAGAGCCTTCTGTGAACAAATTATACCGAGAGCCTTCTGTGAACAAATTATAACCGACTGCCTTCTGTGAACAAATTATACTCGAGTATGTACATAACTTATGTGCCAAGAAATCTACTAACTACACATTTTGAAGGACGAATAGCTTGCTTCCCACATTACATTGTTTGATATTAACACACAATGATCGTCATCTGCTGTATGTATGGTTAGAAGATATTATGAGGCGAAGCATTTCTTTTTAATCGAGTGGTAAACTTATGGAATAGACTCGCTAGTAGTGTCCATGAGTTACACAGTACTGTTCAACTTTCAAAAATCGTCTAGATAAATATCTCGCTCTTAACCCCAATTAATTGCGTTTACAAACAAATAGCACCACTTTATAATGTAGAGTGTAGACTATCCTTTCCTGTTTCACATCGGATCGGTAGTTTAGTTAAAAGCAGCCGCGTAAGGAGCAGTAGATATGTTGTTGTTTGTTTTCCTTTGTACTCCATTGATAATGTTCATAATCCTTCTCGGGGTCTTAAGTAAGATGTTATATTTACCTTGCGAATTGTGGACTTGTATAGCGAACCGAGATGCAATTTTTGTTTTAACTCTGTCGGATATAGTACTACTATAAAGGCCACCTGAATAATCTAATCATGTAGCACAAGTTTAACTCACGAGAAGAGGTGGGTGATATGTCTGGGGTCCAAGAGTGTTCTGAGCTGGCTGACTCCACTCCTGCTCCAGTATATAGATTATAGAGGAAGAGTGACCCTCCCCCTTAGTGCAGTCATGCGTGGTAAAACACACGTCTTCTACTATGTACCCCCCCCCACACACACAGTCTCTCTCTCTCTATCTATATCCACCTAACAATCCACCTCTCTCCCTCCACCCAATACATACACACAATAGTACAACAAAGACTTGCCACAACACAGCCCCATCATGTCACCACAGTGGGCGATGTTGGTAAGTAAATTAAAACAAAATCCATGTGTTTGCTACTATGTTTTGGTAGTATATTTATTATGATTATTACATCATATAATATACAATAAAGACAGTATAATGGTTACATCTGCTTAACCCTTTCACTACCGGAAATGTATGTTGTATAATTTCAACTATATTTAGACGATTTTATGAAGCTTATGAAGGATATGTGGTAGTTAAAATGTTTAATCGAGATGGATTGTAGCCTCTTAATTACTACACGCCCGTACTAAGCTGAATACAATCGTCTAATAAATGCCAGAATATAATGAAAAGAGGCATCGGTACTGTAAGGGGTTAAACATGCATCAGTAATATTTAGGGATTATGGTCCGCTTTATCATAGTAATTGGTCACTGTATAGTGTATTCATACTTAAGGGGAGTTTCTATTTTCAGGATTCCCTTCTCCCTCATGTTTAGCGCCAGTTTGGCGATTTATAGACTTGACAAAGTAATGTGGCGAAAGGTCTCAAAATCGCCAAACTAGTGAACGAACGTCTTGAAATCGCAAAACTAATGGGTCTAAGCATGAGGGAGAAGGGGGTCCAGAAAAAGCGAATACCTCGACCCCCTTAATGTAATTATGTATACCAAACACGATTAATGTTTTAAGACTACTCTCCGTCTGTTGATTTCCCCACACCGATAACCAGAATTTCCAAGACTAGCAGTAGGGCCCCTCCGACGTAGCCAAAGAAGAGAATGAAGAATGGTCCCTGGAGGTGGTCTAGACTCAGTTTAATCTGAAAAGAAAAATAATATTATAAAAAATAGATAAATAAAATAATAAATAATGCAAATTTAATGTGGATCAGTATGCTATGGCCTATGTTATTACACATACTTGTACTTTACCAAATATATGTTATCATTATGTTTTGGATTTGCTGGTCTACTCAAATATAATTTGATCGAAGATGAAAAGATAACCTGCATGTAAATTTGTTTGAAATTGCAATTATTTCAAACTTTTTGACACTTAATAAAATTGTGCTGAAGTTCAGTGATAAATGACTTAAAATGGAGCACAAGTGTTTAGTCTATTTAAAAACACTTAATTTGGCTGAAAGAGCATCACCAAGACTAACTGATACAGCAGACAGGGTTAAATATATCATCGATGGTCCAGTTAATAATTTATTTAGATTGTCATTATGACCCATATTTAGCCATCAATTAAAGTAATCAGACAAAATATATTGAACCTCTATTCTATGTGTGTATAACCACTGACACAAAGAGCTGGTACATATCTATGTAATAAACTTGAAACCTTGAACATTGATAGAGGAATACACCGACTCGGTTATGCATTTAAAGGACATTTTTCAAAACAAATTGTCAACTGTTCAAAGAGCATTAATTTTGTACTACCTTTATCTGTCATACCTCATTCGTAGTTTTCTTGTCTTCATCTCCCTGCGGTCCCTGTTTGTCTTCCAGCAGTGTCTTGGAGTAGAGTGGCAGGGTGTCCCTAACCCATTTGTCGATCAGCCCCCATTTGAACAATCTCTGTAGGACTTTGTTGAATGTTCGAAGATGTGGTGCCCCCTGGAACAAAATATAGTCTTAAGAATACATCACACAGTGAGGAGTGCGAGCTAGTGGGAGTCTAATAGGATTCACTAGGAGTCATCGATTTTCACCGCGAGCGAGTGGGAGTCTAACAGAAGTCGCTAGGAGTTGCTAGAATCACTAGGAGTCATCGATTTTCACCGTGAATAGGCCCGCGAGTCAGAATTGTCCCCTACTCCTAGTGACTCTAGCTCGCACTCCTGACTGTGATACCCTTTAGGAGAAAGAGGAGGACTAGAGTAATCACGAATATCTTTATTAACGTTTCGACTTTTCTTTAACCAACTGATTGACGTAATTCATTTAAAACCTTAAACCTAATCTAGCCAATAATTCAACCTATGCCATTTAATAAAAATGTGTTTTAAGCATTTGAACAGCTGTCTCTGGGATTAAGATAGTTCTAGGTATTTCATAAAACATAAGCTATATCACATTATCTATGTATTTATTTGTGTATAATATGTGTATGGATATAGAATTTAAAAGCATAAACACAAAAGTTTGTATCTTAATGTACGTACATTTGTATCCACTCTTATGATTTGAAGTATGGAATGAATCAAATATAGTATGGCTAACTTATAAAAATATTTTTAAAACATTATTAGTTGATCATATACAGTATATTAACCCATTGAGGACCAGCGACGCATCACAGGCATCGGCAATGTATGCAATGCTAACCCCAGAGCCGCATAGGGTGCGTTGCGGTTAATTACTCCGGTCCTATTGCACCTAAATGGCTCAGATTTGTATGGGAACTGTATAAGTATCCCACGCAACAATGCCGATGGTTGAAAACCCTCAAAGTCCAGCCGCTTGTGCGTTAGCAAGCAAAAACCTGTTTTTGCATATTTTTGCCTACCCACTTCCCCTCTTGTAATTCCGACTTTCGGGCGCCCCGTAGGACCCCTACATGACTTAGGGGATCATATTTGTGTGGGTTTTCCTTCATTTCCTGATGTTTTTTGGAAAACAAATAGTTTACAACCTGCTGGACCTGGGGTGTACATTTATTATTAATTAGCTGGTGCTCAGTGGGTTAACTGCTGCATAAAGCAGACATATTTTTCAATCGTACTTAGTTCCTCCCGTACATAAATCACAAGTGTATGCAAAGTGATGTGGGCAACCGTACTTTAGGGACAACACAAGCAATGCCAGAGGAGTAGACTTTATCCCTGGCCATGTGTATATCGGTGATCCTCCTCGGGTTGTTGTTGTGTACGGCTTGAAGGAGCTCCAAGTTACCAGTGAAGTAGATGAAGGCATATTGTCCCGCAGCCACCTTGTTCATGATGTCCGTGTGAGTACCGTAACCCATGTCTTTAAATAACTCTATGTAGACAGGATCAGTAGATGTCGAGAAGATGGTGTAGGGGATGCCCTGATGATGGGAGAGTTAATTTTAATTACATTTCTATTGGTGTTTATATTTTGCCAAACGAATACATATATGAATATCTAGTCTCTGATCATAATATTTGAAATACATATATAATTTTAACTCTTGTACCGGCGATGTTCTTTTAATATTTTTGTGGCTACTATAAAACTATTTTATAAAGTTTAAAAAGGGCCTCCGGCAATTAACAGGCTTTCAACTCTCATCAGATCCTTCTTAAGCTGCACAAAATCGTCTAAACATAGATATAATATTGAAATAACATGGTTGCATAAACGAGGGTTATGGCAAACCCTGCAGAGGTTCCTGACAATGCAGAAAAGGCAACAGCCTACCATAACCAAAATATCCGCAGTAAAGGAGAGCAGAAGAACAAGGAAGAAGATGCAGAAGAAGATGAACAAAGAAGCCACACAGTTTCCCCAAGTTTTTCATGCTCTAATACCTGCAGCAGTAGCACAGTCTACCCAGCAAGGAAGACCTACCCATGCTCTAATCCCTGCAGGAATAGGACAGTCTACCCGCCAAAGGTCACCACATCCGGGACCTACCAGGAGTTCAAGCCCCGACCAGCCAATGGCAGAGCCTGGGACAAACGCCAAAGGCAAATACGCAACAGCAGCCGGATTTATTATACAACGATTAAGAGTTTATGCAAATGCCACATCAAGATACAGTGCAGTACCTCTACCGATGGGACCAAGAGAATCACCTCTACAGTACCTCACTTGAGGAGTGGAAAAAGTAGAAAAAGAATCAAGAGGAACGAAAGCATGGCCTGCAATCCAGAAAAAGTCAGGAAGAGTGAATAACATATACACATTTATCATGCAGCCATGCAAGCCTTTTATATAAAGAGTACAATTTTAAGTTATAGAGAGTAACCTTGTGCATGTATTAGTAGGGTAAGTATATTTTTAGAATCATTGCCTTCACAATAAAGACAAGAATGAAATCCATATGTCCCTATTATATTGAAATAGGTCAAATTGAGTTCAAATTATCACCCAAATATAGCCTGACTGAAATTGAGGGAAGGTATGCAACTACGGTTCCTACCTTCCACTGGTCTAACTTTTAGTGGGTAGAGAATAGTGTTGTAGACTTTCTATAGGACAAGCCTGTCCCTGTAGTAAAGTCCAACTAGGGTGGCAAACGAGAGTGTGTTAGAGGAGCCAGGAGCAACCTTCTCTATTGTCCGTGAGAGAGGCAGCTCCCTTTGACGTCCAGCCAGAGGAAGAACTAAGAGTCCTACGTCCTCCAGATTCTCCCTTATGGAAATTACTTCTCCTCTAACCCGTACCTTAAGTGTCGGGAATTATGGTGAAGGTAATATAAAATATGAGAGTGTTCAATTTAAACTGTTCGTAGAGATCCGCTTTTAAGATATCCCTTGTCAATTTGTTTCACATGTAAGTTATATCCAACTTTGATCTGTGCAGTGATTTTATATAAATACGGTGTATTTTCTATGTAATTCGTGTTCCAGCATTTATTCATTTTTGTTTACATACGTTATATAGTCAAAATTACAAGTGTTGCTTAGTGAATGCTCTCAGATTTTATGCTATTGTGTTATTATTCATTGCGTGTCCAAGTTGACGTGAAGTGTATAATGAGGGTTATTTTCCTTCCGAATAACCTAAACTTAACTCCTAAACTCAGGACCATATTACGTCCATTGCTAACCAGAGAATACTTATTGTATAAATTCGCCACCATTGAAAGTAAAGAACCCGTCCGTTGAGTTAGAATTAGTCTATATTCAAGATACCCAATTGTATTAGTTCTTGTGAATAATCTAATCATATACGTTACCCGGGCTATGTCATCCTTTCGCCACCGATTTAGGAATTCAGATTATACATTCCTTTATTCATCAAGCTTCTATGTTTGGGTATTGATATATTACTACTACTTTCTGTAATTGAATCATTGTAACGATTATTAAAGTTATAGTAAAGTGCTACTTAGTTCTGCATTCCATTCAGCAGTTTGTTAATTTATTCAAACTCCTTCTGATGCCATTATCTTTGGCTATTTATTAAATACTACTTTGTTTTATATCCAAGTCATTATAACTCTTATTAAAGCGATAATAAAGCGCTACACCGTTCTGTGTTGTTGTTGTTGTTGTTCCCCAAGCTGCCTGGCCGAACAGCCCCAAGGCCCCGAGCAATTCCAAGGCCATAACCGAGCGCCCCCACAGAACCCTTCCTGCCGACCACAATAAAGCCTGGGTGACCGAAGCCACTCCATGGCGGGGAGCTGAGGAGGGTGCGGAAACGCCCGGGAAACCAAAGCCCCACCCAGGGCCCTGTGCCCCTCAGCAATTATGAAGAGAAAGTTGAGGGGCAAGGGAAAAATGTGACGCTTTGGCTTCCAATCTTGGTAGATTGGGAGGTCAATCCACGGAAAAGACGCTGTCACTTGAGATCTAGAAAATATATAAGTTAAAGGAACAGTCAGAGTAAGCTATGGGTATGGCAGAGATCGCTCAGTTCTCACTCTGATAGACCAGCCCATCACCACATGACTAGAACCCAATCCTCTCAGCATCAGCTAGGAAAGGCCCTAGAAAGCCGCCTTTGGCGGGGGGATAGCTCCCCTATTTCAACCCCTTTTGGGGTCGGGCACCCGCCCGTTCTGTGTTACTTTCAGTAGTTTGTTAATTCATTCAAACTTACTCATCTATAGATATTTTGTGCCGCTACAATTTATTCACTACATTTACTGTGAATCTGATTTCCTTACTCTGTGTAATATCAACTAATTTACAATTTAATTTATTTTTCGTGTATCGTGTGAGAAATTATTCTCAATGACCCTTTGATAGTTAAATTCAGATTTAAATTATCATTCCCCCTATACTAAAGCGAAGTTCATAGCTTCTAATCTCGATTTAACGTTGCACTAAATCGAGATTATATTTAACCTGACTTCAGTCCGTCTGACCTGTACAGGTCAGGCATTCTTTGTATTTCACACGCAGCCTTATGCACAGCCGAGTAGTTGACCTCAGTTGCCCTACCTTGTAATTACTATACCTCGCGTTATACACTTAGCCCTCATAGATATTGTCATTAATATTTATTGTTAGTGTATGTATTTTATGTATCTGCGTATTTCCTATTTTTATACTTTGTAGGTGACAACTATATTTCATTAGAGAGTAAAATCTATTCAACTCTCTATCAGTCACAGTGTATGTACAGTATATTAGAATCCTACTCAATATAGTAGAGGTTTTAATACTTCAATCATGTACCTACATACTTTTTGTATATTAATACCTGATATTGACAGATAACTTGAATTTAAAGGCGTTAATAGAGTTGGTTGGTGGATGACAACTACCGTGTTTGATGGAAGAGCAATAATGGTTTGGTGGTTCTCGCAGGTAAGCCACGGTAGTCTTGTCCGTTTCTTAGTCATTAATGTGTGACTTTAACCTAATGACACAGGGACAAGTGGCTTATTTCTACAATTTTGGTAATGCACTATATTATCATACTGATCTAACTGTTTGTTAATAAGTTATACCCGAAAATCGATGCCACACGTCCTCTGAAACCCATAGTAGATGTTGCGACCATGTTTTCTATCAATCAACCAATCAATTTTTAGCACTTACCCTATTATCATCCATTGCCCAATAAAGACCTGAATGCAGCAGCTCTTCAAGGGTATCGACTGTTGGGGGAGCGAAGGGCACGGTCAGGGTGCTGGTGAGGGAGGTTTTGTAGTACGAGGTGACCAGGAAGGCGTACACCAACCAGAACCCCAGAAATACCTGATATGAAACTATGATCATAAATTAAGACCTGGCCACACTTGTTGGCTTAAACTGAGAATCGTCTACCACAGAAAGGATTTGAGGAAAAATGCAATGCATTAATTTCTATACATATATCACACGCCTAATTTGGTAATCGTTGTATGCAAAACTGTTCCCCTTGATTGGGTATTTGGTGGATATATTAAGTTTGATGAACAATCTTGTTAAATATTAGGATGCTATATCTAATGTAACAACTGCTTGGTCTCTGAAAAATTAAATTATCTGGAATTCTATCTATTGCCGGATGCCGTGATCCCCGAACTAGTGGCCACGAACGAAAGGGCCCCATGCACCTCGGTCCCCAGTCAATCGATGCCCCTCCTTCCACCCAGCACCACCTTCAATCATATACTTCTTGACGCCATCCTTCCACCTCTCCCTCTCTGTCTTTCCACCTCGCTCTCGTACACTCTCTTAGTCATTCTCTCGCTTTCCATACGTTCCACATGGTCGAACCATCTCAAGGTGTTCCATTTCACACTTTCCAGCACATCTAGGCTACATCCACACCACACCTCTCTCGTACTTCGTCATTCGTCTGTCCATCCCTCCACGTGACTCCGCATGTACTTTTCAAGTAACTAATTTCCAACCATCTCACTCTTGGTTTGAGTCTCTTCATCAACGTCCATGCTTCACTCCCGTAAGTCGATGTCGGGATTACAACACTGTCATGCAAGGACTTCTTTACTTCCATGCTGACCACCCTATTTCTTGTTACTGCTTTCAACTTTCCTACAATCCTCTTCCGCACTTTATCCATACTCCCATCTTTATTCAACACACTACCCAAATACTTAAATGAGCTGACATTCTCCATAACCTATCTGGAATTGCTATGACTTAATATCAAGTTAAAACCTAGGCAGAAAACTTTGATTTCCTAAGTAATGTTTCTAAACATTGTATACATTATAAACACATATAATAATAAAATGGTATGAATGTACAGGATAAAAAATGTATCCATATAAAATGTATATCTCACCTTGCCTGCCTGGAGTGAGAGGTAGGAGTGTAGAGACTGACTGAGGAAGGAGGCCAAGACGTGCATGAAGGCATGGGAGGACAGGTGGCGGGAGGAGGTGAGAGTGGCCTGGGCGTGGTAGATGACGTGGTAGAGCAGCGACCCACCACCCACGGAGACCAACACACACAACCATACTGTACCTATCAGTCATGAATGTTATGAGGGAGGTGCCATATACACACTATCATGAATTCCAGGCAAATTTAAATTGATAACATATTTCCATTATTTCGTATGTAACAGCTTGTCACTTAGGCTACTTACCACTTTGATAAGTAATATTCAGATCTTAACTGATACGACCTTCTTGCAGATGTTGCCAATGGCACTGTCTCAACTATCTTCAAACATTTATTCACCAATAATATCGTAGTTTTTATACACTATCCAGAACTTTTTTGTAACGAGTGTAACCCCCCCCACCTCTCCCAACTGAAAGAGTGACAGCGAGACAAATTCAAAGCACGGTAGAGTCATAATGTCTGGACACACGGAGAATGAAACAGCTATAGGGTGAGAAAAAGCTAGACAAATAGAGAAATATAGACTGGGAAAATTGGTTCACAAGACTGTTGGAGAGTTGAACAGAATATGGGTGGTAAAGTTTTGAAAGGCGGGTGTCACTCGCCATAAAGGAGGAAGTATACGCTATCCTCTACCTACATAAATCTATAATTCAGAAAAATACAGAGCAGAAATATGACTTGAAATCAAAAGTGGCACTAGCTAGGTGTGCCACTGTAGTTGAACACAATCTTACTTTACATGCCTTGCCTCTAAACGGCGTGATCAGCTTACGCCACAGTGGATCCGGGCGGCTCTTCGGTGAGAGGAAGGATATGGCCTGGCTGGAATAGTACTGGGGCTAAACATGAAGAAGGGGAACCGGAAAAACCCTCTCCTTCCGCTTAATACGTCTCACCTCTGAAGGGCGTGATCAGTTTGCGCCACAGTAGGTCCGGGCGGCTCTTGGGCGAGAGGAAGAATATGCCTTGGATGGAAAAGTACTGGGGCTAAATATAAGAGAGAAAGGGGACCAGAAAGACTAACTACCTATGTCTCATCTCTGAACGGCGTGATCAGTTTGCGCCAGAGTAGGTCCGGGCGGCTCATGGGCGAGAGGAAGGATATGGCTTGGATGGAATCGTTATTGGACTAAACATGAGGAAGAAGGGGGACCAGAACAACTGCCTCTCCTATGTCTCACCTCTGAAGGGCGTGATCAGCTTGCGCCAGAGAGGGTCTGGGCGGCTCTTGGGCGAGAGGAAGGTCATGGCCTGGATGGAGTAGTACTCGGAGAAGTCCACATATTGGCTTCTCGGGTAGGTGATGGTAATGTCCAAAGCGAAATGGGCACGCTCAAATTCTATCTCTCCTATTACACCGACGTTGTGCCCCTGGGTATGTGAGAGATAAATAATTTCAACATTCTCAGCAGGATATCTCAAAAATGCATTTGCAAATGCAGGCAATTATTGGTCAATATTTCACGGGTTGCCACAAATATATACAAAATAAAATTAATAATGGTTGATCCTTAAATCCCTCTCAACTATCCCAATCAGAATAAATATATTTCTTCACAGTACTTAATTAGCTAATGTTTGATAATTCATAGATTATGTACTTAATACGTGTTTATGATTAACCGTTACAGCATTCGGGGATGTCTTTGTCCTTTATATTTTTGCAAATTTAACTTTTATTCAGCTTAGGAAGATAGTCTGAGGGTTAATAGGATAGTTTTTATCCCTTTGTTTCCTATAGATCTTGCGTACGCTGAATACAATCGCCTAATAATAGCAAGATGAATAGAAATGTTTATACTCACGCTTTCATCAAGGCTTCCCCATCTACCATCAGCAGGCATTTTCATTTCGTATGTAAAGTTCAACTGTTGAGAAAGCACTTCCAATATGAAGAGATTTACAGAAGGTTTTAGCTTGACAAAGAGCGATCCTTCAAATCTTTCAAAGTCAGAATACGGTATGTATTCCATTAATGATCCAGTAAGGGTTTGGCCGTAGAAGTTAGCCATCTGTTCTGGGAATATGTTCTCCGTACTGGTGAGTCCTGTGTCTCTGGACCACCTGTTTACAGTGAGGACTTGCGGGGAGCCTGAAGGGTGTAAGAGCTGGCGGATTAATACACGCCAGTAGCTCTTGTTTTGAGACTCCTCTTGGATGAGAGCTGCCACGTTCTCCTCCTTCCCCAGGCGCTGGTCTAAGAGGAAGCTCTCGGCATCGGTAGAGTTTTGGGTGTGGACGAGAAGATATCGAGTTACCCTATTCTTGGGTCCCTTTACTGTGAGCAGCTTCAGAAGGTGTTCATCTGGAGGTCGTGAGAGCATATAGGTCACACAGGAGGTAGGATTAACCTGTTCAGCCTTCTTGTAGATATAAGCGATGCTTTCTTGAACTTGACCCAGTGTAATAGGTGAATAAATTAGTTGTACATTTGCTTTTGACCCAGCAACCTTATTTCTATCTCTCAACGAAGCATAGGGAGACGGAGTGTCTGAGATTTGATTCGCCACCATCGTTGCTGAGGAATAATTGTTGGCTAGCACGATCTGAGATATAATAATTCTGAGACAATGAGGAGTATAGTAAGTGTCCAAGTCGTTCATTAATAGAGATAATTGAGCAGACTGATCATTGTTGGATGTGCCCCCGACATCAGTAAGAACACCTGCAAAAAGTGAATGGCGCGTCCCTATTGATGCCTTGAGGGTGGAGAGCAGAATCAAGACAGTGGTTGCTGCAGACAGATGCATGTTCCTGACAAATAATAAATGGAACTTGTTATAAAAGTACAGAATCATTTTTACAGCAATTGTATTCAACCTTTGAATTACTGAAAGGCGGTGATCAAGGTAAATATTATCAAGGATAAGCCCAATATGTAATTATCATCTTATTTGTGCTTTGTAACCCTAGTTGGCAAGTTATACCTTGGGGTATACTGTATATAAGTTCGATTATTTAGGATTCTTTGTGCATAGTTTGTACTGTATATATATATATATATATATATATATATATATATATATATCTATCTATCTATCTATTGCCTGACGCCGTGATCCCCGAAGGGGTGGCCACGAACGAACCGCCCCCATGCACCTCTGTCCCCAGTCAGTCGACGCCCCCCCCCCCAACCAGCACCGCCTTCGTTCATGTAGTTCCTCACTCCATCCTTCCACCTCATATTCGGTCTACCTCTCCCCCTCTGTCCCTCCACCTCGCTCTCGTACACCCTCTTAGTCATTCTCTCGCTTTCCATACGTTCCATATGGCCGAACCATCTCAAGTTGTTCCTTTTCACACTTTCCAGCACATCTACCTCCACACCACACCTCCTTCTTACTTCCTCATTAGTCTGTCTATCCCTCCTTGTAACTCCGCACGCACTCCTTAAGTAATTCATTTCCACTGCTCTCACTCTTGGTCTGAGTCTCTCAACCAACGTCCATGCTTCGCTTCCGTAAGTCAGTGTCGGGATTACCACACTGTCATGCAAGGACTTCTTCACTTCCATACTGACCACCCTATTTCTGTTACTGCTTTTAGCGTTCCTACAACCCTCTTCCCCTGTTGTACCCTCTCCCGCACCTCTTCATCCATAGTCCCATCTTTACTCAACACACTGCCCAGATACTTAAAAGAGTGACGATCTCCATAGCCTGACCGTTCAGCTTCACCTCACACTCTGTGACTTCACCCCTTTCGAAGACCATAACCTTGCTCTTCCCCGTATTTACCTTCAAATTCCGTTTTTCGCACACTGTTCCAAACTCATTTACCAGACCCTGCAACTCCCATTCATTATCACTCATCAGAACTGTATCATCCGCAAACAGCAGTATAGGTAGCTTCCACTCAATTCCCTCCCTTTTCAGCGATACACCAACATTCACTGCTCTTGATAGTATTTCTTTCATGACTCCATCCATATTTACAGTAAACAACCACGGGGACATCACACACCCCTGTTTCAAACCAACCTTCAGGTCAAAGAACTCGCTCTGCTCACTCTCCACACGTACTGCCGCCTTTGCACCCTCATACATGCTCTTCACTGCTTTCAGCAACTTGCCCTCTACTCCGTATATTCTAAGTACTTTCCACAAACCTTCTCTATCCACTCTGTCATAGGCCTTCTCCAAGTCCATAAAGGCAACATACACCTTTTGTTTCTTCTCCAGATACTTCTCCACAACACAATTCAGGGTAAAAATCTGATCTACACATCCTCTTCCCTTCCTAAAACCTCCCTGCTCGTCGCCTATCCATTTCTCCGTTCTCACTCTCACTCTCTCAATCACTACCCTACTGTATACCTTCCCTACTACGCTTAGAAGACATATTCCTCGGTGGTTACCACACACTCCTCTTTCCCCTTTGCCCTTATATAGGGGCAAATATATATATATATATATATATATATATATATATATGCAGTACGAATGAGTTTTCGAATATTCCTAAAATACAATGGACATACATTATTGTGTATACTATGAATTAGCTGGTATTTACCTAATTTAAGATTGATTACAGATATATAACTAATTATCAGTAACTGTATCATTGATTGATATCATTAGTCGTGGAACAGACTTATGGTATCAGACTCCGGTAAGGAACAGCAAAATGTCTAATTTTACAATATTGCCCTGAACACCAGCCTTAAAGATGCATATATTACTATATAAAATGCATATATTACTATAAAATATATGCCCAGTTACAATTAGATAACCATTAGTGATTTGTGTTGATTATATGATGCACTTTTCAATAAATTACTTTGATTATTGGATCATACAGCATGACCGAGGTTGTTTATTGGCAAGGTTATCAAAATTACTTCCCATTTTCAGTACAGTATGTGAGTTAGTTCATTATTATTTTAATTATCATTAGACAATTGTATTCATCTTACGAAATATCTGTAAGCGATATGGTTTTAATTAACGTTATTATTCCCTCCTTGACTGTCAGATATTGTTGCTCAGCTGAATAAAATCTTCTAAAGGCCGATTCACAAGGTCAAAAAACCAACGAGTTGGTTCCCTGAATTCCCCAATGAAATATGATACCACGGCGAAATTTGCCCTTCGAATTCTCAGCCCTCAAGGGACGGTGGATACAAATATTGACCGTGTGAATTGGCCTTTAAGGCCGATTCACACGGTCGTAGTCACACAATAGTAGTAATAAACCGAGGAGGACGAATTAATAGTAGTAAAAAACAGAGGATGACGACATTAATGCATGTTAAGGGCAGTTTTATTTTTTATATATTTCTGTAACCCCTTCTCCCTCATGCTAAACCCATTGGGTTTGAAATTTTAAGACGGACGTCCCATTTGTTTGGTGATTTTAAGACCTTTCGCTGCATAGTTTTTTTGTTTTCCATATTAAGAAGTTTCGTGCGAAATAATTTATAATTATATCCCGAATGGGGGTGTTGGGGGTATTTGTTAAGCTTGATGGTGGTATAAGGAGGAACACAACATACTAATCATATAAATAAAAAAATATCATATTCCTAATTATGAATGAAGGGCGCTGTGAAAATCATGGCAGAAATTGAAAAGTTGAGTTTGATTTATGGAAGACCACATTGCATCTCCCAGTTTCTAATTCGTTAGTAAAATAGGACTTCAGAGGCTATCAACCATTCTGGATTATTTAGCCATCACAATAAGTCAAGTATAGCGTCAGGGCTGGAGCCCCTTTTACAGAACCCCAGTCCCTTGCCCAGTCTCTGAATGATTGAAGTTAATTACTACTTCTACGTCGGTATTCAGATTGATGCCAGATAATCACACATTTTTACTTAGGCGCTAGTGTGTGCGTCGGCTAGTTTCTTGGATATACCTTGGCACACTGCTATGTCATCTTTTAAATGCAAAGTACTTTCAATTACATAGTTGAGAGAATAAAAGGATTCAATGAAAATTCAATGTGAAGATTAATTATATTTACTACAAGATTGAATACTTGCCAAGAATGACAAATTATGTCATTGTCGACATGATTAAATATTGTATACTGTTTGAACGACTCGTGAGAATATAATGGTTCACCAAAATGTGCAGTAATGATTTTTTCCTGTATATTTGTTTTTACCTTTGATATACAGTACCTACATACAATTTATAAACAGAGTGATCCGTAAGAACTTACGAAATTCAGATATCAGGTAAAACAGAAGGAGATTAAATTCCAAGATAGTTTTAAACATGTAATGCCAACATTAACTGGTACTTTACGTAATTACATATATAATTACATTAAGAGAGAAGAATATTCAAAGATGATCATACATTTGGTTATTATAAATTTCTTATTTACTGTAGATTGGTTTAATACAACTGAATGTGATTTATGTGGTGGTGATACCATAATTTAAAGTATCAAAATATCTACGCAAACTCCCAATGTATTAAGGATCTAAATCGGAAAGCTTAGAAACCTTCCAATCCGTTAAAAACTGTATAACGCCAACTTGGGAAGTCTCTGAAAACCCATAATGATAAAGGTATAGTCTATTCGCTTTAAGTAGGCGAGAAATCATGACCTCTATCCTCTGTAACTCAAAAAGGGCTGGAGCAAATTGGCTGTAAATTTCCACATCTATTCCTTGACTGACTCTTCCCAAATGGTAGAAATATTTGCTCGAATACTCAAGTCTTTTTTTAGTTACATAGATTAGAGGCCATGATTTCTCGCCTACTTACAGCGAATCGACTATAGTAAGGGTGTGGCGAGGTGAGCAGCAGACTGGGCGGTAGTAATGTCGGAGGGAGGAACGAGATATGGTGATGATGGTCCAAGTCGAAGGTCGAGGTATGGAGGAGGACCCCTGGCAGACGAGGAGGAAGAGGTGGTGGAAGAGAAAGAGAAGGAGGATGGTCCAAGTAGAAGGTCGAGGTATGGAGGAGGAACCCTGGCAGACGAGGAGGAGGAGGTGGTGGAAGAGAAGGAGAAGGAGGATGGTCCAAGTCGAAGGTCGAGGTATGGAGGAGGAACCCTGGCACACGAGGAGGAGGAGGTGGTGGAAGAGAAGGAGAAGGAGGATGGTCCAAGTCGAAGGAAGTTTGGAGGAGGTACCCTGGCAGACGAGGAGGTGGTGATGAAGGAGGATGTGGATTTTGACGACAGTACGGCTGAGAATAATGACGAGGGGTTTGGGAATTAGGATACAGTGCGAATGGAAAGTACTATACTGTTTTGTCTTCTTTTTCAGATGATGATAAATTACTATCTCACCATCCTCATTACTCGGCTATGACCAAGATTTTGTTGCGAGATATGTTGCTAATTATAAAAACATGGCAATAATATGACTCGGGGACAGCAGTATTATATTTTCCCACTCAGAATCGGTGAATCAGACGCTAATGGATTGAATATAACATCAACTGAAGACAAACAAACATAATATGCGCAATCTTATCATCTTCCGACCTTTAGCATAATTATAGCTTTCACTTCGTACGGCTGGGTAATCGTATCCTCTTTCCATCTTTAAAAATATATAGCTTTCGCATCATATAGCTTTATCATATTCTCTTTCGATCGTTAAAACAATATATAGTTTTCACTTCATCGAGCATTGCAAAGTTGTGAGATAGCTAAAACACATATAGGCTACATACAAAAGTTTAGCCTAGGAATATATCCTGGCTTGCAATGCCACTTAATTGCGATAAGTAAATAATTCGTATATTATAATAATGGCATTTATATGCCATATCTGACTGATAATGAAATCATTTCGTAGCTTTACAAAGGAATCTACAGTACAAAGATTAATTATATAACAACATTGATATATATTATATAACAACATTGATATATATTATATAACAACATTGATATATATTATATAACAACATTGATATATATTATATAACAACATTGATATATATTATATAACAACATTGATATATATTATATAACAACATTGATATATATTATATAACAACATTGATATATATTATATAACAACATTGATATATATTATATAACAACATTGATATATATTATATAACAACATTGATATATATTATATAACAACATTGATATATATTATATAACAACATTGATATATTATATAACAACATTGATATATATTATATAACAACATTGATATATATTATATAACAACATTGATATATATATAACAACATTGATATATATTATAACAACATTGATATATATTATATAACAACATTGATATATATTATATAACAACATTGATATATATTATATAACAACATTGATATATATTATATAACAACATTGATATATATTATATAACAACATTGATATATATTATATAACAACATTGATATATATTATATAACAACATTGATATATATTATATATCAACATCGTGATATATTATATAACAACATTGATATATATTATATAACAACATTGATATATATTATATAACAACATTGATATATATTATATAACAACATTGATATATATTATATAACAACATTGATATATATTATATAACAACATTGATATATATTATAACAACATTGATATATATTATATATCAACAATGATAAATATTATATAACATCATTGATATATATTATATAACAACATTGATATATATATATAACAACATTGATATATATTATATAACAACATTGATATATATTATATAACAACATTGATATACATTATATAACAACATTGATATATATTATATAACAACATTGATATACAGAATGAATATCTGGCCAATCAACGGATTAAAATGGCGATAAACATTAATTTCTTCTTTCCATTACGTGTAAATATAAAACAAAAATATACAAAGTATATAAAAACATTAAAACATATCTTGTTAATCCTTTCAATATTATAACGCATTTTTAATTGTATTCGGGCTTACATTAGACTATGCTATACAAACTAAAAAGTACCTGTAGGAAAAATACGCGTTAGTCCTATCTCAATTTATCTTTTAATAACAATAGTCCTTTCTAAGCATACTAAACAAAACTAATCAGCCAGAATAAAAGGCAAGAACGGATTGATATACAAGAAAGCATCTGATAAACCAAAAACGCTAATAACCTGGAATGCAGTTGTGGTTTCCGAAAGAGGACTTGTAAATATTGGTGACCGATCAACTCAACCAGTAGACCATTTCAACCAGTAGCTCTCAACCAGTACCAAATCAACCAATACGGTTAGGTAAGGTTAGGTTAGGTTAGTACTATATTTTGGCACTGGTTTGGTTGGTCTTGGTTGATTTGGCACTGGTTGAGAGCTACTGGTTGAGATGACATGGGAACTTAAATATTCTATTCAGCGAACAGAATCCCATGTGTGGACAGTGCTTGGGCTTCAGGTTAATTTAATTTCATGCTTGATATTAGTAGATTTTATGAATTTATAAAGTTAAGATTCCTGGGAATTTAAGGGTTGATAGAGATCTCATTTATGCCGGTATCACACGAGCGCTTTTTCACTCAACATTTATCCTAACACTGGTCTGGCAGCTTATGAGGTAAACATTTATATTATTTCTGCCACCTAAATTCATCTATCAGTCTATTTTCCGATACCTGTGTAAAATACCCCAGCAATGTTGCCAGAAAAATGTTGATCATCGAATGTTGACTATAAATGCTCTCGTGTGATACCGGCTTAAAACTCCTTTGATTATTAGAGATCCTTCTTGTATACAATGGCCTAATGTTAGCCAGAAATATGTTTTGGCACTAAGATTGTCAACTCTATAATAATTGACAGAATAGAAACAAAATGCGTCATGATAAACTGAAAATGTTAACCCCTTCACCACCATTACGTAATTGGCATCATATTCTGGTTACTAGGCTATTAGAAGATTTCCTTTAGTTTGTAGGCCTACACGATTCGAATAGTAAATAGAATATCAATAAGCCATCTTTAGGTCCTTATTGTATTGCATATATTTATCTATCTATTGCCGAACGCTTTACTCCCCTTAATGAGGGTGGCCATACACAGAAGGCCCCCAAGCGGACCCATTCCCTGTAAGAGGGACAACCCGAGCCAGTTTAGTGAAGGGCTTACAGGATTGACCACTCAATTTAGGATCCGTCCGACTCCGAGGCCCTCTATGTATCTTGCTAGCGCTATTTTTCTAGTGGTGTTTGGCTAGTCCATCCACTAACCTCCCTTACACTTAGATAAGCAGTACGGATTTGTATCAGGTTTACTACCCTAGACAGGTTGCCGACCAAGGCTGACGAGTCCCATCCACCCGGATATCATCTAATTTTAGCCTGAATCAAAGGTAAAAAGGCGTTATGGTGTTAATAACCTGAAACTCAGTTGAGGTCTCCGATAGAGTGCGGGCGGACGATTTGGGCGTTAGTTCCTCTCTCCTACGAGGTGGAAGCAGCGAGCAGATCGACCCCTTGTGCGGGCAGTGTTTCTTCCAGTACCTCACCCAGCGGTACACGGTGGATATACTGGCCCCCACCTCCCGTGCGATGGTGGAGACTGCCAGGCCCTCCTTCCACAGCCACACGATACGGCAACGATCTATGGAGTCTGTTCGTCGGTTCATCTTGTACATTTAGCTTGATCAAAGGCAACACAAGCTTGTAGAAGAAAACAGATCAGCAATAAGAAATCCCCTTAGTGACTCTTGATCTGTGAGTCTTCTCCTGGGCTATCTAGATATGTGTGAATATATATTTTTTTTATTTACGTTCTGTTATGTTGTTCCTGTTCGGGCTCTATTTCAAGTCGGACAACCCCAGATATGGGGTATGTGCCTGAGTACTGTATATACATACATACATACATATATACATATACTATATATGGGAAAAGACACATAGGCAGAGTAGAGAAACAAGGTTTATTCTACGTTTCGCCGGGGGAGACTTCTTCAGGAATAAAATACAGAAGGGATAGTCACACATATATAGTCTCCTTTATGTTATTCCTAAAGAAGTCTTCACCGGCGAAATGTAGAATAAACTTTGGTTCTCTACTCTGCTTATGTGTCTTTCCCCACATCTGTCACACCCAACGCTGTATATTTACCATAGCCTATACTACAGTTAAATTAATCAGTGATAGGCAATATGGTTTTAGACGATGTCGATCAACTGCAGACATTCTTTGCCTTCTTACGCATCAAATCAACCAAGCTACAGACCAACATGGTGAAACACATACAATAGCACTGGATATATCAAAGGCATTTGATAAGAGTCTGGCATCAATCCTTATTGTCGAAGATGTCACACTACGGCCTTGCATCATTAGTTCCACTAATTTCTTATCTTCATAACAGAAAAATACGTGTAATGGTAGATGGCCTTTACTCTCAATTTCACTCAATAAATGCTGGTGTTCCCCAGGGATCAGTTTTGGCCCCAACTCTGTTCCTCATTCATATCAATGATCTCATATCTACCACTCATAATCCAATACATTCCTACGCAGATGACTCAACACCACAGTTCCTTCACATTTACCAATTCTTTCACCCAACCCGATCTTATAAATTCAAAAATAAACACTGCAATTTCTCTGAACCAGGACCTTTCTAGAATTAATGAATGGGGACAAGAGAATCTAGTTTCCTTTAATGCACAGAAAACCAAGTACATTTAATTTTCTAACCGACAGAATCTCACTGACTCCCATATATTTTTTAATGATGTAAATATTCCCACTTCCCCTAGTATTGACATTCTCGGTGTAACATTAACTACTAACTTGAGCTGGACACATTATGTTAGAAGCATTGCTAAGAATGCCTCTAAAAAAACTGGGACTCCTGTACAGAGTTCGAGAATTCTTCACTGACGAGCAGTTGGCCGTAATATAAAAGTCATGTGCGTTCTCAGATGGATTAATGTTCACCTCTGTGGGGTGGAAGTGGAGTGGTTGCATTAAGGCAGTTGGACAAAATTCAAAATAAAGCTATTAGATTAATCAATAACCCTGCAATCACACATGACCTTCCTACATTATCCATACGAAGAAACGTTGCATCCCTTGCATTATTCTACAGATATTTTCACAGCAAGTGTTCCGAGGAACTTGCTTCGTTGTGCCGCCTCTCCACATCTTTCCCCGCAGAACTAGGGCAGCTGAGAGCGCCCATAAATTTACACTTTCTCCTCCACAATGCAGAACTTCTGCTTATCAGAATTCATTTATCCCCAGAGCTACTACTCTTTGGAATTCACTTCCCTTGAATTGCTTTCCACAAACTTACAATCTACAAATGTTTAAATCCAGTTGTTACAAACATTTTATGAATGGAGGATGCCTTTAGGCACATGGACCTTTTTGTTTTATCTGTGTTTTTCCTTCCTCCGTTCATTGTCTCTTAAAAAAGAAAAGAAAAGTATGTTATAATATAATTGTATGTATCGAAAACATTACCAGTTGCATCTAATTAAAACAAAATTATACCGAGAGCCTTCTGTGAACAAATTATACCGAGAGCCTTCTGTGAACAAATTATACCGAGAGCCTTCTGTGAACAAATTATACCGAGAGCCTTCTGTGAACAAATTATACCGAGAGCCTTCTGTGAACAAATTATACCGAGAGCCTTCTGTGAACAAATTATACCGAGAGCCTTCTGTGAACAAATTATACCGAGAGCCTTCTGTGAACAAATTATACCGAGAGCCTTCTGTGAACAAATTATACCGAGAGCCTTCTGTGAACAAATTATACCGAGAGCCTTCTGTGAACAAATTATACCGACTGCCTTCTGTGAACAAATTATACTCGAGTATGTACATAACTTATGTGCCAAGAAATCTACTAACTACACATTTTGAAGGACGAATAGCTTGCTTCCCACATTACATTGTTTGATATTAACACACAATGATCGTCATCTGCTGTATGTATGGTTAGAAGATATTATGAGGCGAAGCATTTCTTTTTTAATCGAGTGGTAAACTTATGGAATAGACTCGCTAGTAGTGTCCATGAGTTACACAGTACTGTTCAAACTTTCAAAAATCATCTAGATATTTATTTCGCTCTTAACCCCCAATTAACTGCGTTTACAAACGAATAGCACCACTGTATACTGTAGAGTGTAGACTATCCTTTCCTGTTTTCACATAGGATCGGTAGTTTAGTTACAAGCAGCCTCGTAAGGATCAGTAGATATGTTGTTGTTTGTTTTCCTTTGTACTCCATTGATAATGTTCATAATCCTTCTCGGGGTCTTAAGTAAGATGTTATATTTACCTTGCGAATTGTGGACTTGTATAGCGAACCGAGATGCAATTTTTGTTTTAACTCTGTCGGATATAGTACTACTATAAAGGCCACCTGAATAATCTAATCATGTAGCACAAGTTTAACTCACGAGAAGAGGTGGGTGATATGTCTGGGGTCCAAGAGTGTTCTGAGCTGGCTGACTCCACTCCTGCTCCAGTATATAGATTATAGAGGAAGAGTGACCCTCCCCCTTAGTGCAGTCATGCGTGGTAAAACACACGTCTTCTACTATGTACCCCCCCCCCCCACACACACAGTCTCTCTCTCTATCTATATCCACCTAACAATCCACCTCTCTCCCTCCACCCAATACATACACACAATAGTACAACAAAGACTTGCCACAACACAGCCCCATCATGTCACCACAGTGGGCGATGTTGGTAAGTAAATTAAAACAAAATCCATGTGTTTGCTACTATGTTTTGGTAGTATATTTATTATGATTATTACATCATATAATAAACAATAAAGACAGTATAATGGTTACATCTGCTTAACCCTTTCACTACCGGAAATGTATGTTGTATAATTTCAACTATATTTAGACGATTTTATGAAGCTTATGAAGGATATGTGGTAGTTAAAATGTTTAATCGAGATAGATTGTAGCCTCTTAATTACTACACGCCCGTACTAAGCTGAATACAATCGTCTAATAAATGCCAGAATATAATGAAAAGAGGCATCGGTACTGTAAGGGGTTAAACATGCATCAGTAATATTTAGGGATTATGGTCCGCTTTATCATAGTAATTGGTCACTGTATAGTGTATTCATACTTAAGGGGAGTTTCTATTTTCAGGATTCCCTTCTCCCTCATGTTTAGCGCCAGTTTGGCGATTTATAGACTTGACAAAGTAATGTGGCGAAAGGTCTCAAAATCGCCAAACTAGTGAACGAACGTCTTGAAATCGCAAAACTAATGGGTCTAAGCATGAGGGAGAAGGGGGTCCAGAAAAAGCGAATACCTCGACCCCCTTAATGTAATTATGTATACCAAACACGATTAATGTTTTAAGACTACTCTCCGTCTGTTGATTTCCCCACACCGATAACCAGAATTTCCAAGACTAGCAGTAGGGCCCCTCCGACGTAGCCAAAGAAGAGAATGAAGAATGGTCCCTGGAGGTGGTCTAGACTCAGTTTAATCTGAAAAGAAAAATAATATTATAAAAAATAGATAAATAAAATAATAAATAATGCAAATTTAATGTGGATCAGTATGCTATGGCCTATGTTATTACACATACTTGTACTTTACCAAATATATGTTATCATTATGTGTTTGATTTACTGGTCTACTCAAATATAATTTGATCGAAGATGAAAAGATAACCTGCATGTAAATTTGTTTGAAATTGCAATTATTTCAAACTTTTTGACACTTAATAAAATTGTGCTGAAGTTCAGTGATAAATGACTTAAAATGGAGCACAAGTGTTTATAGTCTATTTAAAAAACTAAATTTGGCTGAAAGAGCATCACCAAGACCAACTGATACAGCAGACAGGGTTAAATATATCATCGATGGGCCAGTTAATAATTTATTTAGATTGTCATTATGACTCATATTTAGCCATCAATTAAAGTAATCAGACAAAATATATTGAACCTCTATTCTATGTGTGTACAACCACTGACACAAAGACCTGGTACATATCTATGTAATAAACATGAAACCTTGAACATTGATAGAGGAATACACTGACTCGGTTATGCATTTAAAGGAAATTTTTCAAAATATTTTGTCAACTGTTCAAAGAGCATTTGTACTACCTTTATCGGTCATACCTCATTCATAGTTTTCTTGTCTTCATCTCCCTGCGGTCCCTGTTTGTCTTCCAGCAGTGTCTTGGAGTAGAGTGGCAGGGTGTCCCTAACCCATTTGTCGATCAGCCCGGATTTGAACAACCTCTGTAGGACTTTGTTGAATGTTCGAAGATGTGGTGCCCCCTGGAACAAAATATAGTGTTAAGGGTACATCACACAGTCAGGAGTGCGAGATAGTGAGAGTCTAATAGGAGTCACTAGGAGTCGCTAGAATCACTAGGAGTCATCAATTTTCACCGCGAGCGAGTGGGAGTCTAACATAAGTCCTAGGAGTTGCTAGAGTCACTAGGAGTCATCGATTTTCACCGCGAATAGGCCCGCGAGTCCGAATTGTCCCCTATTCCTAGTGACTCTAGCTCGCACTCCTGACTGTGATATACCCTTTAGGAGAAAGAGGAGGACTAGAGTAATTACGAACATCTTTATTTCTTCAACGTTTCGACTTTTCTTTAACCAACTGATTGACGTAATTCATTTAATCTTTAAAACTAATCTAGCCAATAATTCAACCTATGCCATTTAATAAAATAAAATTTTAAACATTTGAACAGCTGTCTCTGGGATTAAGACATTTTTAGGTACTTCATAAAACATAACCTATATCACATGATCTATGTATTTATGTATTTATTTGTGTATAATAAGGTGTATGGATATAGAATTTAAAAGCATAAACACAAACTTTTTTATCTGACTGTATGTACATTTGTATCCACTCTTATGATTTGAAGTATGGAATGAATCAAATAGCGTAATTGATAAAGTAGTGCATAGTGCGCGGAATTTCAATGCGAGTATCCTGGGTTCGAGTCCTCGGAGTGCCAAATATATTTTTTTATTTCATTAAGTGAGTTTAGATGTGAAGTTGGTTTGTGTAAAAAACATAATAGTATGGCTAACTTATAAGAATATTTTTGAAATATTATTAGTTGATCATATATATTAACTACTGCATAAAGCAGACATATTTTTCAATCGTACTTACTTCCTCCCGTACATAAATCACGAGTATATGCAAAGTGATGTGGGCAACCATACTTGAGGGACAGCACAAGCAATGACCTCTCCCCGACACATTAACTTACGAAACTTAGGGGTTGCCCGAGGGCCCGGTATTTCCTCCACAACACTCTTTCTCACACTGAGGGACCATTAGAAGTCGGAGGAATTTGGGGTTGCCACCAACCGACATATTATGATCTAACTTACCTAACTTACTGAGCTCAATATCACATCATAAACTTATTATTGAGCTATTTCACATGACGCGATCGCGTCATTTGATACTTTTTGGCAAACCGCCATATAACGCGATCGCGTCATATATGACGGAGGGGGTTAAGGAACACCGAATTCTTAACATCAATCGTACTAATTTCCTTACGAGTATATGCAAATTCATGTGGGCAACCGTACTTTAGGGACAGCACAAGCAATGCCAGAGGAGTAGAGTTTATCCCTGGCCATATGGATATCCGTAATCCTCCTCGGGTTATTGTTGTGTACGGCTTGCAGGAGTTCCAAGGTACCAGTGAAGGAGATGAATGCGTTTTGTCCTGCCGCCACCTTGTTCATGATGGCTGTGGGAGCGTCGTAACCCATGTCTTTAAATAACTCCATATAGACGGGATCAGTAGATGTCGAGAAGACGGTGTAGGACGTACCCTGATGATGGGAGAGTTAATTTTAATCCATGCAGTACCGGCGACGTCCGTTTTATTATGTTCTGGCAACTATTAGATGATTTGATTCAGCTTAGGAAAGACATCTATCCATAAAAAGGCTACAGACTATCTTAATTGATCCTTTTAGCTACCGTATATCCTTCCTGAGCTTTACAAAATCGTCTAAATATAGCTAGAATATAAATGAAAAGAAGTCACTGGTACATAATGGGTTAATTACATTTCTATTGGTGTTTATATTTTGCCAAACTAATACAGATATCAAGTTCTAGTCCTTAATCATAACATTTGATGGTAAGAGTTGTGTTATCGGGCGTACCACTAACGACATACAACATAAATCATCTATAAATACTTAACCTAACTAAAAAACCTAACCTAACCTAGTATTCTCATTACTACATGAATACCAGGTTAGGTTAGGTTTGGTTAGATTAATGTTTTAGAGAGGTCGAGTTATGCTGTAAAGTAGGTCGGTTGTGGTACGCCCGATAATACAACTCTTACCCATTTGATATATATCTGTAATGTTAAATATGTCCCTGTCCTGAAAGGCGACGATCTATCTGCTCTGTTCCATGTGTATGTCTTGATAAGTAATGCTGTAGGAGTCACCTGACGCCAGAAACCACAATGTCGCAGCAAGGCGGTCTGTTGCCGATATTGGCAGTCTAAAGTTTGTGTCCTGTTAATGGGTGCCAATCATATGCAACAAATGATTGAAATCAGATGTGGAGAGAGACAGGCATCATCCTCTGTTAAACTGTGCACAAGACCCAGCTGTCTCGCACTGTCCTGTTTTGTAATAAGGATGGTCTTGCCCAGACTCTAAGTCGGCGTTTCCTCCAGTGCCCACACCAAATAACTACCGCAGCAGCTGCTGCCATGGCGTCCTTACACGCCAACATGACCTTCATTGTATACACAGATCAAGTGTGGACAGCCTCACCAAGTGGACTCTTGTTGCCAACATATTGCCAATATTCTTACAAGCACTGTTACATACATTGTTGTAGATATGTATCCAAATGTCGACCGCGGTGTTTATTGCAGTGTTTCCAACTTGTCTGGAGACCAAATGTTTGGACACACCATTAGAATGCTGTGAGTAGTTTGGCTCAAGTCTTTAGCAGTTGTTTTTGTTTTGTGTATTGACGTCTGATGTTCACCCTAAAGTCTTCAGTATTATTTTTCGTGCATTTACTTTAGCTTATACAGTGCCATGTGACCTGGTTGTTGAGGTCATGTTTTTTTTATCAATCAATCAATTTATAGCACTTGCCTTACCATCATCCATTGCCCAATAAAAACCTGAATGCAGCAGCTCTTCAAGGGTGTCGACTGTTGGGGGAGCGAAGGGCACGGTCAGGGTACTGGTGAGGGAGGTCTTGTAGTATGAGGTAACCAGGAAGGCATACAGGAACCAGAACCCCAGAAATACCTGATGCGGAACAAAGATCACAAATTAAGCCCTGGCCACACTTGGTGGCTTAAACTGAGAATCCTCTACCACGGATATTATTTGAGGGAAAATGCAATTCATTACTTCCTATACATATATCACTTGCCTAATAATGATTATGGTAATCGTTGCATGTGAAACTGTTCCCCTTGATTGGGTACATGGTGGATATATTAACTTTGTTGAACAATCTTGTTAAATATTTGGATGCTAAATTTAATTTAACAACTGCTTGGCCTCGGAAAAATGAAAATTATCTGGAATTGTTATGACTTAGTATCAAGTTATGACCTTGGCAGGGAACTTTGATTTCTTAAGTACTGTTTCTAAAGATTGTACTAATTATAAAAAAACACGAATAATAACATTGTATGTATGTACAGGATCAACAATGTATACATATAAACTTTATTTAAATCTCACCTTGCCTGCCTGGAGTGAGAGGTAGGTGTTGAGAGACTGACTGAGGAAGGAGGCCAAGATGTGCATGAAGGCGTGGGAGGACAGGAGGCGGGAGGAGGTGAGAGAGGCCTGGGCGTGGTAGATGATGTGGTAGAGCAGCGACCCACCACCCACAGAGACCAACACACATAACCATACTGTACCTGTCAGTCATGTATGTTATGAGGGAGGTACCACATCATGAATCCCACATACACACTATCATGAATCTCTGACAAATTGAAATTGCTAACATATTACATTATTTCGTATATTAGTACTTCCTACTTATTTACCACCACCTTGGTAGTTATTATTCAGAGTGACCGGTCAACTCAACCAGTAGACCATTTCAACCAGTAGCTCTCAACCAGTACCAAATCAACCAATACGGTTAGGTTAGGTTAGGTTAGTACTATATTTTGGCACTGGTTTGGTTGGTCTGGGTTAATTTGGCACTGGTTGAGAGCTACTGGTTGAAATAGTCTACTGGTTGAGATGACATGGAACCATTATTCAGATCTCAATTGATAAGACTATCTTGCAGATGTTGCCGATGGTAAGAGTGGTAATATGGTGTTTCCAAAAATGGTTAGAGGAAAAAGAGCCGTACGTAAACAATATTGAGAGAGGATGAAAGGTTGCTGTGTGTTGTTGAAAAGTAAAAGATAGTCGTTTTCCTGATTGTGTAATGGGTAAAAAATATGTTTTGACCTTCTTTTGACTTTCTAATGACCTTTCCTATTAATCATACCATTACACTTAGGAGTATTAACCCCTTCAGGACGATGACATAGTTTGTTTTCAGATTCTGCTTCCTACCAAATTACCTTCCAATTATTTCTCTAAATGTAAATCATGCTTTCAACTATTCGTTATCTGAAGCTATCTTCTACCTACATAAATCTATAATTCAGCAAAATACAAAGCAGAACACAATTATTATACTTTACATGCCTCCCCTCTAAACAGCGTGATCAGCTTGCGCCAGAGAGGGTCCAGGCGGCTCTTGGGCGAGAGGAAGGATATGGCCTGGATGGAATAGTACTAGGGCTAAACATGAGAAAGAAGGGGGGGCCAGAAAAACTAACTATAGGTAGCGCCAACGAACTTGACAATTATCTCGATCCCTAACCACTTCGTAACTCAAAAGGGACTGGAGTAAACTGCCTCTAAATATCCACACCTATTACCTAGAGGACTATTTCCAAATGAGTGGAATTTCAGCCTGATTGCTTCCATTAGTTTTGAGTTATAAGAAGTTAAGGGGTCATGATTATTGTCAAGTTCGTTGGCGCTACCTATACCTGTGTCTCACCTCTGAAGGGCGTGATCAGCTTGCGCCAGAGAGGGTCCGGGCGGCTCTTGGGAGTGAGGAAGGATATAGCCTGGATGGAGTAGTACTCGGAGAAGTCCACATATTGGCTTCTCGGGTAGGTGACGGTAATGTCCAAAGCGAAATGGGCACGCTCGAATTCTATCTCTCCTATTATACCGACGTAGTGCCCCTGGGTATGAGAGAGTTAATTTATTAAAACCTAATTCATTTTAACATTCTTAACTCTTTCAGAATGGTTGAAGTCTCTTAAATTTAATTATAGCTACTGTATATTTAGAAGATTATATGCAAAATAGAAAGGAGCTATCGTAGTTAAAAGGGATAACTGAGATAGTTTACGGTCTTTTAGCTGCTAGAGGTCCTTCATATACTAAATGAAATTGTCTCAAAGTAGCCATAATACAATTAAAAGATCGAGACCCACATTGAAAGGGTTAATCTTGATCTCCTACCATATCCTTTGCATATAACTTGTTTAGGGAATATGCTAATAGTCTCCTTCAACGATAGTGCTTAACCCGTGGAGCCCCGGCTAGTTTTGTAATGTTTGCGCACCAGAACCCGGCCGGTTTTCAAAAAATGGTTTTATTCCAGAAACAATAGCGAATGGGTTAGGAATGAAGGAAAAACCACGAAAAACCGCTCAAAAAGCTTAAAAAATGGTCCTACAGAGCCCCCGAAAAAGGATTTTACAAGAGTAAAAAATTGAAGGCAATTATCCCAAAAAAACAGGTTATTGCGCGCTCGCGCGCACGCACGTGGACTTTGAGAGTTTTCAACCATCGGCACGGTTGCGTGGGATACGTATACAGTTCCCATACAAATCTGAGCCCTTTTGAGTGGCTACACCTGAGGTTACGGTCGGCGCAATTAGGGTGACGCGTCAGGCGCGTCTCTGGGGCTGTGCGTTACATACATCGCCGACGCGTCAGACGCGTCGCTGGGGCTGTACGGGTTAAGGGGAGATGGGTTTATTTTTTGGTCGATTATTTCATATATTTATAATTTTTGTTGTTTCCTCCCTAGACCTCCATCAAACTTTAAAAAACATCCATTAGAACCCCCTTCTTTAATTTGTACATTTTTCGGTAGAAAAATGTCCCAGCCGAAGGCTTATTTCTTCCAAAATTATAGGTTCAGGCCGAATGTCATAAAATCTGAAAACTAATGGGGCTAAACATGAGGGAGAAAGTGGTCCAGAAAACCGGCCCATGTCCCCTTTAGTGCTCCTCCTCACATGGTGTTTATATTCATTGATAGGATAGTTTTTATCATTTTGTTTCCTAGAGATCCTTTGTACGCTGAATACAATCCCCTAATATTAGCCAGAATAATTATAAATGTTTATACTCACGCTTTCATCAAGGCTTCCCCATCTACCATCAGCGGGCATTTTCATTTCGTATGTAAAGTTTAGCTGTTGAGAAAGCGCTTCCATTATGAAGACGTTTACGGAAGGTTTTAACTTGACAAAGAGCGAGCCTTCAAATCTCTCAAAGTCAGAATACGGTATGTAACCCACCAATGATCCAGTGAGTGTTTGGCCGTAGAAGTTGGCCATCTGTTCTGGAAACATGTTCTCCGTACTGGTGAGTCCTGTGTCTTTGGACCACCTGTTTACAGTGAGGACTTGCGGGGAGCCTGAAGGGTGCAAGAGCTGGCGGATTAATACACGCCAGTAGCTTGAGTTATGACCTTCTTCCTGGACAAGAGCTGCCACGTTCTCCTCCTTCCCCAGGCGATGGTCTAAGAGGAAGCGGTCGGCATCGGCAGAGTTTTGGGTGTGGACGAGGAAATATCGAGTTACCCTATTTTTGGGTCCCTTTACTGCGAGCAGCTTCAGAAGGTGGTCATCTGGAGGTTGTGAGAGCATATAGGTCACGCAGGAGGCGGGATTAACCTTTTCGGCCTTCTTGTAGATATAAGCAATACTTTCTTGAACTTGACCCTTTGTAGTAGGTGAATACAATACTTGTACATTTGCTTTTGAACCGGCAACATTATTTCCATCTCTCAACGAAGCATAGGGAGATGGAGTGTCTGAGCTTTGATTCCCTCTCATGGTTGCTGAGGAATGATTCTTGGCTAGTACGATCTGATGTATAACAACTCTGAGACAATGAGGAGTGTAGTAAATGTCCAAGTCGTTAAGTAATAAAGATAATTGAGTAGACTGGTCATTTTTGGATGTGCCCCAGCTATCGGTAAGAACACCTGCAAAAAGTGAATGGTGCGTCCCTTCCGATACCTTGAGGGTGGCGACCAGAATCAAGACAGTGGCTGCTGCAGACGGATACATGTTCCTGAAAAACAGGAAATAGGACTTATATAATAAGTATAGAATAATGTTTACAAAAATTGAATTCCACATTTGGATTACTGAAAGGTGATGATCACCGTAACTAGTATCAGTTCAATATGTAATTCCTTATTTTTGTACTTTGTAAACCTTTTTGCCAAGTTATATCCTGCGTATATGAGTCAGATTATTTAGAATTATTTGTGCATAGTATGTACCGTATTTGTTGTTTATAAATCTACCATTGACATATTCTAATATAAAACAATTTGTTTTTTTAAAAGACCTCCGTCTACGTATTGTGAAAAAACCTGTTATCCTCCGGCAAATTGTGGGGTTGAGTGAGTGAAGGGGGGGACAGTGAATGAAGGAGGATACATGTTTTTCATAATACGTGTTGCTAGCCCCAAACGCGCGAGCAACTGTGGCTTTCAATCATCCGACACATCCCCTTTTATTTATGTGCATCACACATGTTACATACAAATAAAGTTTATGTTTTGTTTTACCCTACTGTGGAAAGACTACGGATACACCACTCCTGCCCGGGCCTCACACAGTGGAATGACCAAGGTCCAGTCGAACTGAGCTCATGACGCTGGTGGCATTGCCCCGGAGGATAGCCTTCCCTAGTCTTTGCTTGAGCCAGAGGGTTTCCTGGGGTTCTCCTGAAACTTCTCTGATTTTACGGCCTATTTCATTCACCATCTTAAGGGTGGTAGGGCCGAAGACTCCTGAAGTTTCGAATGCCAGGGGCTCGAACTGATGATTTCTGACGATGGCTTGATATTTTTCTCGCTTTTTATTTTCTGTTATTTTCTGCTGTCTTTGATAATGCTGCACTATGAATGAGTTTTCGAAATTTCCTAAAATACAATGGCCATACATTATTGTATATATATGAATTAGCTAGTATATACCTAATTAAACATTGATTACAGATATCCAACTAATTTTCAATAACGTTATCATTGATATATATCAATAGTGGAACAGACTTACGAAATCAGGTACTTTGATTATTGTACCATACAGTTTGACCGAATGTATTTATTGGCTTGATTATTAACCTCTTGAAGCTCTGACGCGTTTTAACAGTATATTTTGGCTATCATTAGACAATTTTATGCAGCTTAGGATGGATCTGTGGGTATTAAAAGGGTATATACTATCTCAATCAACCCTTTGACTTCCATATAGCGTTACTAATCTGAATAAAATTGTCTAATATTAGCCAGAAAACAGAACAGCAACGCGTATTGGAGCTTGCAAGGGTTAAATTACTCGCCATTTTCAGTACAGTGTGTGCGTTATTTCCTATTCATTTTAACTATCTTAGACGATTGTATTTATGTTACGAAATATCTGTAAGCGATAAAGTATTAATTGACCTTATTATTCTCTCCTTGACTGTCAGATAGTGTTGCTCAACTGAATAAAATCTTCTAATAGTCACATTATTGCATGTTAAGGGCAGGGTATTTTTCTGATAGCCCTTCTCCCTCTTGTTTAATCCCATTGGTTTTGACATTTTAGGACGGTCGCCCCATTAGTTTATTTTTTAAAGAACTTTTGCCGCATTTTTTGTTTCCATATTAAGACCTTTTGTGCAAAATAATTTACAATTATATCACGAAGGGGTGTCTTAGAGGTATTTTTTTTGTTTTTAGCTTGATGGCTGTTTAGGAAGGAAAAACAATATATATATATATATATATATATATATATATATATATATATATATATATATATATATATATATAAACAAATACATCAATATCATATTACATATCAATAATAGAGGGCACTGAAAATCATGGCAGAAGTTGAGAAGTTGAGTGTTGATGTATGGAAGACACCATTGCATAGCCCAGTTTCAGTTTCTAGTTAGTTAGTTAAAATAGGACTTCAGAGGCTATCAACCCTTCTGGATTATTCAGATAGCACACTGTCAAGAATAGCGTCAGGACTGTAGCCCTTTTCGAGAATCCCAGTTCTTAAATGATTGAAGTTAATTTCTACTTCTACGCCGGTATTCAGATTTATGTCAGACAATCACTTATTTTTACTTTGGCGTTAGTGTTGTATAGTTTAGTTTCTTGGATACCTTGGCACACTGCTATGTTATCTTCTGAATGCACAGTACTGTGAATTCCATGGTTGAGAGAATGGAAGGATGCCATGAAAATTCAATGAGCGTCTTAGTTATATTTAACATTTGATTTAGTATTATACAAAGAATGACAAATTATGTATGTTTCGAAATGGCTATTTAGTGTATACTCGGTTTCAACGACTCAGAAAATAACGTCTCACCTATATGGCCAGTAGTGATTTCGTCCTGTATATTTGTTTTTACCTTTGCCATACACTACGTACATACAATTCATAAACTGAGTGATTCGTAAGAATTACGAAATTCAGATATCAGGTAAAATAGAAAGGGGATATTAAATTCCAAGATAGTTTGAAACATTTAATACCAACTTTGACTGCAACTGTACGTAAATACACATATCATTTAATGAGTATGATACATGCATTAAATATATATAAATATACAATTATTCAATATAACTGGATGTGATCTATAGTGAAATCATCATCTACAACATTATAAGAACTAATCATTAAGGACCCAAATCGGAAAGCTTAGAAACCTACCGTTCCATTTCAAACATTTTAACGCCAACTCGGGAAGTCTCTGAAAACCCATAATAAGTAAGGATGTGGCGAGGTGAGCAGCAGATTGGGCGGTAGTAATGTCGGAGGGAGGAACGAGATACGGTGGTGATGATGATGGTCCAAGTCGAAGGTCGAGGTTTGAAGGAGGAACGCTGGCAGACGTGGAGATGGTGGAAGAGAAGGAGGATTTTGACGACTGTACAGCTGAGAATGATCATGAGGAGTTTGGGAATTAGGTAAAGTGTGATTGGAAAGCACTGGTTGGTGTAATCTTATCTCCCGACCTTTAAGGGGAGATGGTTTATTTGTTGGTTTTGATTATTTCATTAGTTTATTATATATATATATATATATATATATATATATATATATATATATATATATATAAAATCATTGAGCAACATTTCATTCCTTTGATGTCTTGGGACACTACCTACACTGCATAAAATGGTCCAATTTTATACAACATTGAGAAAATAATAGATGTTACCAATACAAGCGTTAATTACATCCTTTAATATTACCCTGAATAGAATACAAAAAATAACACTTCATGATGAACTGAAAACGGTAACAACCAGATGGGAGCCTGGTACCTCTGGCAAAAATATTTAATATTTTTGAAGTAGGCTGGCCTCTTTCAATTTTTATGATTGCATTGTTTTATCTCTGTCAAACATGATATTTGATATTCATTATAAAGTTTTCAATATTTAGTTTCTCTGCATATAGTGTGGGAATTTAAGAGTTAATAGCAATAGCAGTTACTCTGATGTTTGGAGATCCTTCCTCCATACAACGGTTTAATGTTACCCAGATTATAGGAAAAGTAAGTGTCAACTCTCTAATAATAGCCAGAATTGAAACAAAATGTGTTATGATAAACTGAACATTTTAATAACCTGAAACGCAGTTGAGATCTCCGATAGAGTGCGGGCGGACGATATGGGCGTAGGTTCCTCTTGCATATGGGGTGGAAGCAGCGAGCAGAACCCCTTGTGTGGACAGTATTTACGTTTAAGGCTGCCGTGTTTCTTCCAGTATTTCACCCAGCGGTACACGGTGGACATACTGGCCCCAATCTCCCGGGCGATGGTGGAGACGGCTAGCCCCTTCCTCCACAGCCACACGATACGGCATCGATATATCGAGTCTGTTCGTCGGTCCATCTTGTACAGTCACGAGCATAAATGCTGCGACATCAACCAGATAACGTCAACTCCTTCATCACTAGGGGTTTATACTAAGCTGAATAAAATCATTTGACGGTAGCAATGGATAAATGCACTGAATTTCGGTGTGAGCATCCTAGGTTCGAATCCCTGGACTGCCACATGTATTTGTTGATTTCATTAATTAAGTTTAGGAGTAAAGTCGGTTGGTGGAGGTAACATAATAACACAGAAATAATTGTGAGTTTGAATACAAAGTTTTGCAATACCTTGGGAGACAAGTGGGCGAAAATTATTTGGTTGGTGAGCAGTATTTATGCTCGTGACTGTACATTTAGCTTGATCAAAAGCAACACCAGCTTGTAGAAGAAAACAGATCGTCGGTAAGAAGTTCACGGAACATATGTAACAGACCAATTACGAGTTTCAGGCTATAAGGAAGTTGGAGATGTAAACATCATAGTAAGCAAATTACCAGCTACAATACGGTTATAGTACTTTATATATACACTATACAGTATATATATAAAGTAAATTTTACATACTTTCCCTCCACCAGAAACTTGCAAATATTAATGCAATTTTGTATGATATCTTTGCTTACGGCTCCAACTTACTTATAGCTTGAAACTCGTAAGTGGTCAATTTGGATGGCCTCGTTCACCATGTTATGCCTATTGCCTGTTATTATATTTTTGTATAAACCCTCTTACTACCCAGTCTTAATTTAAACCCTTCTGTATCAGCGACGTATTTTGTATTGGATTTCGGCTACATTTATACGATTTTATGTAGCTTCGGAAGGATATATAGTAGCTAAAAGGATTAATTGAGATAGTCTGTAGCTTATTAATTGGTAGACATCCTTCCCAAGCTGAATATAATCGTCCAATATAGCCAACATAAAGTAAATAGGACATCGCCTGTACGGAAGGGGTTAAGCTATGTAGTGCTGCGCTCACATATGATCACACACGCATTTTGACATAACTGTCTTGAAAGTGTAATGGTTAGAGCGTGTAAGTTCTGCATGTAAAAAGCTGGGTTCGAATTCTGAAGGTGGAATTCCCAGTCCCAACCAACAGGGGCTTTCTGCGCCTCAAAAATGACGGACGAAGTTATATAATTTTATATTGCAAATTGTGGTCTTGTATTATCGAACCAGATACAAACATGTTCCAACTCTGACAGCTAATAGTATAAAGTCCACCTGATATATCTAGCAATGTAGCACGACTTTGAGCGGGGGCGGGCTATTTATTTGCAAATATATTTATCTTTTTATTATTTTGTTAGTTTCCTCCCCAGACCTCCTCCAAGCTAAAAAACAAAAACATCGCTTAGACCCACCTTCCAGATAAATTGTAAATTTTTCTATAGACAAATGTCCCGGCCAAAGGCCGGTTCCTCCCACAATAACAGGCTCGCTATCACTCGCCATGAAAAAATCGACACCTAAATGGCACGAAAGGTCCTAACATTGACGAAGACATTGGGTGAAAGGTCTGAAAATCGCCAAACTAATGAGCCGAACGTCATAAAATCTGAAAACTAATGGGGCTAAACATGAGGAAGAAGGGGGACGAGAAAAGAGACCCATCTCCCCATAACTCACGAGAAGAGGATGCTGATGTTCGCTGGGGTTCAGGAGTGCTTCAAAGTGCCTGACCCCACCCCTGCTCCGGTATAATATAGAGGAAGAATGACCCTCCCCCTTCGTGCAGTCATGCGTGGTAACATAGAGTTTAGTTTCGTGTTGTGTAGAGAGGAAAATGTCAATGCACACGTCTTCTATGTACCCCCTCCCCCCCGCACTCTCTCTCTCTCTCTCTCTCTCGGATTATATTTGTATGAATCTGAATACATATATTATAAGGTTTATAAATGAACTTATATGTATCATTTTTTTTCAATACAAACATAATACGTGAAAAGGTATTAGTGGAGAATATATCAGTGCCACGAATACAAGTATTTAGAACTAAACCCACACACACTGTATAGTGTTTATTATAGACACACGGCAGCTTTGACCCATCTGGAGAGGGCTCAAATTATGCCAAAAGTGACGTCTCTTCAATTAATACTATTTTCGATGTGTGGGTTTAGCTCGAAGTAAAAGGTTTAGGCAATGTTAATTTGTGGTACAATAGTCTCAAATAGGAATTTATCTATATATCTACTGATCTATCTACCCATCTATATCCATCTAACCATCCCCACCCCCACCCCCCAATACATACACATATATACAACAGTACAACAAAGATTTGCCACAACACAGCCCCATCATGTCCGATGTTGGTATATAAATGAAAACAAAACGATGTGCTTGCTATTACGTGTAGTTTGTATATTTATTATGATTATTACATCCTATAATATGATCCACCGGGATTCGAACCCGGGTTATCACACACATATTTATACAATAAAGACAGTATAATGGTTTCATCTGCTTAAACATGCATCAGTAATATTTAGGGATTATGCTCCGCTTTATCATAGTAATTGGGAATTGTATTTCAGGATTCCCTTCTCCCTCATGTTTAGCGCCAGTTTGGCGATTTATAGACTTGACAAAGTAATGTGGCGAAAGGTCTCAAAATCGCCAAACTAGTGAACGAACGTCTTGAAATCGCAAAACTAATGGGTCTAAGCATGAAGGAGAAGGGGGTCCAGAAAAAGCGAATACCTCGACCCCCTTAATGTAATTATGTATACCAAACACGATTAATGTTTTAAGACTACTCTCCGTCTGTTGATTTCCCCACGCCAATAACCAGAATTTCCAAGACTAGCAGTAGGGCCCCTCCGACGTAGCCAAAGAAGAGAATGAAGAATGGTCCCTGGAGGTGATCTAGACTCAGTTTAATCTGGAAAAATAAATAAATATACAAATAGATATATATATATATATAAATAAATAACTACATAAATAAATAAATATATATATATATATATATATATATATATATACAGTATACTGTATATATATATTTATATATATATATATATATATATATATATATATGTATATATATACTGTATATATAATTATATGAAATATAAAATAATAATAAAACTAATAATAATGATAATAATACCTAAACGGAACGAAAGGTCTTACAATTGACAATGAAATGGGGCGGAAGGTGTTAAAATCGTCAAACTAATGGGCCGAACGTCTTAAAATCTCTAAATTAATGGGGCTAAGCACGAAGGAGAAAGGGGTCCAGAAAACCGGCCCATCTCCCTTTAATACTGCCGTTATCTATATATATATATAGGGGTGTTTTAGAGTTTTTATCTGTCTTACCTCATTTGTAGTTTTCTTTTCTTCATAGCCCTGCGGCCCCTGTTTGTCGTCCAGCAGTGTCTTGGAGTAGACTGGCAGGGTGTCCCTAACCCATTTGTCGATCAGGCCGGATTTGAACAACCTCTGAAGGACTTTATTGAATGTCCGAAGATGTGGTGCCCCCTGGAACAGAATATAGTCTTAGGGGTACATCACACAGTCAGGAGTGCGAGCAAATAGGAGTCCCTAGGAGTCATCGATTTTCACCGCCAGCGAGTCTAACAGAAGTCGCTAGAGTCACTAGGAGTCATGGATTTTCACCGCGAATAGGCCCGCGAGTCCGAATTGTCCCCTACTCCTAGTGACTCTAGCTCGCATTCCTGACTGTGTGATGTACCCTTTAGGAGAAAGAGAAGGACTAATGTAATCACGAACATCTTTATTTCTTCAACGTTTCGACTTTTCTTTAACCAACTGATTGACGTAATTAATTTAAGCTTTAAACCTAATCTAGCCAATAATTCAACTTATGCCATTTAATAAAAATTTGTTTTAAGCATTTGAACAGCTGTCTTTGAGATAACCCCTTCTGTACCGGCAACGTCTTTTGTATTTTGTAATGGTGTTAACAATTGTTAGTTGATCTTTATATTAACTACTGCATAAAAACAAGGCTATTCATCAAGCTTGGACAAACACCCCCTAGACTCCCCTTAAAGATAAATTTGTAAAAAAATTCGGTAGAAAAATGTCCAGGCCGAAGGCTGGTTCCTCTAAAATTGCAGGCTCGCTATCGCTTGCCGGGAAATAATCGACACCTAAATGGCACGAAAGGTTTTATAATTGCCAACGAAATGGGGCAAAAGGTGTTAAAATCGCCAAACTAATGGGCCGAACATCTTATAATCTCAAACTAGTGGGGCTAAACATTAGGGAGAAGGAGGTCCAGAAAAACGGTCGCTTCTCCTTAAGGTCGCTTCCCGCTTCCCCCCATTCTTAACATCAATCGTACTAATTTCCTTTCGTACATAAATCACGAGTGTATGCAACACCCCATTCTTAACATCGATCGTACTAATTTCCTTTCGTACATAAATCATAAGTATATGCAAAGTGATGTGGGCAACCGTACTTTAGGGACAGCACAAGCAATGCCAGAGGAGTAGACTTTATCCCTGGCCATGTGTATGTCGGTGATCCTCCTCGGGTTGTTGTTGTGTACGGCTTGCAGGAGCTCCAAGTTACCAGTGAAGTAGATGAAGGCGTATTGTCCTGCAGCCACCTTGTTCATGATGTCCGTGTGGGTACCGTAACCCATTTCTTCAAATAACGCCATGTAGACTGGATCAGTAGATGTAGAGAAGATGGTGTAGGGGCTGCCCTGGTGATGGGAGAGTTAATTTTAATTACATTTCTATTATATATATATATATATATATATATATATATATATATATATATATATATATATATGTTATAGAAATCGCCATCTGTAAGTGGCACCGATTAGCATGTCGCCCATCGGTAATTTGTGTAGGGTTTTTTCCCCTAGATAGGTTGCCCGCCAAGGCTATCGAATCCCATCCACCCGGAAACACCCCTTTCAGATACCAGGGGAACAGCTATCACCAGATACACCCCTATTACAGAGGGACCACACCCCTTTCAGATACCAGGGGGACAGCTATCACCAGAGACACCCCTATTACAGGGGGACCGCCTTACACCATAGACAACCCTAACCTATAGGGGAAGAGTGGAGGAGGAGATGTACCCGAACTCTTCTGGGGAGCCCAGGGTCCCTGACTCATACATCAGGGGGAAGAGGGTGTAGGCTGTGCCATTCAGGGCTGGGGACTGGTCAGTGCAGGAAGAGGACCTCGAAGCCCCACACTATGAAGGGGACCGCAATGCGCAAGAGGGCCATGGAGGACGAGGAATTCCCCAGGACTCTCTCACACCATAGCTAGGCCCTCACCATCATCAATACCAATCCCCACACCACCTACCCCTTCTCATCCTCCCCCACTCACTTGCCCTGCAATCCGAACTACTCTGTCTGTGTGTGGTGTATGTGAATTAATATCTCCAAACCCAGAAAACTCCACAAATTATTATCAGACACCACATTGGTGTTTATATTTTGACAAACGAATACATATATGAATATCTAGTCCCTGATCATAATATTTGAAATACATATATAGGCTAATATTAACTCTTTCTGTGCTGGCAATGTTCTTTTAACTTTTTTGTGGCTACTATAAAACGATGTTATAAAGTTTAAAAAGGGCCTTCAGCAATTAACAGGCTTTCAACTCTCATTTAACCCTTCTAACTACCAGAGATCCTTCGTAAGCTGCACAAAATCGTCTAAACATAAATATAATATTGAGATGACGGGTTGCAAACTAGGGGCATAGCAAACCCTGCAGAGGTCCTGACAATGCAGAAAAGGGAACAGCCTACCATTATTATTAAATACTACTTTGTTTTGTATCCAAGTCATAACTGTTATTACAGCGATAATAAAGCGCTACTCCGTTCTGCGTTACTTACAGTAGTTTGTTAATTCATTCAAACATACTCATCTATAGCTATTTTGTGCCGCTATAATTTATTCACTACATTTACTGTGAATCTGATTTCCTTACTCAGTGTAATATTAACTCATTTACGATTTAATGTATTTTTCATGTATCGTGTGAGAAATTATTCAAAATAACCCTTTGATAGTTAAATTCATATATAAATTATCATTCCCCCTATACTTAAGTGAAGTTCATAGATTCTAATCTCGATTTAACGTTGCACTAAATCGAGATTATATTTAACCTGACCTCAGTCCGTCTGACCTGTACCCACGAGAGCGGTACCTTTGAGTGTACACCTAAGCGCGGCAATCTTTGTATTTCACGCCGTGCAGCCTTATGCGCAGCTGAGTAGTTGACCTCAGTTGCCCTACCTTGTAATTACTATACCTCGCGTTATACACTTGGCCCTCATAGATATTATCATTAATATTTATTGTTCGTGTATGTATTTTATGTAACCGCGTATTTCCAATTTTCATAATTTGTAAGTGACAACTTTATTTCATTAGAGAGTAAAATCTTTTCAACTAACTAATGGGGCTAAACATGAGGAAGAAGGGGGACCAGAAAAACGACCAATCTCCCCTTAACAGTGTTTTTTGTGTTGTGCATTGATCTCTGGTGTTTACCCTAGAATTTTAAGCATTATTATTATTATTATTTGTTTTTTTAGTATTTGTTTTTTCAGTATTATTTTGCTTTAAGAATTATTATTATTTATATATATTTTTTGTTTTAGATTATGCTGCATTGCCATATGACCTAGATGTTGCGACCATGTTTTCTATCAATCAACCAATACATTTTTAGCACTTACCCTATTATCATCCATTGCCCAATAAAGACCTGAATGCAGCAGCTCTTCAAGGGTGTCGACAGTGGGGGGAGCGAAGGGCACGGTCAGGGTACTGGTGAGGGAGGTCTTGTAGTACGAGGTGACCAGGAAGGCGTACAGGAACCAAAACCCTAGAAATACCTGTAGACGGGTATGAAGAATTAATTTAGAGATCGGTTTGAGTAAGGTCTTGTAGTACGATGTTATCAGGAAGGCGTACTGGAACCAGAACCCCAAGAATACCTGATACGAAACCATAATCATAAATTAAGGCCTGGCCACACTTGTTGGCTTAAACGGAGAATCCTCTACCATGGAAATGATTTGAGGAAAATTGCAATGCATTAATTTCTATACACATATCACACGCCGGTAATTCTGCATCACTACAAATCCTGTTATTTTATGTTTGATTTTTTGTTTTGTATTTTAATGCTTTGTAAGTGTGTATTTTATTGGTAGAAAGTGCGGAAAGCACTTTTTATTAATATTTGCATTGTTAATTGTAATTCAGATACCCCAACAATCTAGGAGTTTACTCGATTTAGTCAACTTTAAAAAGACATTAGCCTAACCTAACCTAACAACCTTACCTAACCTACCCTAGTATTATGGGTTGGGATAAACTCTATGGTGTTTACTCTGCAATCTTCAGGTTTGGCTGTCGATAACAGGAAAGTACCAATAAAAATGTACTAACTTCTTGTAGGTGAAGCTCCACTCTGATTGGCTACTAAACAACGGGGAGGAGCCTCCAAGGAGGCTAGAATGTAAACAAAGTATCCTGGACTGGCTGTACAAATATAACTCTGATAATGTTATAGGAGAGTGAAAATCAAATTGACAAAATACGAAAAGTAGCACTTATCCGCACATCAGTAAGGTCCCCTGAGTAAGGTAAGAGCAACAAATAAGAATTCCATGAGACAGGAATCCCGTAATCGAGGAGTTGTTGTTCTGCAGAATACCCCACACGCCTAATTTGGTAATCGTTTTATGCAAAACTGTTCCCCTTGATTGGGTACATGGTGGATATATTAAGTTTGATGAACAATCATGTTAAATATTAGGATATTATATCAAATGTAACAACTGCTTGGCCTCTGAAAAATTAAAATTATCTGGATTTCTATCTATTTATCTATCTATTGCCGGACGCCGTGATCCCCGAACGAGTGGCCATGAACGAAACGGCCCCATGCACCTTGGTCCCCAGTCAATCGATGCCCATCCTCCCCCCCAGCACCACCTACAATCATATACTTCTTAACGCCATCCTTCCACCTCTCATTTGGTATACCTCTCCCTCTCTCTCCTTCCACCTCACTCTCGTACACTCTCTTAGTCATTCTCTCGCTTCCCATACGTTCCACATGGCCGAACCATCTCAAGGTGTTCCTTTTCACACTTTCCAGCACATCTAGGCTACATCCACACCACACCTCTCTCGTACTTCCTCATTCGTCGGTCATCCCTCCACGTGACTCCGCACGTACTTCTTAAGTAACTCATTTCCACCCCTCTCACTCTTGGTTTGAGTCTCTTCACCAACGTCCATGCTTCGCGCCCGTATGTCGATGTCGGGATTACCACACTGTCATGCAAGGACTTCTTTACTTCCATGCTGACCACCCTTTTTCTTGTTACTGCTTTCAGCTTTCCTACAATCCTCTTCCCTTGTTGCACCCTCTCCCGCACTTTATCCATACTCCCATCTGTACTCAACACACTGCCCAAATACTTAAATGAGCTGACATTCTCCATATCCTATCTGGAATTGCTATGACTAAATATCAAGTTATAACCTAGGCAGAAACCTTTGATTTTCTAAGTAATGTTTCTAAACATTGTATACATAATAAAGACATATATTAATAAAATGGTATGAATGAACAGGATAAAAAATGTATCCATATCAAATTTAAATCTCACCTTGCCTGCCTGGAGTGAGATATAGGAGTGTAGAGACTGACTGAGGAAGGAGGCCAAGACGTGCATGAAGGCGTGGGAGGACAGGAGGCGGGAGGAGGTGAGAGTGGCCTGGGCGTGGTAGATGACGTGGTAGAGCAGCGACCCACCACCCACGGAGACCAACACACACAACCATACTGTACCTATCAGTCATGAATGTTATGAGGGAGGTGCCATATACACACTACCATGAATTCCAGGCAAATTGAAATTTATAACATATTTACATTATTTCGTATGTAACAGCTTGTCACTTAGGCTACTTACCACTTTGATAAGTAATATTCAGATCTTAACTGATACGATCATCTTGCAGATGTTGCCGATGGCACTGTTTCAACTTTCTTCAGAAATTTATTTACCAATAATATCGTAGCTTTTATACACTATCCAGAACTTTTTTTTTTTAACGAGTGTCAGCCACCCCCCCCCCCCCCCCCCCGCAACTCTCCCAACTGAAAGAGTGACAGCGAGACAAATTCGAAGCACGGTAGAGTCAAAATGTCTGGACACACGGAGAATGAAACCGCTATAGGGTGAGGGAAAGTTAGACAAATAGAGAAAAAAAGACTGGGAAAATTGGTTCACAAGACTGTTGGAGAGTTGGACAGAATATGGGTGGTAAAGTTTTGAAAGGCGGGTGTCACTCGCCATGAAGTTGGAGGTATACGCCGAGAAAATTGTTTTTTAAATATTTTAGTAATAGCAGTAGAAGAAAGGAATATTGTAGAAGATTAGTAAGGGAAGGTGAGTTGATGAGACCAAATTTTGTTGACTACCATTTTAATAAGTGCATTATGGGTGGAGCCTGCCCACACATATGAACAGTACTTGATTCATGGGCGCACTGTACCCCTGTACAGAGAAATGAGTTGTGCAGGGGTAAAGAATCCACAGAGGTAATTTAGCACACCTAATTTCTAGGAAGATATTTTGGCAAGAGTGGTAAAATGGTGTTTCCAAGAATAGTTAGAGGAAAAGAAGCCTCACAAAATATTGAGAGAGGATGAAAGGTTGATGTGTGTTGTTGAAAAGTAAGAGATAGTAGTTTTCCTGTATTTATTATGGGTAATACATTGTTTTCTTTGCCGCTAATGACCTTCGTTGTTACAGATAATTTCCTCTTTATCATATCATTACACTTAGGAATATTTACCCCCTCAGGAAGATGACATAATTTTGATCACATTCTGCCTCCTACCTAATTACCTTCCAATCTTTTCTCTATATGTAAATCATGCTTTCAAGTATTAGTTATCTTAAGCTATTCTCTACCTACATAAATCTATAATGCAGAAATATGACTTAAAAACAAAAGTGGCACTAGCTTGCGCCACAGTGGGTCCGGGCGGCTCTTGGGCGAAAGGAAGAATATGCCTTGGATGGAATAGTACTGGGGCTAATTATGAGAGAGAAGAGGGACCAGAAAAACTAACTACCTATGTCTCACCTCTGAAGGGCGTGATCAGTTTGCGCCAGAGTAGGTCCGGGCGGCTCTTGGGCGAGAGGAAGGATATGGCTTGGATGGAATGGTACTGGGACTAAACATGAGGAAGAAGGTGGACCAGAACAACTGCCTCTCCTATGTCTCACCTCTGAAGGGCGTGATCAGCTTGCGCCAGAGAGGGTCCGGGCGGCTCTTGGCAGTGAGGAAGGACATGGCCTGGATGGAGTAGTACTCGGAGAAGTCCACATGTTGGTTTCTCGGGTAGATGACGCTCATGTCCAAAGCGAAATGGGCACGCTCGAATTCTATCTCTCCTACTATACCGACGAAGTGCCCCTGGGTATATGAGAGATAAATAATTTCAACATTCTTAACCTTTTCAGAACGGATGAAGTCTTTAAAATGTTATTATAGCTACTGTATATTTAGATGATTATATACATAATAGGAAGGATCTCTGGTAGTAAAAAGGGATAACTGAGATAGTTTACGGTCTTTTAGCTGCTAGAGGTACTTCATATACTAAATAAGATTGTATTAAATTAGCCAGAATACAATTAAAGGGACATCACCCGCACTGGAAGGGTTAATCTCGATCTCCACCCATTTCGTTTGCATAGAATGTGTTGAGAATATGCTAATATTCTCCATCAACGACAGTGCTTAAAGTTATGTGATTACCAACATATATTTCATTGTGTAAATTAGTACATGACAGTTAACCCCTTCTGTACCGGCGACGTCTTTTAAATTTTATTCTAGCTATATTTAGACGATTGTGTGCAGTTGAGGAAAGATCTGTGGTAGTAAAAGACTTAAGTGAGGTAGTTCGAAGCCTGATCATTGTTGGAGGCCCTTTTTAAACTGAAAACAAACTGTTATTACTAGCCAGAATCAAGTTAAAAAGACGTCTCCGGTACAGAAGGGGTTAATACTAAATAAAGCTATCTTTATGTATGTTCGTTAGCAGGATATCTCAAAACTGCATTTGCAAATGCAGGCAAATATTGGTGAATATTTCACGGGTTGCCACAAATATATACAAAATAAAATTAATAATTGTTGATCCTTAAATCCCTCTCAACTATCCCATCCAGGATAAGTAGCTTTATTCACAGTACATAATTTGCTAATATTTATAATTCATAGATGATGTATTTAGTACGTGTTTATGATTAACCGTTCCAGCATTCGGGGATGTGTTTGTCCTTTATATTTTGGCAAATTTAACAGTTTTATTCAGCTTAGGAAGATATTTTGAAAGTCTGAGGGTTAATAGAATAGTTTTTATCCTTTTGTTTCCTAGAGATCTTTCGTACGCTGAATACAATCGCCTAAAAATAGCAAGATGAATAGAAATGTTTATACTCACGCTTTCATCAAGGTTTCCCCATCTACCATCAGCAGGCATTTTCATTTCGTATGTAAAGTTCAACTGTTGAGAAAGCACTTCCAATATGAAGAGATTTACAGAAGGTTTTAGCTTGACAAAGAGCGATCCTTCAAATCTTTCAAAGTCAGAATACGGTATGTAATCCACCAATGATCCAGTAAGGGTTTGACCATAGAAGTTGGCCATCTGTTCTGGGAATATGTTCTCCGTACTGGTGAGTCCTGTGTCTCTGGACCACCTGTTTACAGTGAGTACTTGCGGGGAGCCTGAATGGTGCAAGAGCTGGCGGATTAATACACGCCAGTAGCTCTTGTTTTGAGACTCCTCTTGGACGAGAGCTGCCACGTTCTCCTCCTTCCCCAGGCGCTGGTCTAAGAGGAAGCGCTCGGCATCGGTAGAGTTTTGGGTGTGGACGAGAAAATATCGAGTTACCTTATTCTTGGGTCCCTTTACTGTGAGCAGCTTCAGAAGGAGGTCATCTGGAGGTCGTGAGAGCATATAGGTCACACAGGAGGTAGGATTAACCTGTTCGGCCTTCTTGTAGATATAAGCGATACTTTCGTTAACTTGGCCCAGTGTAATAGGTGAATACAATAGTTGTATATTTGCTTTTGACCCAGCAACCTTATTTCTATCTCTCAACGAAGCATAGGGAGACGGAGTGTCTGAGATTTGATTCGCCACCATCGTTGCTGAGGAATAATTGTTGGCTAACATGATCTGAGATATAACAATTCTGAGACAATGAGGAGTATAGTAAGTGTCCAAGTCGTTCATTAATAGAGATAATTGAGCAGACTGATCATTGTTGGATGTGCCCCCGACATCAGTAAGAACACCTGCAAAACGTGAATGGCGCGTCCCTATTGATGCCTTGAGGGTGGAGAGCAGAATCAAGACAGTGGTTGCTGCAGACAGATGCATGTTCCTGAAAAATAGGAAATGGAACTTGTTATAGAAGTACAGAATCATTTTTATAGCAATTGTATTCGACATTTGAATTACTGAAAGGCGGTGATCAAGGTAACTATTATCAAGGATAGGCCCAATATGTAATTATCATCTTATTTGTGCTTTGTAACCCTAGTTGGCAAGTTATACCCTGGGGTATACTGTATATAAGTTCGATTATTTAGGATTCTTTGTGCATAATTTGTACTGTAAATATATATATATATATATATATATATATATATATATATATATATATATATATCTATCTGTAGTATGAAAGAGTTTTCGAATATTCCTAAAATACAATGGACATGCATTATTGTACATACTATTAGCTGGTATTTATCTAATTTAAGACTGATTACAGATATATAATTAATGAACAATAACTGTATCATTGATTGATATCATTGGTCGTGGAACAGACTTATGGTATTAGAATCAGGTAAGGAACAGAACAAATTTCAATTTCACCATATTGCCCTGAACACCAGCCTTAAAGATGCATATATTACTATATAATATTAATATATTACTATCAAATATATGCCCAGTTACAATTAGATAACCATTAGTGATTTGTATAGATGATGTGATGTACTTGTCAGTCAATTACTTTGATTATTGGATCATACAATTTGACAGAGTTTATTTAATGGCTTGGTTATTTAAGGGAGCTCAGACGGTATTGTGCAGCATAATTTACTGGTTCGGCTCAATGGTTTAAGGAGGGGGTTTAGTTTGCTCTCTAAACCTCTATCAAACTTAAAAAAACACCCACAAGACTCCCTTTCAATATAAATTTGTACATTTTTCGGTAGAACAATTTCCCGGCCGAAGGCCGAGTCCTCTTCATATACAGGCTCGCTATCGCTTGCCAGGAAACAAATTGACACCTAAATGGCACGACAAATCTTAATATTGGCAAAGAAATGGGCAAAAGGTCTGAAAATCGCCAAACTAATAGGGCGAATGTCTTGAAATCTCATAACTAATAGGGCTAAACACGAGGGAGAAGGAAGACTAAAAAAAAAACTGCCTCCCCTTAAGTTGCTCCCCATTTTCAGTACAGTATGTGCGTTATTTCCTTTTTATTTTAATTATCATTAGACGATTGTATTCATCTTACGAACTATCTGTAAGCGATATGGATTTAATCAACGTTATTATTCCCTCCTTGACTGTCCGATATTGTTGCTCAGCTGAATAATATCTTCTAATAGTAGTAGTAATAGTAGTTGTTGATTTCATTAATTGAGTTTAGGAGTAAAGTCGGTTGGTGGAGGTAACATAATAATAGTAGTAAAAAACAGAGGGAGGAAGACATTAGTGCATGTTAAGGGCAGGTTCTTGTTTTTTCTGGACCCTCTTCTCCCTCATGTTTAACCCCATTGGTTTTTGATATTTTAAGACGGTCGCTCCATTAGTTTGTCGATTTTAAGACCTTTCACCTCATTTTTGTGTCCATATTTAGACCTTTCGTGCGAAATAATTTACAATTATATATCTCGAAGGGGGGTGTTGGGGGTATTTTTGAAGCTTGATGGCAGTCTAGGGAGGTACACAAACTAATAATTGAACAAATATATCAATAGCATATTCCCAATTATGAATGGAGGGCACTGTGAAAATCATGGCAGAAATTGAGAAGTTGAGTGTGATTTATGGAAGACCACACTGAATTTCCTAGTTTCTAGTTAGTTAGTATCAACCCTTCTGGATTATTTAGCCAGCACACTAAGTCGAGAATAGCGTCAGGACTGGAGCCCCTTTTCGAGAACCCCAGTTCCTTGCCCAGTTTCTGAATGATTGAAGTTATTTTCTACTTTTACGTCGGTATTCAGATTTAAGCCAGATAATCACATATTATTACTTTGGTGCTAGTGTGTGCGTCGGTTAGTTTCTTGGATACCTTGGCACACTCGGAGCTTTCCCAGTGTACACCACCTCCTCTACGTAGGGTGCGTAGTACCCGCCTTGCAACACAATCCCACCCCTACTCTGTGCAACTCTCCAACCCAAGAGTGAAACGCTATTCTCAGACTTTCTTCTATTCAACTGCTGAGCTCTGGAACTCTCTCCCAGAATCAGTCTTACCCTCTTCCTATGACTTATATTGCTTCAAACTCCGTGTGTCCAGGCATTTTAGCTCGAACGTCCCTTGCTTTCGGCCCTGTCACTCTTTGAAATCTGGGGGAGGCACTCTCTGCACGCAGCTATGCCTTTTGTCTCCCTCATTCACATAGAAAAAAAAACTGCTATGTTATCTTCTGAATGCAAAGTACTGTCAATTACATAGTTAAGAGAATAGAAGGATGCAATGAAAATGCAATGTGAAGATTAATTATATTTACTACAAGATTGAATAGCTTGCCAAGAATGACGAATTATGTAATTGTCGACATAATTAAATATTGTATACTCTGTTTCAACGACTCTTGAGAAAATAATGGCTCACCAAAATGTGCAGTAATGATTTCTTCCTGTATATTTGTGTTTATATTTGATATACACTACCTACATACAATTCATAAACTGAGTGATCCGTAAGAACTTACAGAAAAGGTAAATTAAATTCCAAGATAGCTTCAAAAATGATATGCCAACTTTGACTGCAACTTTACGTAAATACACAGATCATTCAATAACGATAACATAACATATACTATTCAAAGATAATTATATATTTGCTTAATATACATTTATCTAAAATGGTTTAATGCAACTGAATGTGATCTATGGTGAAACTATAATTTAAAGCATTAAAAGAACTACACAAGCTTCCAAAACATTAACCGCTTCAGTACCGGTGTCGTCTTTTTATTATTTTTTTCTTGCTACTATTAGACGGTTCTATTCAGTTTCGAAAGGGCCTCCAGCAATTAACAGGCTTCGAACTATCTCACTTAACCCATTTTACTACCACAGAACTATTTAAACTGCACAACTTCGTCTATATATAGCTAGCATAAAATAAAAAAGACTTCGCTGGTACAGAAGGGGTTAAGGATCCACATCAGAACATTTAGAAACCACCCGATCCTTTTCAAACTTTATAACGCCAACTCGGGAAGTCTCGGAATACCCATAATGATATTCAATCAAAAATAGTAGTGAAAGGGGGTTAGGGGGAAGTGGGGATAGGGCAAGAATAAAGCCGGAGTCACATGAGCCGTTTTTCGAGCCATCTTTACGGGCAATTATGGTCTGGCAGCTTCAAAAATGACATTTTATCATAATTCAACCGCCTAACATACTCTACCTTCAGTCTAGTTACGGTTATCAGTGCAAAAAAGTTCCGAAATATAACGAGAAAAAACTTGCTCATGGAAAATTGACAGAAAAATCGCTCGTGTGACAGCGGCTTAAGTTGGATGAAATTAACTTTAGTGGGAGAAAAAGTTGTCCAGGCTCGACTGGAACTGCTTGATGGTTTTACTGATTTAGCTGCTAAAGAGACAGGTCCGGGCAAGGTCGACAGGGGCGCGTTGGAGGAGGCTCCTCGCTGGCATGGGTATCATCTGCCATTCCAACATTGTCTGTTCGGGGGTGTGTGAGCCTGGTTGGTGATTTGTTTTCATCATGTAAAGTATAATGATAAGGGTAGTAAGGATGTGGCGAGGTGAACAGAAGACTGGGCGGTAGTATCGTCGGAGGGAGGAACGAGATCTGGTGATGATGGTCCAAGTCGAAGGAAGTTTGGAGGAGGAACCCTGGCAGACGAGGTGATGGAAGAGGAGATGGAGGATTTTGACGACTGTACGGCTGAGAATGATAAAGGGGTTTGGGAATTAGGTAAAGTGTGAATGGAAAGCACTGGTAGGCGCAATCTTATTATCTACCGACCTCTAAGGGGGGATGGTTTGTTTGTTGGTCAATTATTTCATATATTTATCAAGTTTTCTATCAATCAATATACCCGTGGGATTAAAACTGGTTAATACTATCGCATATGATCAGATCCCAAACATTTATTCTAAGCACAATAAAACTATCTTATGAGTCAAAATAAAATGCAAAAAATAAATATGAAAAAAAAATGTCTGATACACAAGGAGGGCCTATAACCTGGAATGCAGTTGAGGTCTGTCAGGGAGGACTGGTGAACAATTTGGGCATTAGTTCCTCTCACACCCGTAGCCGTAACAGAGAATAAAACTCCTTGTGTGGACAGTACTTGGGCTTTAGGCCGTGTTGGTGGTATAATGGTTTAGATGCTTATGTTCTGGGTGTGGTGTTCCATAATTTGAATCTCGGGAGTTAATTGATTCAAGTGCATTGGGGTTTGTAATGGAGGATTAATGTTAAGAACGGGGTGATCCTTAATTATATAATAGAAAATCAGTGGACGATTTATGGCTTAAAACAAGAAAAGAAAAAAAAAAAGAAAAAAAAAGAAAATATATATATATATATATATACAAAACACAACAAAAAATGATTCATTGAGAACATTTGTGCTCCTTTGATGTCTAGTGACCCTACCTTGACTGCATAAAATGGTCCAATTTAATCCAACATTGAGAAAAAATAAGTTTTGGCAATAACCGTTAATTCACTCCTTTAATATTAGCCTGCATAGAATAACAAAAATAACACGTCATGATGAACTGAAAACGGTAACAACCAGATGGGAGCCTGGTACCTCTGGCAAAAGTATTTAATATTTTTGAAAGAGGCTGTAGCCTCTTACAATTTTTATGATTGCATTTTAACCATTATATTTGGTATTCATTCTAAGTTTTATATGTTTAGTTTCTCTGCATATATTGTGGGAGTTTAAGAGTTGATAGAAATATCATTAATTCCTTTGATTTTTAGAGATCCTTCCTGCATACATCGGTTTAATGTTAGCCAGATTATAGAACAAAATAAGTTTTGCTAAGTGTCAACTCTCTAATAATAGCAAGAATAGAAACAAAATGCGTCATGATAAACTGAAAATGTTAATAACCTGAAACGCAGTTGAGGTCTCCGATAAAGTGCAGGCGGGAGATTTGGACGTGGGTTCCTCTCTCCTACGAGGTGGAAGCATCGAGCAGAACCCCTTGTGCGGGCCGTGTTTCTTCCAGTACCTCACCCAGCGGTACACGGTGGATATACTGGCCCCCATCTCCCGGGCGATGGTGGAGGCGGCCACTCCTTCCTTCCACAGCCATACGATACGGCAACGATCTATCGAGTCTGTACGTCGGTTCATCTTGTACATTTAGCTTGATCAAAGGCAAAACGAGCTTGTAGAAGAAAACAGATCGGCGATATGAAGTACACGGAACACATGTAAAAGCCCGCGTCATACAGAGGCTGAACGTTGGGCGACAAACTCCCGAATAGGATGACTTGCAAGAAAATTCAAATTTCACCCGGTTTTGGTGTAATCGGATCAAGTCGGCTAATGATCCTGATTAGTCTGGGGAAGTTCTGGGGATGTTCATGGGTGTAGGTGAATATCCGGGGGTTCGGCAAAACGTTAGTGCATGCGTTAACTTTTCAAGATAAATCGGGTCAAAAAAACATTACAAAATGGTCGGCTGATGGTCGGCTTATATTCGGCTTACGTTCTTCTAATTCTGGCCATGTTCTGCTCTGATTTTCATTGATGATGTTCAAACAAACTACCAGAACATGGCCAGAACAAAAGCCGATAATACCAGGATGAAATCACGATGAATCTCTCCTATTCCCGAATATTGCCAGACAATGAATTGAATATAACTCAAACGAGAGACGAATTTCACGAACAAAAGATGATAAACCCCAGATAAAGCAAAGTCATGTTGTTTTAAGTTATCACAAACAGAGACCGCTAGTGTTAAGTTAGCGAAAACAGAGACCGCTAGTGTTATTTGTGTACATTTCGTATTATCAGTTTCCCTGGCATCTGCTTTCTCTCTCTCTATTACTTATATTTCTATCTACTGTATTCATTTCCATCTGTATCTAGCTATCTCCCTTATTTATCTGATTTAATATTTTGTATTTGGTCTCTATGGAATCTGTGAATAATCTCTGATTTGATGGGCTAAATAAACTAATTATACCACTAACACATAATGAGCAAAATGACACAAGTCGATTAATTTGTTTTTAAACATTGTCCCCGATTCTGTAATATTGCATCTGAGCTCAGTGAGAAGTGAAAGCATCGATGAGATAACGTGAGCGAAAATAGGCTTCTAATGAAACAGAGACTTCACTTTCTGAAACGATAAGGTGTCAATAATTGATCGGCTTGAAGAAAAGACAGAGAGGGAAATGTATATTATATTCTTTTGTCATAATAATTATTAATGTAATGGTAGGACATTGGGGTTTTTTCGGCATTAGAAACTAAACAATTATTAAAATGACATCAAACAACATATAATTCTGTCCATTAATAAGGAAGATAATTAGATACAGAAGATAAATACAGTCAATTGATAGAGGGGAAGAGGTCATTCCGTCTAAGCAAGCGATAATGTGTGCGACAATTTATGAAACTTTTAGCGCTTTTTTTTGTCCTTATATATTTTTTCTATATATTTGTAGTATTTATATATATATATATATATATATATATATATATATATATATATTATATACTTTTGACTTACTATTTTCTATTGGTTTCTTTAACTGTCTTACTTTTCCTTCTGGGGATGGTAGGCTAGGAATCCTCCTCCCCTTGTAAATTTCATCTACTAGACCAGACAGAGAAAGGGGCGAGGGAACGCGAAAGTGGGACCAACCCATAAGAATTGGAACTTTAAATGTTTCTGTTGAATTATGTTCATTTATAATGTCTAGAACATTGTATTCAATAGAACAAATATAAAACTCTCGAACTTAATCACTCTTTCCCTCATATTCTGACTGAAATTATTTGGGTAACATGCTTTATAAATAACATACTGTCACCATTGTCCTGATTAACTAACTCTCCTATATATTTCACAGGTTCATCCTGCCTGCCATGTTGAGCACTGAGTTACGAATAGTGTGGATGAGAGCCCACCCATTATATAGGGCAGGTGCAGGTTATATAGGGCAGGTAGAGGTTATACAGGGCAGGTACAGGTGGTCTTCCCACGTTCGTGATGTTCGTTCGATTCGTTTGGCGTTCGGACTAGGTTCTTCTATATCGGTTGAAAGTCGGCTGATCATCGTAACTCATTTGAACAAGGTCGGCTGATTCTGATTCGGGATATAGTCGGCTCATGATCTGGGCATTATCAGTTTAAGTTCGATTCATGTTCGGGAGTTGTTCGGTTCTTTGTTGTAAGTCGTTCTTGACTGTTTATATTCTGAACTCATTTAGGGCATTGTCGGGGGATGTTCGTCTTCTTCAAATTTCGGGACACTTTCGGCTGAATTCGGTTAAAATATGCAAGTAATCCTATTCGGGAGTTTGTCGCCCCACGTTCGTCCTCAGTATGACGCGGGCTTTACTGACCATTTGCGAGTTTCAGACTATGAGGAAGTTGGAGCTGTAAACATCGATAGTAAGCAAATTACCAGCTACAATACGACTATAGTACTTTATTTATACATTAAAGTAAATTTTACATACTTTCCCTCCACCAGAAACTTGCAATATGAAAGCAATTTTGTATGATACATTTGCTTACGGCTCCAACTTATTTATAACTTGAAACTCACAAGTGGTCAATTAGGATGGCCTCGTTCACCATGTTATGCCTATTGCCTGTTATTATATTGTTTTATGAACCCTTTTATTACCCATTCTTTTTTTAACCCTCTGAAGCTCTGACGCGTTTTAGCAGTTTATTTTGGTTATGAGACGATTTAAATCTAAGGATACCCACAAATCTAAGGATTTGTGGGTATTAAAAGGGTAAATACTATCACGATCAACTTCCTTATACCGTTACTAATCTGAATAAAATCGTCTAATAGTAGCCTGAAACAGAACAGCAACTCGTATTGGAGCTTGAAAGGGTTAAGCTATTTAGTGCTACGCTCACATATTATCACAAACGCATTTTGACATAACTGTCAAATAAACTGTACATTTTTCGTTCTCAATGTCCCGGCCAAAGGCCGGTTCCTTCCACAATAACAGGCTCGCTATCGCTCGCCAAGAAAAAAATCTACACCTAAATGGGACGAAAGGTCCTAATATTGACGAAGAAATTGGGTGAAAAGTCTGAAAATCGCCAAACTAATGGGCCGAACGTCATAAAATCTGAAAACTAATGGGGCTAAACATGAGGAAGAAGAAGGGGGACCAGAAAAGCGAGACCCATCATCTCCCCATAACTCACGAGAAGAGAAGAGGATGTTGATGATGTTCGCTGGGGTTCAGGAGTGTTTCAAAGTGCCTGGCCTACCCCCTCTGCTCCGGTGTAATATAGAGGAAGAGTGACCCCCCCCCCCTCCCCTCCTCCTCTTCAGGCAGTTATGCGTGGTAACATTGAGTTTTAGTTTCGTAGAGAGGGAAAATGTCAATGCGCACTTCTACTATTAATCGTTATCTCTCTAGCTCTCTCTCTCTCTCCATGATTATATTTGTAGAAATCGGAATATATATATATATATATATATCAGTACTTGCGTGTATGGTTGTATAAGTACACACATTATAACTGAAAAATAGTAGTGGGTGGAAAACATTATCTGTTCCGTGAATACCAGTATGGCCAAGTAAACTCATATGTAAACTAGTGTTTATCTGAGAGACACGATAGTTTTGCCACAGTTTTAGCTCTGAATAAGGCCCAAATGAAATGAAACTGTCGTCTCTTCAATAATTACTATTTTCGATGTGTGGGGTTAGCTCTCGAGCGAAAAGGTATAGGCTATTTTTAATTTGTAGTATAACAGTTTCACATAGTAATATATCTATCTATCTACTGATCTATCTAGGCTATCTATCTATATCCATCTAACCATCCACATCTATTCCTCCACCCAATACATACACCCAACAGTACAACAAAGACTTGCCACAACACAGCCCCATCATGTCACCACAGTGGCCGATGTTGGTAAATAAATGAAAGACAAATCCATGTGTTTGCTATTATGAGTTGGTAGTATATTTATTTTGTTATGGTATTCTATTAATGGTTATTATATACAATACAAACAGTATAATGGTTTCATCTCCTTAAGGGGAGATTTCCACCTAGAGGATTTTTTCTGGACTCCTTTCTCCCTCATGTTTAGCCCCGTTGCTTTTGAGATTCTAAGACGTTCGCCCCATTAGTTTGACGATTTTAAGAACCCTCGCCCCATTTAAGTCAATTTTAAGACCATTCGTGCCATTTAGGTGTTGATTTTTTCCTGGCTAGCGATAGCGAGCCTGTAATTTAAGGGGAACCGGCCTACGGCCGGGAAATTTTTCTACCGAAAAATGTACAAATTTATCTTGAAAGGGGGTCTAGGGGGAGTAATTTTAAGCTTGATGGAAGTCTAGGGAATCAACTAAAAACCTCCCCTTAAACATGCATCAGTAATATTTAAGAATTATGCTCCACTGTATCATAGTAATTGGTCCCTGTATTCATGCTTTAGGGGAATCTCTTTTTTCTGGATTCCCTTCTCCCTCATGTTTAGCGCCAGTTTGGCGATTTATAGACTTGTGCCATTTCGGTGTCCATTTTTTTCCTGGCGAGCGAAAACGAGCCTGTAATGTAGGCGGGACATTTTTTTTACCGAAAATTGTACACATTTATATAGAAGAGGGATCTTGGGGATGATTTTTTTAAGCATGATTGAGGTCTAAGGAGGAAGAATGATATATAATTATAAACAAAAATCATCTCTCTAAAATTATCTATTTACCATAGGTGTTCAAATATTCCTAATTTGATTCAGTTCGAGATAGCTTCGAAAACTTATGGTCACGAGTTATGGCCTAGAGTGTACAGTTCTCCGCATATACAGTATATAAAGGTCTCAAAATCGCCAAACTAGTGAACGAACGTCTTGAAATCGCAAAACTAATGGGTCTAAGCATGAGGGAGTACAAAGGAGTACAAAGGAAATCAAGCAACAACAGGTCTAGTGACCCTTCTAGGCTGCTTGTCCTCCAAAACACTGAGGATCAAGTGTCCAAACAGTGGTTTAGAGTGGGTAAGGGAACATTGGAAAGGGAACTACTGCCCTGGAACTAATGTCCAGCAAGGGGGTCCAGCAAAAGCGAATACCTTGACCCCCTTAATGTAATTATGTATACCAAACACGATTAACCCCTTCCTTACCGAGGATGTGTTTTGTGTTATGCCAGCTATATTTAGACGATTTTATGCAACTTGCGAGGAAACCGTGGTACTTAAAATGGATAGGCTAATCGAGATAGTTTGAAACATTTTGATTGCTACACATCCTCCCTAAGCTGGATACAATCATCTAATAATATCCAGATTATAATGACAAGGACAACTCGGTACTGAAGGGGTTAATGTTTTACGACTACTCTCCGTTTGTTGATTTACCCACACCAAGAAGCAGAATTTCCAAGACTAGCAGTATGGTTCCTCCGACGTAGCCAAAGAAGAGGATGAAGAATGGTCCCTGGAGGTGGTCTAGACTCAGCTTGATCTGAATAAATATATATATGAAATATAAAATAATAATAATAATAATAATATTACCTAAATGGCACGAAAGGTATTAAAATTGACAATGAAATGGGGCGGAAGGTGTTAAAATCGTCAAACTAATGGGCCGAACGTCTTAAAATCTCAAAACTATTGGGGCTAAACACGAGGGAGAAAGTGGTCCAGAAAACTGGCCCATCTCCCCTTAATACTGCCTTTATCTGTCCTACCTCATTCGTAGTTTTCTTGGCTTCATCTCCCTGCTGCCCCCGTTTGTCTTCCAGCAGTGTCTTGGAGTAGAGTGGCAGGGTGTCCCTAACCCATTTGTCAATCAGCCCGAATTTGAACAACCTCTGAAGGACTTTGTTGAAAGTTCGAAGATGTGGTGCCCCCTGGAACAAAATATAGTGTTATATCAGTGTGCATATTAGAGCAGTTGGTAATGTAATACGACATCATTGTTTAGTTTTAGTTAAAATAGGACTTCAGAGGCTATCAACCCTATTGAATGATTTAGCCAGCACACTGCAAGTCGAGAATAACGTCAGGACTGGAGCATCTCTGCAAAAACTCCAATCCCTTGAGGTAGTCAAAGAGAATAGAAGGAAAGAGGAGACACTGGTTATTTCCTCGCGCGAACTAGGGGTAGCAGCACTAGGCGGTGAACCTGCTCATAATGACGACAATTTCACTGATCTGGCCTATACAGTAGACTCTACTTATGTCTATTGAACTCTGTCATGTTTACAGAGCCTCTGGATAGCGTAGAATTGATTATTCTTAGCGTTATTAGTACAAGGTAGGAACTATTAGGAATTAATAGGGACTCTCCCATTTTCTTTTGCGATCATGCTGCCATCTCTCGAACGCTTGAATCACTATTTTCAGATTGGTAACATCACGCTTTCGCTCTATCTATCTTTACTCTATGGGTTTTGTGTTTATAAACAATAATTGCTTCGAACTTTGTGTTGTTGTTATGTATTATACTTGGATGAGACTCCTAATCATTATTCATTTACTTTGAACCTTCTGTTGGTGTCTTTGTCTTATGATTCATTGTATTGTTCGATATTTGATTAAACACGTAATTGTAGGCTTTAACCCTTATTTAGCGGGCTAGGTGGTCTATTTGACCGTAGCGCCCAGCTGGTGGTTTTTACCCTAAATAGGGTTGTTTCCGTGCTCATTTTCATGCCTAAATAAAACTCAGAGCGTAAAACAAGTAACTATCCCTCAAAGGGCGTAAACCGAGCTTTCCAATGACACCCGAACCATCCTTGTACGACCACTGGTTCTCTTGCAACGATCGCGCAACACGAGTGCAAAAACCCTGATATAAGGCAATTTCCTTACATAATTCCCTGTGCAGTGAAGCAGAAGATGGGGAGGAAAGTAGAATACAGTTCAGTACACACACTGTGGTCGTGGGAAGCGGTCATAAGGTTACTACGCTCGTCCCACCGCTCAGCTCTCTCTCTCAGCAACATTACGTGCTGAAAATGGTGCTCGACAGATGTCGTGCACCGACACATAGTCCAAATTTATTTCACTCGACATATGTCGTGCGCCGACAGTTAAGGGTTAATGTTACACATTAATTATTCCATATATACAGGAATCGAGACGATTAGAATGAAGCAAAAAGTATAAAACCAAACTGTATTCTTAGAAGCGAGTGAATAAACAGTCAGTGACCATCGTGCTGCCATCAAGGACTGGAGTTCTCGAAAAGAGGCTCCAGTCCTGATAATATTCTGGACTTACAGTGTGCTGGCTTCATAATCCAATAGAGTTGATAAGCTCTGAAGTACTATTTTAACTAAATATCAATGCTGCCATAACCTACATACAGAGTATTTTTACCCTTATTATTGCGACACTAAGAAGGGATGTTCAGAGTACCATCACGAGATAGCCAATCCAAAGCTTGACTAAAGCCGTTGTTACACGAGCGATTTTTCCGTCAATTTTCCATGAGCAAGTTTTTTCTCGTTTTCCACACTAGTATCGGCAACTAGACTGAAGAATAAAAACAAACGTTTTCATCTGACTGTATGTACATTTGCATCCACTTTTATGATTTGATGTATGTAATACATCATATATAGTATAGCTAACTTACTAGAAAAATTTGTTAACAATTGTTAGTTGATTCTTTATATTAACTACTGTATAAAAACAAGACTATTCTCAATCGTACTGTTTTACTCCCGTACATAAATCACGAGTATATGCAAATTCATGTGGGCAACCATACATGGGGGACAGCACAAGCAATTAAGGAACACCCCATTCTTAACCCCCTCCATCATATTATATTAACTTACTTACGGGTTGGCAGAGCGCCCGGTATTTCCCCCACAACACTCTCTCTTACACTGAGGGACCGGTAGAAGTCGGAGGAATTTGGGGTTGCCACCAACCGACAGATTCTGATCTAACTTACCGAGTTCCATATGACGCGATTTCGCGTCATAACCTTATTATTGAGCTATTTCACTAAGTTCATATGACGCGATCGCGTCATATGATACTCTTGGGCGTACCGCCATATTACGCGATCGCGTCATAGATGACGGAGAGGGTTAACATCAATCGTACTAATTTCCTTTCGTACATAAATCACGACTATATGCAAAGTAATGTGGGCAACCGCACTTGAGGGACAGCACAAGCAATGCCAGAGGAGTAGAGTTTATCCCTGGCCATGTGGATATCCGTAATCCTCCTCGGGTTGTTGTTGTGTACGGCTTGCAGGAGGTCCAGGGTACCACTAAAGGAGATGAATGCGTATTGTCCTGCAGCCACCTTGTTCATGATGGCTGTGGGAGCGTCGTAACCCATGCCTTTAAATAACTCCATGTAGACGGGATCAGTAGATGTCGAGAAGATGGTGTAGGGGATGCCCTGAGAGTTAATTTTAATTTCATTTCTATTGGTGTTTATATTTTGCCAAACGAATACATATATGAAGATCAAGTCCCAAATCACAGTATTTAAAATTCATATAAAATAGAAACTCCTTCTGTACCGGCGATGTCCTTTTATATTTTTCTGGCTACTATAAGTACTCAGCTTAAAAACGGCCTCCAGCAATAAACAGGCTTCCAACTATCTCATTCAACCCTTTTGACTACCACAGATCGTTCTTAAGCTGCACAAAATCGTCTAAACATAGATGGAATATAATAAAAAATATGTCACCGGTACAGAAGGAGTTAAATGTACCCCTGTCCTAAAAGACGACAATTAATCTACCCTGTTCCAGCTGTATGTCTTGATAAGTAGACTACTTTATGGCTGACTATATATTCTAGATACGGGAGAGTTAAGACCCTCTAAGCCCTTAATATTCTGCTTTGTTATATATCACAAGTCTCTCAACATACTGTAACGTAAGACTGCTTTGAGTATCTGTGCTCAAGTGTTTAGCAGTGGTTTTTGTTTTGTGCATTGATATCTGGTGTGTACCCTAGAGTTTCAAGTATTATTATTATTTTGAGTATCTTGTTTTCACTATTGGTTTGCTTTAAGTTTTTTATATTTTGTATTTTAGCTTCTACAGTACCATGTGACCTAGTTGTTGTGGCCATGTTTCTATCAATCAATCAATGTTTAGCACTTACCCTACCATCATCCATTGCCCAATAAAGACCTGAATGCAGCAGCTCTTCAAGGGTGTCGACAGTTGGGGGAGCGAAGGGCACGGTCAGGGTACTGGTGAGGGAGGTCTTGTAGTAAGAGGTGACCAGGAAGGCGTACAGGAACCAGAACCCCAGAAATACCTGATATGGAACAATAATCATGAATTAACCGCCGGCAATCATTGTTAATCTGAGAATCCTTCACCACACAAATATTATGGACGAACAATGCAATTCATCATAGGTAAGGGTTACAGAAAAACAAATGCAGAACATGAACATTTTAGCTGATAAACCATAAGTGTTCTTGCCATTTTATTTGACACCGGGAATAGATTATGCATTGCGAAATACTGTCGTTGATCGGTAGCTAAATAATCGTATTCTACTAATATTCTACACTAGCAAAATATTGTTAGGACGAGTCACTACCACGAGACATGAGAATCAGCAACACAGTAATAGCCCACTTTTGGGGGGTTAACCCGTTCGAGTACCAGGGACGTCCTTTTCATCATATTCTGGCAGCTATTAGACTATTTTATTCAGCTTAGGAAGGACCTCTAGCAATAATAACGCTTCAAACTATCTCAACTAACCCTTTTAACTATCTCAGATCCTTCCAAAGCTACATAATATCGTCTAAATATAGCTAGAATATACTAGAACACACGTCGCTGGTACTCAAAAGGTTAAAGGCTCCACACACACTTGCCAGTAGGGTCTCTCTGCCCATAGAGGCTGGCTTCTCATGATTATAAGACCAAATTATGACAGGAACATGCTCACCTCTATTTGCGCTTCCCAAATTTGGTAGCCTGATGTCTATTAACGTTACTCGGGGATAGGGGCTAAGTATGTATTTTTCTATTTGTCACACCTACAATGCTGAATGATGTTAATGTACATGTTTTAGCTTGGCCAGTTTACCACGAAGGCCCTGAAGTAAAAGGGAGGAGGGAGGGAGGTAGATAGAGACTGACTGGACATGTATACCTCACCCACGTCCGTAATAATACCGGGCCATATTTGTCTGGGGAGAGAGGAAGAAGGGGAGGAATATAGTAAGTAGTGGTTACCAGGTTGTTTCTGAATCACTTAGTGGCGGCGAGTAACTGGGTGGTATATTATCTCTCGCGTTATAATTATTGCCGCCAATTGCTAATCAGATATGTTTCGCTCCTCTTGACAGCCCAAATACGTTTCTTGGATGGATGCGCCCCACTTGTCTTTAGAGTTTAATCCAATTAATTCCTTGAACAAAACTCCATTGCATAACAATTTTTCAGAAGTTAGTTGGTGTTAAATCCTGTTGCAAATACGTGTATGTTTCTGTACCTAGGACTGTTTATAACTATGATATGTTACTTCATTCTCAAGAATTCTATGCATATATCACATGGCTAATTTAGTAATCGTTGCATGCAAATATGTTCCCCTTTAATAGGTACATGTTGGATATAATAACTGTAAACCAGTCTGGCCAACTATTTTGATACTTAATGTAGGGTTGTGCCTCTGAAAAATTAAATGTGTCTGGATTTTTTACGACTGAATATAAAGTTATGACTTTAATTGGCAGAAAACCTTAACTTCCTCAGGCGGCCTCAGCATTATTTCTAAAGATGTGTTAAAATTATATAGTAAAATAATACTCAAATTGTATGAAAATGCAATGGAACAGGATCAATAATGTATCTAAATACAATTGAAACCTCACCCTGCCAGCCTGCAGTGAGAGGTAGGAGTGTAGAGACTGACTGAGGAAGGAGGCCAAGACGTGCATGAAGGCGTGAGAGGACAGGAGGCGGGCGGAGGTGAGAGTGGCCTGGGCGTGGTAGATGACGTGGTAGAGCAGCGACCCACCACCCACAGACACCAACACACACCACCATACTGTACCTATCAGTCATGTATGTTATGAGAGAGGTGCCACATACACACTATCATGAATTAAAGAACACCTCGTTCTTAACATTAATCCTTCGTTACAAACCCCAAAGTACTTGAATAAACTAAAGACAGCATATGAGCCTCCCGGGATTCGAACACGGGACACCACACCTAGAACATCAGCATCAAAACCATTACGCCACCAGGCAAATTGAAATTGTTAATATATTTACATTATTTTGTATATTACCACTTAACATATATATACCACGTTGATAAGTAATATTCAGATCTCAATTGATACGACCATCTTGAAGGTGCTGCAGATGGCACTGTCTCAACTATCTTCAGACATTTACTTAATTTCGTAGTTTTTGTAACACTTTCTCCCCCCCCCCCTAACCCAAATGAAACTGTGACAGAGAGCCAAATTCTAGGCACGGTAGAGTTATAATGTCTGGACACACGGGGCTTGGAGCAGGTTAAGTTTTAGGGTCAAATAAAGATATACAATAAATAAAGAAGGACTGGAAAAATCGGTTCACAAGAGTATTGGAGAGTTGGACAGAATATGGGTGGTAAAGCTTTGAAAGGCGGGTGCCACTTACTCTCCATAAAGGAGGAGGCATACGCTGAGAGAGTTTGTTTTAAATATTTCAATAATAGCGTTAGAATAATGAAATATTGTAGAAGATTAGTAAGAGAAGGCGAGTTGATGAGACAAACTGTTTTTTTTACTACCTTTTCTAGAAGTGCGTTATTGGTAGAACCTGCCCACACATGCAAACAGTACTTGATTCATGGGTGCACAGTACCCCTATACAGAGCAAGAAGCTGTGTGGGGGTAAGGAACCCACGGAGGTAGTTAAGCACACCTAACATTCTGGGAAGTTATTTTGGCAAGAGTGGTAACATGGTGTTTCAAAGAATGGTTAGAGGAAAAGGTGCCGCAACAAAATAATTGAGAGAGTATGAAAGGTTGATATGTGTTATTGAAAAGTAACGGATAGTTGTTTTCCTGTTTTTGTATTGAGTAATGATAAGTTTTCTTTAACCTTTTGATTTTCTAATGACCTTCGTTGTTGCAGATAATTTCTTATTAATCATACCATCACACTTAGGAATATTTACCCCTTCAAGACAATGACATAATTTTGATCACATTCTGCCTCCTACCTAATTACCTTCCAATCTTTGCTCTATATGTAAATCATGCTATCAACTATTCATTATCTGAAGTTATATTCTACTTACATAAATCTATAATTCAGCAAAATACAAACAAGAAATATGACAAAATCAAAAGTGGCACTAGGTGCTTTACATGCCTCGCCTCTGAAGCGCGTCATCAGCTTACATCAGAGTGGATCTGGGCGGCTTTTGGGAGATGGCTTGGATGGAGTAATACTAGGGATAAACGTGATAAAGTAGGGGGACCAGAAAAACTAACAATCTATGTCTCACTTCTGAAGGGCGTGATCAGCTTGCGCCACAGTGGGACCGGGCGGCTCTTGGGCGTGAGGAAAGATATGGCCTGGATGGAGTAGTACTCGGAGAAGTCCACATATTGGTCTCTGGTGTAGGTGACAGTAATGTCGAGTGCGAAGTGGGCGCGCTCGAATTCTATCTCTCCCATTATACCGACATAGTGCCCCTGGGTGTGTGAGATATAATTAGTTTTTCTTTTCTATCAATCAATCAATCAATCAATCTTAACCCTTTCAGAACGGATGACTTATTTGAAATTATATTATAGCTACTGCATATTTAGATGACTACATACAAAATAGAAAGGATCTGTGGTAGTTAAAGGGATAGCGGAGATACTTTACGGTCTTTTAGCTGCTAGTGGTCTTTCATATACTAAATGAAATTGTCTCAAAGTAGCAAGAATTCCACTTATAAGGTGGAGACCTGCACTGAAAGGTTTAACCTCGATCTCTATCAATTTCGTTTGCATAAAATGTGTTTAGAATGTTACTAATCTTCAACGGCAGTGTTTAAGGTTATGTTATTACCGACGTAGATTAGTACATAACAGTTAATATTAAATTAAGCCAACTTTATGTAGGGTAGTTTAGGAAGATATGTTGAATGTCTGAGGGTTAATAGGATAGTTTTATACATTTGTTTCCTAGAGATCCTTCATAAGTTGAATACAATCGCCTAATATTAGCCAGAATATATATCAATGTTTATACTCACGCTTTCATCAAGGCTTCCCCATCTACCATCAGCAGGCATTTTCATTTTGTATGTAAAGTTCAACTGTTGAGAAAGCGCTTCAATTATGAAGAGATTTACGGAAGGTTTTAGTTTGACAAAGAGCGATCCTTCAAATCTCTCGAAGTCAGAATACGGTATGTAATCCATTAATGATCCAGTAAGGGTTTGGCCGTAGAAGTTAGCCATCTGTTCGGGGAATATGTTATCCGTACTGGTGAGTCCTGTGTCTCTGGACCACCTGTTTACAGTGAAGACTTGCGGGGAGCCTGAAGGGTGCAAGAGCTGGCGGATTAATACACGCCAGTAGCTCTTGTTTTGAGACTCCTCTTGGACGAGAGCTGCCACGTTCTCCTCCTTCCCCAGGCGCTTGTCTAAGAGGAAGCGCTCGGCATCGGTAGAGTTTTGATTGTGGACGAGAAAATATCGAGTTACCCTATTCTTGGGTCCCTTTACTGTGAGCAGCTTCAGAAGGTGGTCATCTGGAGGTTGTGAGAGCATATACGTCACACAGGAGGTGGGATTTACGTTTTCGGCTTCCTTGTAGATGTAAGCGATACTTTCTTGAACTTGGCCCAGTGTAACAGGTGCATAAAATAGATGTACATTTGATTTTGAACCGGCAACATTATTTCCATCTCTCAACGAAGAATAGGGAGATGGAGTGAACGAGATTTGATTAGCTGTCATGGTTGCTGAGGAATGATTCTTGGCTAGCATGATCTGAGATATAACAACTCTGAGACAATGAGGAGTGTAATAAGTATCCAGGTTGTTCATTAATAAAGATAATTGAGCAGACTGATCATTTTTGGATGTGCGCCCGCCATCAGTAACAACACCTGCAAAAAGTGAATGGTGCGTCCCGTCTGATGCCTTGAGGGTGGAGAGCAGAATCATGACAGTGGCTGCTGCAGACGGATACATATTCCTGAAAAATAGGAAATGGGACTAATTATATGCGTACACAATTGTATTCGACATTTGAATTACTGAAAGTCTGTGATCAGCGTAACTCGTATCAAGGATCAGCCCAATATGTAATTCCCATAGTAATTGTAACCCTACTTGGCAAGTTATACCCTGGGGTATACTGTATATAAGTCGGATTATTTAGGCTTATTTGTGCATAGTTTGCACTGTATAATATATGTATATACCGTACAGTATAAATATATATATATATATACAGTATTATAGATATACCATGGACATGTTCACATATTAATGTCTTTTGTATTGCTGCAGTATGAATGAGTTTTCGAATATTCCTAAAATACAATGGACATGCATTATTGTATACACTATGAATTAGCTAGTATTAACCTAATTTAGGATTGTTTACAAATACCTAACTAATTTTCAGTAACAGTATCTTTGATTTATATCAATAGTCGTGGAACAGGCTCACAACATCAGGTAAAGAACAGAAACATTCCAAATTTCACCATATTGCCCTTAACACCAGCCTTAGAAAAGCTTATATTACTATAAAATATACCCACAATATCAATTCGATAACCATGAGTGTAGTGCCATTATATGATGCACTTGTCACTCTTAAGCCGGAGTCACACAGGCCCTTTTCCGAGCAATTTTTACGGGCAATTATGGTCTGGAAGCTTAACAAATTAAACTTTTTCAGAATTCAGCCACCTAACATGATCTACCTTCAGTCTGGTGATGGGCTGGTCTATCAGAGTGAGAACTGATCGATCTCTGCCATAGCTTACTATGACTGTTCCTTTTTCTTATATATTTTCTAGATCTCAAGTGACGGCGTCTTTTCCGTGGATTGACCTCCTAATCTGCCAACCTAGAAGTTGGCAGATTGGAAGCCAAAACGTCACATTTTTCCTTTGCCCCTCAGCTTTCTCTTCATAATTGCTTAGGGGCACAGGGCCCTGGATGGGGCTTTGGTTTCCTGGGTGTTTCCGCACCCTCCTAAGCTCCCCGCCATGGAGTGGCTTCGGTCAACCAGGCTTTATTGTGGTAGGCAGGGAGGGTTCCGTGGGGGCGCTCGGTTATGGCCTTGGCCTTGGGGCTGTTCGGCCAGGCAGCCTGGGCAACAACAACAACAACAACCTTCAGTCTAGTTACCATACCAGTGCGAAAAAGTCAAAAAATAATACGAGAACAAACTTGCTCATGGAAAATTGACGGAAAAAGCGCTAGTGTGACAGCGGCTTTTCACTTCCGAACGTATTTACTAGCCATTGGCTATCTATATAAGTTACTTACCAATTTCAGTATGCGTGTTATTTCCTTGTATTTTGGGTATCATTAGATGATTATATTCAACTTATGAAACATCTTTTAATTGACCTGATTATTTATTGTCAGGGAGTTTTGCTCAGCTTTAAGAAAAAAAATCTAATGAGGGCAAAAAATCGAACGACGAAGAGACTATGACATGTAGAAGGGGTTAAGGGCAGGTTTTTAGCTTTTCTGTACGCCCTTCTCCCTAATGTTTAGCTCCATTGGTTTTGAGATGGTAAGATGTTCGCTCCATTAGTTTTGAGATGGTAAGACGTTCGCTCCATTAGTTTTGAGATGGTAAGACGTTCGCTCCATTAGTTTGCAGATTATAAGGCCTTGCTCCCTATTTTGTGATCATATTAAGTTCTTTAGTTTCACTTAAGTGTTTATTACTTCCTGGCGAGCGACAGCAAGCCTGTTATTTAGGAGGAATTTAGACACACTACAATAATCATGTTCTGAAAGCAAAGTACTCAAAATTACATTGCTGAGAGAATGGAAGGCTGTAAAGAAATTTCAATGTGCTTCTTAGTTATATTTACTAAAAGATTTTGAATTTTACCAAGAATGCCAAATTATATATGTGTCGAACTGGCTATAACAAATGCATATCGAGGCCGGTCCTTGGTGATCTTGGCCCCATTCAATGTTCTTTCCTCTCACTAAAACATTACACTTTCCATAATGCAATTGGGTCTGAGTACATGATTAGACTGATAACCAGAATTCGAAAATGGATATTAATCGTGATCGTGTACTCAACCTTTAATTATGTTGGTGGTGTAATGGTTTAGATACTTATGTTCTGGGTGTGGTGTCCCGAGTTCGAATCCCGGGAGGACCATATGCTTTCATTAGTTTATTCAAGTACATTGGGGTTTTTAATGGAGGATTAATGTTAAGAAAGGGGTTTTACTTATACAGTATAATGCATAGGCCTACGCGAGGCCAACGACTCTTGAGAAAATAACGGCTACCTATATGTACAGTAGTGATTTCTGCCTGTATTTGTTTTTACCATGGATATATTCATTGTATAGACTGCATACACTGAGTGATTCATAAGAACTTCTGAAATACATACATCAGGTAAGCATAAAAGAGGGAGATTCAATTCACACCAAGATGACTTCAAACATTTAATGACAAAATTGACTACAACCTTACGTAACCACACAAATAATTCAATTACAAGAACATATTATATTCAAAGAGTATGATACATGCATTAAATATATATGTATATACAATTATTCAATATAACTGGATGTGATCTATATTGAAATCCTCTAAAACATTATACGATCAACTTCAACTTCCAAATCATTAACACTTACGGTGCGGCATATTTCCGCCATATAAAGGCTCATTCAGGCACTCCTGATTGATTAGGCAAGTGTCTGAATGAAATGAAATGTATTCAGCCAAAATGTAGAAGAAAATGGCTTCAAAATGACATCAAAATGAGCTTCGTAGTTAGCGGGCTTCACCCGCAGCGCTACCATAGACATTCGCTAAAATAAGCAATTATCGTTAATGCTGGGCTAAATTTGCCTTTGGCTGTGCTTTAAATCTTGCGAGAGTATAGCTCACAGAGTCCTCAGTGCCGCGGCCGGCTGGCTGGAGGAAGGATGTGGGGCCTGTCACGCTCCCGCTCCTTCACACTCGATTCTACAGGCTTTAAGAGGCTTTAAAAGCCTATAAATTGCTGTAAACTGCCATGGCGTTCCGGAATGTCTCCCTCAGCCAATGGGTTAAGGAGCCACATCGGAAAGCTTAGAATCCTCCCAATCCTTTTTCAAAGTTTGTAACACCAACTCGGGAAGTCTCTGAATACCCATAATGGTAAGGGTAGTAAGGGTGTGGCGAGGTGAACAGCAGACTGGGCGGTAGTAATGTCGGAGGGAGGAACGAGATACGGTGATGATAGTCCAAGTCGAAGGTCGAAGTTTGGAGGAGGAACCCTGGCAGACGAGGAAGAGGAGGAGGATTTTGATGACTGTACGGCTGAGAATGATGAGGGGATTCGGGAATTAGGTAAAGTGTGAATGGAAAGCACTGGTAGGCGCAATCTTATCATCTCCTGACCATCATCTCCTGACCTTTAACATAGTTCTAGTTTTTACTTCATACAATTTTGTTATCGTAACCTCGTTCGATCTTTAGAAAATTTATAGCTTTCACTTCTTATAACTTTGTAATCGCCTCCTCTTCCAATCTTTGAAATATATAAAGCTTTCACTGCATAGAACTTTGTAAAGTTGTGAGGTAGCTGTAAGACATATGCATCCAAAATGTTAGCGTAGGAATAGATCTCTGCTTGCAATGTCAATTACTAGCAATCAGTGAGCAATTAGTAAATGAAACTATTGGAATGTATATACCATATCTGACAAATAATGACATTATTTCCTAGATCCACAAAGGAATCTACAGTACAAAGATGAAATAGTAAAAAATATTGGTATACGGGATGAATAGCTGGCCAACCAATTGAGTAACATGGATTTCAATATTAATTTATTTGTTTCCATTACGGGGAGAAAAATCATATTTTGTTAACTCTTCCAGTATTATGACTCATTCTAAATTTAATTCGGGCTTACATTAGACGATTTTGTACAGGTTTATAAGTACCCATAATAATAAAACGGGTTAGTGCTCTTTCAATATTGTTATTACCAAAAGTCCTTTCTAAGCATAATCAAATTACCTAATAAAAGTCAAAATGCAATGCGAGAAAGCAATAACCTAATAGAAAACATCTATCTATATATCTATCTATATACTCTGGCCCCATCCCCACTTTTCGGTAAACCCAAACCATTAATAACCTGGAATGCATAATTTTGAAGTCTTAGAGGACTGGTGGACGATTTGGGCATTCGTTTCTCTCTCATATTACAGTCCATGGGCCTGAGTGAAAATCGGGTCTACCAGAGAGGGATTTTATCATTTTATTGCCTTCTTGTTATGAAGATGTTATTTTGGAATGATACTCTTGGTCATAGAGTTCCCTTATAACTTAGCCCTTGAAGATTATGATGCATTTTGACAGTTTATTTTGGCAATCATTAGACGATGTTTTACAGTCTAGGAAGAATCTGTGTGCATTGTAAGGGTAAAGACTATCTCAATTTTTTCTCTTGACTTCCATATACCCATCCTAATCTGAATATAATAGTATATTAATAGCCAGAAGACTGAACACAAATGAGGAATCGAAACTTAAAAGGGTAGCTATTTATTTAATATTCCGTGGAGAATTTGATCACCTTTGATGGTAATTATTCGTGTGATTTCCATAAGTTGGAAGCAGCGAACGGATCCTCATGTGTGGAAAGTGCCTGGGCTTAAGGTATATTTATTTTTATGCTGAATAGTAGTAAATTAGCTTATGAACTGTAAAACAAATAGATTAGTGGGAATGTAAGGGATCATTGAGATGTTTACTCCTTTATTTTCTAGATATCCTTCCTAAAGTACATAAATTGGTCTGTTAGGCTATCCCAAATTAGTAAAGCAACATGTTTGGGCACTTAAAAGGTTAAATAAATCACTTATTGACAGCCTTAATATAATATAAAACAACTGAAAGCTTTAACAAACTGGGGGGAGCCTATATTACCCCTGTGAATGATGTATTTATATTTTTTAAAAAGGCTGGCCTCTTTTACATATTTATGATTGCATTGTTTTTTTCTGTTTTATATTGATATTTGGTATTCATCCGAAAGTTTTGACGTTCTTTTTATGTATATAGTTTTGCTTGTACGATGCCATATGACTTGGTTGTTGCAGCACTATGGTTTCTATCAATTCATCAATTAAACAGAAATGACTGACGATTTGGACGTTCCTTCCTCTCCCCTTGTGTGGACAATGCTTGGGCTTCAGGCTTGTTTAATATAATGCTGAATATTAGTAGACGATTTTATGAGTACAAGAAACAAAAACAGATTTATGGTAATTTAACAGTTTATTTACTCCTCTGATTTTTAAGGATCCTTCCTGCATACAACGGTTTAATGTTAGCCAGATTATAGACAAAAGTAAGTTTTGCTAAGTGTCAACTCTCAAATAATAGCCAGAATAGATACACAATGCGTCATTATAAACTGAAAATGTTAATAACCTGAAACGCAGTTGAGGTTCCCGATAGAGTGCGGGCGGGCGATTTGGGCATTAGTTCCTCTCTCCTACGGGGTGGAAGCAGCGAGTAGAACCCCTTGTGCGGGCACTGTTTACGTTTCAGGCTGCCGTGTTTCTTCCAATACCTCACCCAGCGATACACGGTGGACATACTGGCCCCCATCTCCCGGGCAATGGTAGAGACGGCCAGCCCTTCCTTCCACAGCCACACGATACGGCAACGATCTATAGAGTCTGTTCGTCGGCTCATCTTGTAAATTTGGCTTGATCAAAGGCAACACGAGCTTGTAGAAGAAAGCAGATAGGCGATAAGAAATGTACGGAATATTGTAATTAGGAAGGCCTCGACACCTTTTTGCGACTATTACTGGTTACGTTTGTTATTAAACCAGTTTACCACCCATCTTCTAATATTCAGTTCTGTAGTGCTACGCTCATATAATATCACAAACACACTTTGAGCTGGTGCAAGTGGGTACGTTGAACCACAGGTGCCCACTACCAAATGGGAGTTATTGGTTTGTAGTTGGGGAGGACGGGTGAGGCTATAATTAAATATAATTATATCCTAAACTCTTAGCTAAATTTGCTTTGATATTGATGAATTTGAAATATTGTCACACGCTGTGCAATCAATGTTTCAAAAACAATCAAGACAATATTAATAGTGACAGATAACTTGAATGTAAAGGCGATAGTAGGGTTGGGTGGTGGTTGATAACTACAATGTTTGATGGAGGAGCAATAATGGTTTGGTGGTTTCACAGGTAAGCCATGGTAGCCGTGTCCGTTTCCTAGTCATTCAGGTGTGACTTTAACCTCATGACACAGGGACAAGTGGTTTAATTGTCCACTTTTGGTAATGCACAATATTAAAACAAAAAATAGGGGACAGTGTGAAACAAGTTGTGGCAAAATATCATACTGATCCAACTGTTTGTTCATAAGTTATTCCCGAAAAACGATGTAACACGGCCTCTGAAACCCATAGTAGATGTGTGTGAATATATATTTTGTTTTTCTTTATGTTGTTTCTGTTCGGGCTCGGTCTCGAGTCGGCCAACCTCAGCTATGGGGTATGTGCCTGAGTACTGTATGCACATACATACATAATATACTATATGTTATAAATCATTTTATGTATCGAAAACATTAGCAGCTGCATCTAATTCAAACAAATTATACCGAGAGCCTTCTATGAGCAAATGTATTCTATTATGTACAGTTGGCCACACAAGTCCTTTTCCTCGTCGTGATCTTATGTATGAAAATATAATTAGTATGAATGAATTAAGAGTGCTTTTAATTATCAGTTGACTAATCAGATGAGTAACCCACTTCATAAAGAATATAAGCTCATAATTCAATCATGCATATTATATTTACATGCATATGATCACGGAAAGGAACAGACCTTATGTGGCCAACTGTACAAGAAATCTACTAACTACACATTTTGAAGGACGAATAGCCTGCTTCCCACATTACATAGTTTAATATTAACCCTTTCAAGCTCCAATACGCATTTATTTTCTGTTTTCTGGTAATTATTAGACGAAATTATTCAGATTAGGAAGTGTATTTGGAAGTCAGAGGGTTGATTGAGATAGTCTTTACCGTTTTAATACCAATAGATCCTTCCTAAGCTGCATAAACTTGTCTAATGATAGCCAAAATAACTGCTAAGCACGTCAGAGCTTCAAGGGAGTACAAAGGAGTACAAAGGAAATCAAGCAACAACAGATCTAGTGACCCTTCTAGGTTGCTTGTCCTCCAAAACACTGAGGATCAAGTGTCCAAACAGTGGTTTAGAGTGGGTAAGGGAACATTGGAAAGGGAACTACTGCCCTGCCACTAACGTGGCAGGACTAGGAAGTTAGTAGGGGACATATGGGTTAGTAACTGAGGGGAGGATAAAGTTATTCATTTACAAACGCAGTCAGTCGCGGGTTTGATGCGAGATATTTGTCTAGGCGGAATTTAAATGAATCAACGGTGCTGCAGTCTATAACGTCTCGGGGAAGCCCATTCCACAAGTTGACAACTCGATTGAAGAAGAAATTCTTAGATTCGTGCGAGTTAAAAGATTTACCAATAATTTTGCAACCGTTTCCCCGCGTGTAATTAGATTGGTCGATAGTGAAGTACTTACTACAGTTCATATTGTCGATGCCTTTGATGATTTTGAACACTTGAATTAAGTCGCCTCTTAATCTGCGCTGGGTTAAAGGAAATAGATTTAATTCTCTAAGACGCTCTTCGTATGGTTTGTTCTTTAGGCTAGGTATCATTTTGGTAACTCTACGTTGAACTCGTTCTAGCTTGTTTATATCTTTTTGGTAATAAGGGCACCAGGATTGAACGCAGTATTCCAGAAGAGGGCGGACTAAGGAATTGTAAAGGGTTAGGATAACTTCTTTGGATTTATGCTCAAATGACCTGCCTATAAAGCCAATTATTTTGTTTGCCTTCTTAACAACTTCTGAACATTGTTGACTCAGTTTTAGGTTACTCGATATTGTTACTCCCAGATCAGTTTCTCTGTTTACATTCTTAAGCTGAGTGCCATTCATCGAATAGTTTGCTTTCTCATTTAGGTATCCGATATGTAGTACTTGGGCCCAACATGATATCTAGATTGTGTTGCATATCGTCAACTTGTTCTTTTGAGAGTACGCAATTTGCAATTTTTGTATCGTCTTTTGAGATTGTGCAGGTGAGACCCTCATCTATGTCGTTGATGTAAATTAGAAAGAGAATTGGTCCTAGTACCGATCCCTGGGGTACCCCGCTACTTACATTGGTCCATTTAGATGCCTTACCTTTGCTTTCTGTTGCTGAGCCAATTTTCTATCCATTTCAACACACCGTCTTGTATTCCATGCGCTTTTAGTTTTAGCAGTAAAACGTTTGTGGGGAACTTTGTCAAAGGCCTTTTGAAAATCAAGGTATATAATATCTACAGCTTTACTCTCATCGTAGAGGTTGAGGATATCGTGGAAGAAGTCTAAGAGGTTTGTTAAACAGGAACGTTTTTTACGAAAGCCGTGTTGAGTATCTTTAAGTATGTTATTTTCCTCCAAGTGATTTACGAGTCTGTCTCGTATGACCGTTTCTAGCATTTTACATACACTGAGGTTAAGCTAATTGGACGATACTGGGTAGGGATTTGCTGCCTTTTTGAATATCGGTGTTACGTTGGCTAGCTTCCACTGATCAGGCATAGTTCCAGACTGCAAGGATTTATTGAATAGTAATGTCAGTGGTTGGAGAGCTCATTCTTAGCTTCCTTTAGAACTCTAGGCGAGATTGTATCAGGTCCTGGCGTTTTATTTACCTTGAGTTTATCTAAACAATTCAATACTTCTCTCTCTGTAACGGTGATATTGCTTAGAACATCTGAATTATCAATCTGAATCGGCGATGGTGTAGGGATATCACTGAGGTCTTCTGTTGTAAAAACTGATGCAAAGAAGGTATTGAGGGCATTACTCATTTGTACTTCGTCTTTGGTGTTTTTTCCTTTTTCATCGACTAACGGTCCAACAGTTGAAGTAACTACTTTTTTCTTTCTGATATAACTATAGAATTCTTTCGGGTTTGTTTTACTTTGATTCGCAATATGTAACTCTAGGTCTTTTTACTTTGCTTAATTAACTTTTTGGCTTTGCGTCGTAGCTCTACAAATTTCACCCGTTCTTCGTCATTTTGTGAGGATTTTAATCTATCATTAGCACATTTTTTAGCAAGCAGGCAGTTTGAAATATCTTTATTCCCATTTGGGCTTATTATTATGGCCTGGACGCCGTATTTTCGATGGTATGCAGTCTTGCACTGCTTTTAGGTAAGTGGTTTCGAATAACTTCCAAGATGTATTTATGTCGTTATTGTTAATTAAAAAGCTCCAGTCAGTTTCTTTAGACATAGCTCTAAGTTTATGGAAGTTTGCTTTCTTGAAATTATTTGGTTCGTTACTAGTAAACTTTAAAGTGAAAGTTATCGTACGATGGTCGCTGTTACTGAATTCATCACCAACATTCAAATTCTCTATCAATTCTTCTTTTGTTGCAAGTACAATGTCAAGAACGTTATTACCACGGGTCGGCATTCCAACAAATTGATAAAGCGAACTCTCTTGCAAGTTCGTATACAAGTCATGTCCGGAGTGTGAACACACACTGAGCGTCAGCGGCTCTATGTATGGTTAGAAGATATTTTTATAATGTTCATGTCTTATCGGAGTCTTAAGTAAAAAAAAAAAAAAAAAAATCTTGCAAGCAGAGGGCTAGGAATCCTCCTCTCCTTGTATAATTCTCCTACTCGACGAGACAGAGGAAGGGGCGAGGGAACGCGAAAGTGGTCCCAGACACTGAAAATAGGAACTTTAAATGTTGTTTACCCCAGCAATCGGGCATGTGACTGTGTATATGCATCTTGCGAATTGTGATCCTGTATAGCGAACCGAGATGCTAAAATGTTTAAAGTATATCGGATATAGTACTACTATAAAGTCCACCTGAATAATCTAATCATGTAGCACAAGTTTAACTCACGAGAAGAGGTTGCTGATGTTTCTCGGATTCAGGAGTGTTCCAAAGTGCCTGGCCTCACCTCTGCTCCAGTATTTAGAGGAGGAATGACCCTCCCCCTTCATGCAGTCATGCGTGGTAACATTGAATACCGAGTTTCGCATTGTGTACAAAGGGAAAATGTCAATGCACACGCCCTCTACTATTTATTCCCCCCCCCCCTCTCTCTCTCTATCTCTATCTATCTCTCTCTCTCTCTCGGATTATTTATGTATGAATCTCGGTACATATATTTTAAGGTTTATAAACGAACTTACATGTATCATTGTTTTAGGTACAAACAGAATACGTAAAAAGGTATCTTCTCGAACGTCCCTTGATTTTGGCCCTGTCACTCTTTCAACTATGGGAGAGGCACTCGCTACAGGCAGTTCTGGCTTTTGTCTCCCTCACTCACATAGAACAAAACAAAAACAAGTGGAGAATATATCTGTGCCACGAATACAAGTATTTAAAACTAAGCCCACACAAGCTGTAAAGTATAGTGTTTGTTTTAGACACACGGCAGTTTCGGCCCATCTGGAGCTCTGAAGAGGGCTCAAATAAACAAAAACTGTCGTCTCTTCAATTAATACTATTTTCGATTCGTGGATTTTAGCTCTCGAACGAAAAGTTAAAGGTCTTAATTTGCAGTACAACAGTTTCACATAGTAATCTAGCTAGCTATCTACTGATCTATCTACCCATCTATATCTCTCCCTTAACCCAATATATACACATCCATATAATAGTACAACAAAGACTTGCCACAACACAGCCCCATCATGTCTCCACAGTGACCGATGTTAGGACAAAAAAAAAAAATTGCTATTAGGTGTTGGTAGTATATTTATTTTGATTATGGTATCCTATTAATGGCTATTATATACAATATAGACAGTACAATGATTTCATATCCTTAAACATGCATCAGTAATATTCAAGAATTATGCTCTACTGTATCCATGCTTTAGGAGAGATTATTATTCTGGATTCCCTTCTCCCTCATATTTAGCGCCAGTTTTGCGATTTAAAGGCTTTGTGCCATTCAGGTGGCGATTTTTTTTCCTGGCGAGCGAAAACGAGCCTGTAATGTAAGAGGGACTTTTTTCTACCGAAAAATGTACACATTTATATAGAAGGGGGATCTTGGGAATGTTTTTTTTGTAGCGTGATTGAGGTCTAGGGAGGAAACTAAAAGAAAATAAATAGATATTCCCTACTCCCTTAACATAATCCCTCTTTCTAATATTTTAAATTTATCATTAGGTATCAAATATTCCTGATTTTATTCAGGTCGAGATAGCTTCAAAAACTTGTGGTCACGATTTATGTCTTAGAGTATACAGTTCTCAGCACACACATATATATATAATAGATATATAGTTCCGTCAATTTGAATCTTTGAACCTTTAGTGTCAAGTTCTGAATCATTTAGCCTATGATAAAGCATTGTATTGTCTCGTTTGCGTTCGATACTGATTCAAATAGGTGCGTCGCGATTTATGCTCTCAACTTTACACTTTGAAGGATTATGTGTTCGATGGCATCCTGAAGCCCACCCAGAGAAGCTCAAGCACCAGCAGTAGGGCTCCTCCGACGTAACCAAAGAACAGCAGGAAGAAGGGGCCCTGGACGTGGTTCAGATTCAGTATAACCTGGAAAAGGAAGGGGTAATTTAGATCTGACAAATAGTGATCTTTCTGAAATGTTATAACATTTAATCCTTTTTCACAAATTAGCACTTGGTTAATATTATCAATCAATATAGGGTTGGTAATTATAATGATAGTAATATTTAACCTAAACTATCTCAAATAATGTTCATACCGTATTACCAGTAGTCTTGATCACCTCTTCTTCCTGCCCTCACTAAATTCCTTCTTCTTCTCCTTGTAGTTTTTTCCTGTTCCTTTATATAGCGGTTATGGTGTCCTTCACCCACTTGCTGATCAGGCCGTTCTTAAACAGCTTCTGAAGGACGGCGTTGAAAGTTCGAAGGTGTGGTGCCCCCTGAGAAAACACAAACCAAAAATCAGATACATTTTGATAGCGTGTATAATGGGTTGGGTAATTGACAATGTTGGTATGAAGCAGTATATGCAGAGGATCTCGTACACACGTTTTACTTGTAACTGCTGGTCCATTAGAAAGTTAATCCGAAGCTATGATTCACATTGGCTTTTTCAATCAAGTACACTTGGTGTACACTTCATAATATAGCTATCAACATTTCAAAATACATATTACATAAGGTGATATATTCCATTGTAATATATGTACAGTATGTCCACCTATTCCCCATGGCATTATATTCCAATTTCATGCCAACCAAACATAAGTTCATCTACTAGAGATGTAATAGTAAAATGTCAATCTTTTCCAGAGTATACCTTAATCTACAGCCTATAACTTGCTTAATCCAAATTGTCACAACATATAGTACCCTACTGGAACAAACAGCGTTCCATATATATGTGTTTTTTATTATAAACTTCAAAGCCCCCGGATGCAGCTTTATATACGTACTTGAGGGACAGCAAATGTATAACCTGAAGGGAAGAGCTGATCTCTGGCCAGGTGTACGTCCGTCTTCCTCTTGGGGTTACTGTTGTGCACGGCCAGTAGGAGTTGGAGCTGACCACTGAAGGCGATGAAGGCCGACTCTCCTTCACCCACCTCCTTCATGTTGTCGGCCGTGGAGCTGAACTTCAGGTGGCTGTGGACGTACTTGTAGACTGGGTCATCATATGTAGCGAAGATGGTGTACGCGATTCCCTGGTGATGGGGGAAGTTCATTATTAAGCTGGTATCACACGAGAACTTTTATAGTCAACATTCGATGATCAACATTTTTCTGGCAACATTTCTGGAATATATTGCACTGGTATCAGAAACTAGACTGTTGATAGATGAATTTAGGTGACAGATAAAGATTAAAAGTTGACCTCATAAGCTGCCAGACCAGTGTTGAGTATAAATGTTGAGGGAAAAAGAGCTCGTGTGATACCGGCTTTAGTTAGTTATAGTCCGTTCATTCTAGGTTGGGCAGAAATCGTAACCTCTAACCTCTGTAACTCTAAAAGGACTAGAGTAATAAAGATAATTTGTCTACCAAATATAAAGACTTGGCTAGGGAATAGGTGTGAAAATTGACAGCTCATTTGCGCAAGCCCTTTTTCAATTACAGAGGTTAGAGTTTACGATTTCTGCCCAGCCTAGAATGAACGGACTATAGTTAAAATAGGACTTCAGAGGCTATCGACCCTATTGGATTATTAACCCAGCGCACTTAAAGTCAAGAATAACGTCAGGACTGGAGCCCCTTTTCGAGAACTCCAGTCCCTTGAGTTCATTGTGTTGGACATGTACCGTACACAGTGAACAAAAATATAATTGTATCATGATTATATTTGTAACATCCTTCTTAACACCAATAACCCCCCAAATTAAATTAATTAAAGCATGTGATCATCCCAGGATTCGAACAGAGAGTAGCTCCTACAGAACCTATGCGCTCTAACCATTACACCATCAAGATTTTTTTTTTTTTTTTTTTTAAAAGAGACAATGAACGGAGGAAGGAAAAACACAGACAAAACAAAAAGGTCCATGTGCCTAAAGGCATCCTCCATTCATAAAATGTTTGTAACAACTGGATTTAAACTTTTGTAGATTGTAAGTTTGTGGAAAGCAACTCGAGGGAAGTGAATTCCAAAGAGTAGTAGTTCTAGGGATAAATGAATTTTGATAAGCAGAAGTTCTGCATTGTGGAGGAGAAAGTGTAAATTCATGGGCGCTCTCAGCTGCCCTAGTTCTACGGGGAAAAATGTGGAGAGGCGGCACAATTGAAGCAAGTTCCTCGGAACAATTGCTGTGAAAATATCTGTAGAATAATGCAAGGGATGCAACGTTTCTTCGTATGGATAATGTAGGAAGGTCCTGTGTGATTGCAGGGTTATTGATTAATCTAATAGCTTTATTTTGAATTTTGTCCAACTGCCTCAATGCAACCACTCCACTTCCACTCCACAGAGGTGAACAGTAATCCATCTGAGAACGCACATGACTTTTATATATTACGGCCAACTGCTCGTCAGTGAAGAATTCTCGAACTCTGTACAGGAGTCCCAGTTTTTTAGAGGCATTCTTAGCAATGCTTCTAACATAATGTGTCCAGCTCAAGTTAGTAGTTAATGTTACACCGAGAATGTCAATATTAGGGGAAGTGGGAATATTTACATCATTAAAAAATATATGGGAGTCAGTGAGATTCTGTCGGTTAGAAAATTGAATGTACTTGGTTTTCTGTGCATTAACGGAAACTAGAAAGGTCCTGGTTCAGAGAAATTGCAGTGTTTATTTTTGAATTTATAAGATCGGGTTGGGTGAAAGAATTGGTAAATGTGAAGGAACTGTGGAGTGTTGACTCATCTGCGTAGGAATGTATTGGATTATGAGTGGTAGATATGAGCTCATTTTTTAGATATTTTTTAGGAACCATATTTTCAATTAACTAATAATATGTTGAGCCATTGCAAATTCCTTTGTTACTGTAGGTAGCTTCAATGTATATTTTTCTGTTCTCCAGGCGAGCAATGTCATATCTTACTTTATGACAGTGACTGCTAACTTTGCTTTATCATTAGTACCAACCTTTGCACTATCCATCCTACAATTAAGCCCAGACTGCTGAAGCTGCTCAAGGGTGTCGATGGTTGGGGGCACGAAGGGCACAGTCAGGGTGCTGGTGAGGGAGGTCTTGTAGTACGAGGTGACCAGGAAGGTGTACAGGAACCAAAACCCCAGAAACACCTGATGGGCAAGAGGCGATTACAATGCATTTTCAATTTCAAGTAAACTGGAATTCCCTTTACTACGTTCAAAAATATAAATTTGGTTTCGTTTGAGGACCCGACACTGAAATTTATATTAAATTTCAGTTGTGTGGAATTCAGTGGGGTTTGAGAGGTTTTTGGTGTATGCGTGTGTGTACAGTATAAGCCTTATTTACCTAAAGGTAGCACTCTTGGTGGTGGATGGAGGATCTTGCCACTGCACTACAGAATCGATGTGGTTTACCCCATAACTCTCTAACCTATAGGAGACTTGTAACAGTAGCCCTCTTCAAGGCTACTGTTAGCATAAAATAATATGTTCTTAATTACCCAGCATCGGTGCACTTACTGGAAAATGCTTGTGCTTGTAAACTCATGCAGAACAGCCTTCTACAGGGTAGCAGTATACTTAAGTGAATGAATGAGGAGTATTACTATGAATTTTACAGTATATAGTTTTGGAGAGTGTACAGTGTCATTGCACATGTACACTCGGATACCATAGTCTTTTCTATAAATAGTATATACAGTGTTGTAGTTGATACCATTATTATGTACCATATATTTGTTTCCAGAGATATACTTCCATAATTTTAAATAGGTGAAGTCACGAATATTTATGAGTGGGATAGAGACTATGGCATCCGAGTGTACTAACGAGATCAATAGCTCTTCTAAAAAGGAAAACTCACCCTGCCAGCCTGTAGTGAGAGGGAGGTATCGAGGGACTGACTGAGGAAGGAGGCCAAGACGTGCATGAAGGCACTGGAGTAGAGGGAGGTAGAGTACGAGAGAGAGGCCTGGGCGTGGTAGATGACGTGGCAGAGCAGCGACCCACCACCCACGGAGACCAACACGCAGCCCCATACGATACCTGTGGACCACCAACGACTTGAGACTGCAGACTTGTCATGTCATTACACTTAAAGAAGCACACCACACTTCTTTCCAAAACACACTGAACAAAAATAAAATAAATACATTAAACAAAAAATATGATGAACCACTAACCGCCCTTAATTTGACTGTCACTTTCAATTTCGGTGGGAGACACTTGTTACAGGCAGCTTTGTATTTGTGTCTCCCTCATAAATATAGAAAAACAATACGCATCCACACAGGAAATGTACAGGTATTAAATTTGGTTGCACTCGGGTCTTGAAGCAAAGAGAACTGTTAGGTTTTGAGGACAACATATTAGTAGTAGGCAGTAGCTACAAGTACATTAGCCAGCTTGTGCATTTCATAAATAGTTGGAATGAATATCAATGAATAGTGACAAGATTTACCTGAACGATGATGCTGACTGAAGACAATTTACTTTGCATTTCTTAATTGGAAAGTTATGAATACAAAATTATAATGGATTGCGATGGCTCTTCTTAGCTGTTTACAACCATGGCTCAATCTGTTCATAAAGCTCGCAAATCAATTTTCATGGATATAAATTATGGATGCAATGTCATCAATCACTTATGAATAGATAGCCTACAAAGAAAAACTACTAAGCAATTATGTCTGAATTAATCCAAAATACGTTGAGATGATAAATTATGAAAATACAGATTGGGGATTTGAGGCCCCAACTCCCTCTTTGGGTCTTACAATAATCGAGACCCTTTAAAGCTTGATCGGCCAGATGTCAACTCATATTTATAGGGATGATTCATTCGAGAGGTATTTCAGATGCTTCGTTTGTCGACCCCCAGGTGTTTCGAATTCACACAGTTGATGGTTGGGGGAACGAACTTTTGTCGTTGATAATACCTTGCCACACAAGGGAGGCGGGTGCCCAACCCCGAAAGGAGTTGAAATAGGGGAGCTATCCCCCCGCCAAAGGCGGCTTTCTAGGGCCTTTCCTAGCTGATGCTGAGAGGATTGGGTTCTAGTCATGTGGTGATGGGCTGGTCTATCTGAGTGAGAACTGAGCTATCTCTGCCATACCCATAGCTTACTCTGACTGTTCCTTTTACTTATATATCTTCTAGATCTCAAGTGGCGGCGTCTTTTCCGTGGATTGACCTCCCTACTGCCAACCTAGAAGTTGGCAGATTGGGAGCCAAAGTGTCACATTTTTCCCTTGCCCCTCAACTTTCCCTTCATAATTGCTGAGGGGCACGGGGCCTTGGGTGGGGCTTTGGTTTCCCGGGCGTTTCCGCACCCTCCTCAGCTCCTTGCCTTGGAGTGGCTTCGGTCACCCGGGCTTTGTTAGTGGTAGGCAGGAGGGATTTTGTGGGGGCGCTCGTTTGTGGCCTTGGCCTTGCTCGAGACCTTGGGGCTGTTCGGCCAGACAGCCTGGGGAACAACAACAACAACCACACAAGGGACTAAAGTTCTCGCAGAGAGGCTCTGTCCTGACGTTATTCTTGGCTTGGTGTACTGACTTAATAATCCAATAGGGTTGATTGCCTCTGAAGTCCTATTTTAGCTAGCTACCTTACCAGATGAATTTTACCTCTGAACGGAGTGATTAGCTTGCGCCACAGTGGGTCTGGGCGGCTCGTCGGCATGAGGAAGCTAACGGCCTGAAGCGAATAGTATTCGGCGAAATCCACAGCCTTACTTCTCTCGTAGGTGGGCGTCAGGTCGAAAGCAAACTGAACACGCCCAAATTCAACGTCCCCCACGACACCGACATAGTGGCCCTGGGAATTTGACAGTATGGTTATTAATCCCTTCAGCACCATGACGTATTTTTCATCATTCTGATTACCATTAGATGATTTGTATTTGCCTATAATCTACCTCTAGGACTCAAAGGGTAAAATACGATATTCACAAACTCTCTGAATAACATAGGTTTTTCTTAAGCAACATAAAATCGGTTATTTATGTTTAGATGGTATATATGTTTGTTAGTACTTGTGGACACATTATACACTATATTCTGGTTATCTTAGACGGTATTATGTAATTTAGGATGGATCTTTAGGAATCAATATCAATGATCACTCTAGCTCCACTATTTTTTTTCCAAACTCAGTAAAATCGCCAGAAAAACTGACTAAATGCGTATTCTAGAGAGATCATCTCCATCTACTTATACAGGGTGTTTCATAAATACCTTTCATAAATTTCAGAATGAATAGACCTAGCAATAATAAATATACTGTACTATGTGACGGTTTTGGAAATTTCTCATATTTACCGGGATATTACACATTTTAGTTTAAATAGGAAAGTCTAGGGGATGAACACAATCAGTAGATTACCATCACCTCAATTACTTTATTTTGTCATAAATGTTTGAACATCAATGTATTTTACAGTATTTACAATAGGTGCTCGATCAATTTGCTTCATGGGTTCGAATACTGTATGAATGAAGCTTCACAAATTGAAGGTAATGTGAGAAGGTGAGAGAAAGAAGGATGTACTGGCAGTCTAAGTAAGTACCATACATGGAGCCATACAGCTCTGCTGAGTACACAGACATGTTACTTACTTTAGGTGCAGCTGGAGGAAATGTAGCTGGAGGAAATGCAGCTGAAGCAGTAAGGATGTACGGTGAACAATATCCCAACCGGAGGCAACCATCTCGGCCTACTTTCCTCAGCGTAGAAAGACGACTACGGGAATATGGCTCACTGAATCCACGTGCAGTAGACAGAGGAAGGCCTCATGATGAGCAACTACTCGATGCAGAAGAGGATATCCTTGATGCCATCGCAGATGATCCATCTACAAGCACACGTCGACTTGGTGCACGATTTGGTGTGGCTCATGCATCAGTATGGAGGATTGTAAACAGACATGGCCTGTACCCATATCATCACCAGCCCATCCATGCTCTGACTGAACGTGATTATCACCAACGAGTGGATAATTATTAATGTAATGGTAGGACATTGGGTTTTTTTCGGCATTAGAAACTAAACAATTATTAAAATGACATCAAACAACATATAATTCTGTCCATTAATAAGGAAGATAATTAGGTACAGAAGATAAATACAGTCAATTGATAGAGGGGAAGAGGTCATTCCGTCTAAGCAAGCGATATTGTGTGCGACAATTTATGAAACTGTTAGCGCTATTTTTTGTCTTTATATATTTTTTCTATAGTGTATATTTGTAGTATATATATATATATATATAATTATATATATATATATATATATATATACTTTTGACTTACTATTTTCTATTGGTCTCTTTAACTGTCTTACTTTTCCTTCTGGGGATGGTAGGCTAGGAATCCTCCTCCCCTTGTAAATTTCATCTACTAGACCAGACAGAGAAAGGGGCGAGGGAACGCGAAAGTGGGACCAAACCATAAGAATTGGAACTTTAAATGTTTCTGTTGAATTCTGTTCATTTATAATGTCTAGAACATTGTAGTCAATAGCACAAATATAAAACTCTCAAACTTAATCACTCTTTTCCTCATATTCTGACTGAAATTATTTGGGTAACATGCTTTATAAATAACATACTGTCACCATTGTCCTGAACCCGGCAGCTGCAGGAAGACTCTTAAGAGTTCCCCCGGCGGACTGCGGGAAGACTCTTAAGAGCAGAGCTTTTGAACACGTACCAAAACCGCGCGTTTATAGGCAGGCGGCTAAAAATTGGTGTGGGTATAGTACTACATATCAACTCTCGACACCACCCCACCACACGCTCGCCCCGCACTCGTGCAAGCACCACCGCGCCAGTAGCCAAGCACTAGTCATGGAGCCCACACGTCCCTCACGCTCGCTCCCTGATGACACAACCAGCCCTCCTTCTGGTGGTGTCAGCCGGCGTGGAAGGCAGAGGGTGGCTGAAGACCCTAGCTACCAGTACGACACGCCCTACAGCTCTGAGGACGAAACACCAGCACCCAAAGCACGGAAAACACGTGCAAGCACGGCAAAAGTACAGAGGTCATTGGTGTTTCGGGACACTGCCACCACGACCCAGGCTACTGCAACAACCACTACCACCACCACTGCCACCCCTGCCACCAGTACCAGTGACACAGGAGGCTGCCCTAGGGCTGCAGAACCTGCGGGGGCAGGAAAAATCAAAGGCACGGGCGTAGGGAAGAGAACCTGTACGCCAGCCACAGTGACCCTACCACCACCACCACCAGCCGCCCCTGCTGCCCCTGCCCAAGGAAAAGGGAAGGGGAAGGGGAAAGGGAGAGGGAAAGCGACTGTTGGCCCTGCCGGCCCTGCTGCCCCTGCTGCCCCTGCCCAAGGAACAGGGAAAGAGAAAGGGAAAAGGGCGACAGGCACCACCATCATCTTGCCTGCCTCCAGGGCCACAAGACCACGCACCACTGCCGCCCCTGCCGGCCCTTCTGTCCCTGTCCATAAGACTCCCGTACGTGCTAGAGTGACCCGAAAAACTCTGACACCATCCAAGTATGCCGCCCTGCTGTTTGATGGTGATTCGCAGGGCATTGGCAGCCCGGGTTTCGACGACGAAGCCCTAGCACGGGACCAAGGATGGGTGGATTTGGGAGTGGACAGTGGGAGTGAGTCCGACGTCGGTGACGAGAATGAGGAAGGGCGTCTGTCAAGTGAAGAGGATGGTGATGATGCTGTGTTGTATCGCGACCATGGAAGCGATATTTCAGACGATGAAGCAGACGCGGACGACATTCCGATCCCTGGCTTGCCTTCGTTCGATTGGTCTGACGGGGTCAATTTTGTACCTGACGTGCCCCAGTTCAATCCTGGGACGTCAGGTATAACTGACGACTGGCCCTGTGACGAGCACGTGAACGAAAGCGACTTCTTCCTCGCTTTTTTCGATTTTGAGGTAATGACTTACATCGTTGCCCAAACAAACGCCTACTACAGGTGGGTGTTTGGCAGATTGGACGTAATTTCTCCAAAAGCGAGAATACGAGGCTGGGTGGATACGACTGTGGAAGAATTCATGACGTTCTTTGCCTTGTTGTTCCTCATGCCTCTTTGCAAGAAGCATGTGTTGCAACACTACTGGAAGCACGACTCTCTCATCGCCACCCCAACTTTCAATAAGTTCATGACTCGTGACAGATTTTTGTTGCTGCTAAGATTTATGCACTTTGCAGACAACGACAATCCTAACAGGATTGACAGGATATGGAAAGTTAGGGATGTGTTCACCATGTTGTTGGAGAGGTATAGGAAATACTTTTACCCCTTCCTCAATTTGGTGATTGATGAGTCGCTCGTGCTCTTCAAAGGACGTCTTGTTTTCAAGCAGTATATCCCCTTGAAAAGGCATTAGGTTCGGAATCAAGCTCTTCGTTTTGTGTGACTGTTAAACTGGAATAGTGCTTGACATGATCGTGTATACAGGCACTGACATTGACATACCGAAATCCGCTGCCAATGACCCCATGGGCATGTTAGGTGCCATCGTCAGGAAAATGTTGGCACCTTACCTGGGCAAAGGCCACATCATCTACACTGACAACTGGTATACTTCTGCTCTCTGCCAGTTTCTTCATGACAACCAAACGGGGTCATGTGGGACTGTCAGAAAGACAAGAAAGTTTATGCCTAAGTTCACCGGTAATGTCATTCCTCTTACAGATGCCTCCTCCAGTGACACACCTTCTGAAGACGACCTGGCCCAGGAACACCGCGAGAGGCATGTCCGAAGAAGGCGACGAAAGGGGCAGAAATACAAGCAGCTCGAAAAGTGTGGGAAAGTGATAGCCCTGAAGTGGAAGGACAAACGAGACGTCTACCTGCTTTCCACCGTCCACACAGGTGCCCAGATGGACTCTGGCAAAATCCACTACCGAACCAGGAAGACCATCTACAAGCCCGACATGGTAGTGGACTATACAAAGAACATGCGCATGGTGGACAAGTTTGACTGTCAGCTGTCAGGCGTTGAGTGTCTGAGGAAGACTGTGAAGTGGTATCACAAGCTCTTCCTCCACCTAGTTGACATCACGATGCTCAACGCCTACAACTTGTGGTTGGTGAAGAGGGAGATGTCCCCAACTGAAATTCCGGGAGTTCGTCTATAACGTGTCCTACCAACTCCTGGAGAAGTATGGCACCACCACTCACAGACGTACGGATCACGTTCCTGACCGCATCCAGCTGGGTGTCGAAAGACACTACACAACCAACACCGAGCTGATTGGCACTCGTCACAGGCAGGTGCAGTGCCACGTCTGCAGCTCCAGTGTGAGAAAACGCCACGCCACCAAAAGAGTCCCCTCAATGTGCGCGGAGTGCAAAGTTGCACTCTGCTTGGGTGACTACTTCAGGGACTACCACACCTTCAAGAATTACTGAGTGTCGCCCCGTGCCCTGCCCTGGACTCGCCCCCTGCCCTGTCCTGCCCTGGACTCGCGCCCTACCTTACCTGACCTGACCTAATTGATCACGCTACCTCATAATGTAACATATATATTATATAATGTATAAGTTCCAAAGATGTCCCTGTGATATAGCTTTTACATTATATAATTGTATGTTTCATTATTTAGTTTATAAGTTTCAAAGATTTACATGTAATATGCCTTCTTTTTTTAGTATATCAATATATGTTTGTTATAGCCTAAGTAATGTGTATATATTTTCTTACCTCAAATGAATTGTACAAAAATAAATGTTTCAATAAATCCTGTCAAACCTAAGATAAAAAAAAAAAAAAAAAAAAAAAAAAAAAAAAAAAAACAACAAGGTCATGTCATTGTATTCTTACAATATGATATATTCTATGAATATTTCATATTGTTTGAATACAATGGCATGATCTTGTAAACAAAAAAATTTATCAAACATTTTCTAAACAGTATAAAACCTTCCCCATAACCCCCTCCTGGATTCGATCCCACTATCCTACCACACTTTGAGTTTTCCAGTCCGCGACCTTACCAACCATGCCACAGGAGCTCATACCAAATATCACTCAAAACTTCGTGTCTACAATCGAAATGACAATATACAAAAAAAAAATGAATTATCCCACCAATTTACGTTTGTAAATTGATGGGATTATCAATTATATCATGCCAAGGTTTATAAAACTTTGTCTCTGTCAAGAATTAGTAATTATATAACTTTATTCTGTCAAAAATTGGCCAAACACTCAGCAAAATTGCCCCTCTCAGTGTGACTCCAGTCATTATCACACGGTCAAGCGGTCACTGGGTGACCCTTGCTGCTCCCTCCAGCCACAGCAGCTCTCTCTGGGAACAAAATTTGTATAAATACAATAATGCATAAAATACTCTTCACAAATACATTTGTATTGTATAATATTGTAAATAATAGTGAATTATAACTGTGTGGGTGTCGAAAATTGCTCAACCATCTTTCTTATGTCTCGCCTACGCCCTTACGCGTGTATATTGGATTATACATAGTCATGACTGTCATACAAATACTTGCAGTAGGTCTCGAATATACATTTAGATTGCATATTACTTGGAAATAAATAAATATAAGTTTTCTGGTGGCAATCTACCATTTCGCAAGTGTAAGGCGACACCAGTCTATATTTTTTTTTTAAGAGACAATGAACGGAGGAAGGAAAAACACAGATAAAACAAAAAGGTCCATGTGCCTAAAGGCATCCTCCATTCATAAAATGTTTGTAACAACTGGATTTAAACATTTGTAGATTGTAAGTTTGTGGAAAGCAATTCGAGGGAAGTGAATTCCAAAGAGTAGTAGCTCTGGGGATAAATGAATTTTGATAAGCAGAAGTTCTGCATTGTGGAGGAGAAAGTGTAAATTCATGGGCGCTCTCAGCTGCCCTAGTTCTACGGGGAAAGATGTGGAGAGGCGGCACAATTGAAGCAAGTTCCTCGGAACAATTGCTGTGAAAATATCTGTAGAATAATGCAAGGGATGCAACGTTTCTTCGTATGGATAATGTAGGAAGGTCCTGTGTGATTGCAGGGTTATTGATTAATCTAATAGCTTTATTTTGAATTTTGTCCAACTGCCTCAATGCAACCACTCCACTTCCACCCCACAGAGGTGAACAGTAATCCATCTGAGAACGCACATGACTTTTATATATCACGGCCAACTGCTCGTCAGTGAAGAATTCTCGAACTCTGTACAGGAGTCCCAGTTTTTTAGAGGCATTCTTAGCAATGCTTCTAACATAATGTGTCCAGCTCAAGTTAGTAGTTAATGTTACACCGAGAATGTCAATACTAGGGGAAGTGGGAATATTTACATCATTAAAAAATATATGGGAGTCAGTGAGATTCTGTCGGTTAGAAAATTGAATGTACTTGGTTTTCTGTGCAGTAAAGGAAACTAGATTCTTTTGTCCCCATCCATTAATTATAGAAAGGTCCTGGTTCAGAGAAATTGCAGTGTTTATTTTTGAATTTATAAGATCGGGTTGGGTGAAAGAATTGGTAAATGTGAAGGAACTGTGGAGTGTTGAGCCATCTGCGTAGGAATGTATTGGATTATGAGTGGTAGATATGAGATCATTGATATGAATGAGGAACAGAATTGGGGCCAAAACTGATCCCTGGGGAACACCAGCATTTATTGAGAATAAAGGCCATCTACCATTACACATATTTTTCTGTTATGAAGATAAGAAGAAATTAGTGGAACTAATGATGCAAGGCCGTAGTGTGACATCTTCGACAATAAGGATTGATGCCAGACTCTATCAAATGCCTTTGATATATCCAGTGCTATTGTATGTGTTTCACCATGTTCACCATTTAGCTCTCTATCAGAAAAGGTTAAGCCGATGTTTACTGACCACCCACCCTCGTTCCTGGTCTATAATATAGTACTTTATTTACAGTCAATGGCCTACATGTTTCTGTGGTACTTCACATGTGTCTAAAATGCAATGTCTGCTTGCATAAAAATGCAATTCTGAAGTCCATTTTGTTACGACTGGGGTTCAAATATATCAGGGCTCTTATTCATTGGACTAGTAATGGCATAAATGTTACAACGGAAAGCGCTAGCTCCAACCTCTGATGTATATTCCCAGTGAACAAAGAACACAAATACTCTACAGAGTTCTATATGCAATAATAGGCTATCAAACTCTCAATAAATGTGCGTCTACTCTAGGCTTAATGTTATGTGAAAACAGCCTATTACTACCTATAACCGAAGGTGCTTGGTTATGGTATGCAAAGTAAGGTGGTAAGAGAAGTTACAGCTTACGTTACTTTAATCAATAAATGTCAGGCACTCCTGCATGAAAGAAAGTGCACTAAAGTCCTTCAACACTAACAAGGAATCTTCTTTAAATGTTAGATGCTATAAAGATGCTCGTATCGGAAATGGAACCCAAAAAGGCAGGCAGCGGAACAATGAACGTGCAGGCTATGCACACAAAAAGGCAGAATATATAATGCCGTCGGAGCCAAGAATATCCTAAACACAACAACAATAATAATAATCGCCACGACAATGCAGTATTCCTATCAACAAAAAGAGCCTAAGTCGTTTGTGTCTCAATACATCAAACTAGGCTGCGAAATGCTTGTGTAATCATAAACGGGTATGCATAAAAAGAGTAATTAGGTTAATATACTTAATGTCTACTATGATTGATAAAGTCTAGCTAGAGTCAATGATACGAGATACTGGTGCGCATGGCATGCCGCATAGCCTAGTGCAAATCTCAAGTCTGTGCGTCAAATATTACGTTATAGGGAAGGGTAGCTCTCTTGAGAAACCTTAATACCGAAGTATTAAGCGTTCTCCTGGCGTACCTCAAAGACAACAATCGAGACTAGAACAGTGCAGAATGGTATAGGCAAAAAACCCTCATTCGTGCATGCTCTACTCTCAATGGCACACAGACTAGAATTTACTTAATCAACTCCAGTTCTCAGGTATGTCGTGCCGCTTTTAACTGAAGCCAGCACTCATAGGAAACAATACCTATAATATCAGACGCCTAGTCTAGCATTATCTAATCCAGCAGAACACGAATAACTAAAGGAAGCAGTACTAAACAATATAAATGCCAACCAATGCTTCGTGATCCACTTATCTTAACAACTAACATACATAGGCTATATCAGACCTTAACACACAATACAACTGGCCAGCATGAAGCTGATTTTGCAGAGTTAACCAGAGGGGGTATAATATTAATAAAAGGTGGTGAAGGATATGGAAAATGAGAGAGATAGGCAGAGGAAAAGATTCTCAGGTACGGAGCGGGGACAGATAGCAAGGGAAAAAAGATGGGTGTGTTCTAGAAACCAGATCTGAGGGAGAGAGTGGCGACTGGCGAGGAACTGTATATATACTCGCACTAGCTCGAGCCGCGTGGGAAAACAGCGGTTACAAGTCATCTAACCACTAGCAAAGCTTACAGCATGGTAAGGGCCTCTCTCCACCAACCCCCGCGAGGCAGCCAGCCGTGACGTCATCGAGCGGGACAAAAAACACTGCGCGCCCCCTCTCACTCTGTTCTACTCCCTCTCTCTCTCCCAGATCCTATCATTACTAGTTAATGATAAAATATATACTTTACAATTAAATATATAAAGCCTTGACATGGGCGAAAACAAAGAGCCTTTCTGGACTGCCCATGACACGAGCTTTCATATGAAATAAAGCACACTCTAATACACAAACTGTAGCCCCATCCACTGCCCTGGCGATCCTAGCGAGTCCCTGTAGGACAAGCCATGCGGTTCTAACGGAGTGGTTAACGTCACACCCCCCCCCAAGATTTTTCTCAGAGGCCCCAAGGCTCACAAAAATCTGATGGTTAGAACCCATGCTATATCTCCACTTCCCATCACCCAGCAGCAGTAAAATATCTGGCACAGTTCTTCAACAAAACATTTTTCAAAATTATAACCCTCCCCAACACCATAGGTTAAATTATATGTAGTTATACTCCTCAAGAGCGAGCTTCTCTAGCCCAGCATTCTGAGAGGAGTGCAACTCAGAATTACTGCTATAACATACTAAAAAAAATCAACTATCAAAGAAAGAGTTTTTATTTGATTTTTTTGTTTATGTTTATAATTTGTTTATTTCGGCTGCACTATAGGGGCAAGCCTAGTTTTTTCTTCTATACCAAACGCTCAACTCCTGCTTTACGACCCAATACGCTGGGCTACAACCGCGAGCCAACAAGCACCAAGCGCAAAATACTATTCAAACTAAAGCAGGAGGCTACCCGTGTGTCAATCTACCCAGGATCATATACCCTTGAACGACCATCTGCAACCACGTTGTCACAACCGGCAATATGGCGTATGTCCAGGTTATATACCAATAACCTTAGTGACCACCTGGTCAGCCTCATATTCCGATTGTGAAACTGGTCCAAAAACTTGAGAGGGTGATGATCTGGGTAAACTACAACGACCGGACCATAGGCTGGAACATAGACCTCAAAATCGAGGCAGTGAGAGGGGAGGGGGGGAAGTCTGCTGCTGTTGCTGCAACAACTGCTGCTACACGCCGACAAAAGGAAAAAGCTAAGTCTGTTTTCATTGTCGGTGATTCATTGGTTAGATACCTTGGCAGGGCAACAAACACTCAGGTTGGTAAAGTTGTCTGCGTGCCTGGTGCCGGAGTCGGGAGGGTGGCTGAGAAGATAGATGCTGTCATGGAAGTGAGTGGGGAGGACCCCATCATCTTCCTCAACGCAGGGAGCAACGACATATGGAGATGCAGGACTGAGGAGTTGCTCTCCAAGTATCAGGAAATGTTGGAGAGGATCAAGGAAAAAGGTGGAGTTCCTGTGGTAAACAGTATCCTGCCTAGAAGAGGGGTAAGGAAGGAATGGTCCTCCAGGGCTATTGGTGTAAATAGCCGGCTGGAGAAGTATTGTAAGGCAAATACTTTTCCATTCCTGGATAACTGGTCCCTCTTTTATGGTAAGGATGAACTGTATGCCCAGGATGGAGTACATCTCTCTCGACTAGGAGTTTCGACCTTGGCCAGCTCACTCGACAAGACTGTTGCGGGGTTTCGTTAAAAAAACCTGGGTGTAAGTAAAATACTGTCTCCATATGGAGCAGGTACTTCATGTGACAAACCAGTGAGTAAAATAGAAATAATCAGTCAAGATAGTGCGGATATAGTGATGTGTAATAGTATCGATAACACTACACATGTAACTGATAGTAAAGATGAGAATACTGATAGAGTAGAATTTCCGTCTAGAGCTAGTAGTTCAACAGGAAATAATAAGTTAGCTAAACACAATAGAAAATTAGTTGCAAATACAAGTAATAGGTTGAGGGTATATTATACAAATTGTAGGAGTTTATGTAACAAAATGAACGAACTTAGAGCACTCGTTAGCACAGAAAATATTGACATAATAGCGCTAACTGAAACGTGGATTAATACAGAATCTAGGCATTTTTTAGCAGAATTTGATATTCCAGGATATAGTTTGTTTAAATATGACCGAACAAGTAGGAGGGGCGGGGGTATAGCAGTGTTTGTCAGGAGTACATTAAAAAGCTGTATTAAATCAGGTATTAGACTAATAATGATAATGAAAGTGTTTGGGTAGAAGTTAACGAAGGTAGTGAGACCATAGTTATTGGAGTTATATATAGACCGCCTAATATGAGTAGAAATGGCGGAAAATCGTTATGGGAGGAAATTAAAATAGCATCAAGGTTTAGCAATGTGTGCATTATGGGGGATTTAAATTTCCCGAACATTGATTGGCAGCACCAAATAGGCGACTCCGATTCAGTAGAGTTTATAGAGGTAGTACAAGATAGTTTTTTATTTCAATTCATAGATACGCCGACTAGAGGTATTAATATTCTTGATTTAGTTTTCAGTAACAATGAACATATGATAATAATGTAGAGATTGGTGACCACCTAGAAATAGCGATCATAAATCTATTTATTTTAATATACAATGGACAGGGAATGCTAAGAGAATACGACACTTATCCCAGATTTCAGAAAAGCCGATTATGGTGGGCTAAGAAGAGACTTAAGGGTGGACCCTATTGTTAAGCGATTAAGTCAGGATATGCCAGAGTTAAACTTGCCACCTACATATAACCAATTTATTGCTTCACTCCACAATGCTCAAAAAATATATCCCTAAAAGAAGATTTAGATCGACGCAGAACCAACCAAAATGGATGACTAATAAGCTAATAGATCTTATAGGAAAAAAGAAAGGAATATATCGAAAAATAAAGAAAGGTGAAAATCATTTACATATATACTATCAGACTCTATCAAGACAGGTCAAAAAGGAAATCAGGAAAGCAAAAATAAATTATGAAATAAGGATAGCCAGCGACTCAAAATAACCCTAAAGCTTTTTACCAACTATATAAATCTAAAGTTAGAGATGAAATAGGCCCCCTAAAAACTTCAATAGGAGAAATAACAGAAAATGATTTAGAAATGTGCAGTACATTAAATAGTCAGTTTCTTTCCGTTTTCACTAATGAAAATTTGGCACAGATTCCAGAAGTCAATATGGTATATAGTGATAGTATAGAAAATATGTTAAGTACAGTTAGTATAAGTAGAAATGATGTGCTTAAGGAAATTGACAGACTGAAACCTCAAAAATCGCCTGGTCCTGACGAGGTATATGCTAGAGTATTAAAAGAATGCAGAGATGAGTAAGTAGCCCATTAGCATTTATATTTAACAAGTCATTAGAAACAGGTTTAGTTCCAGAAGCTTGGAAGCTTGCAAATGTAGTTCCGATCTTCAAAAAAGGTGATAAATCGATAGCATCCAATTACCGTCCCATTAGTCTCACATCAATCATAGGAAAGTTGCTAGAGTCTATTATTGCTAGGAAAATTAGAAGCCACTTAGTAAAATTTAACTTAATAAATTCTTCTCAGCATGGATTCACTCAGGGACGTTCTTGCCTTACTAATTTGCTTAGCTTTTTCTCAGAGGTATATGATGCAGTAGATAGTGACAAGTCATATGATATTATATATTTAGATTTCAGTAAAGCTTTCGACAGAGTCCCTCATGAGAGATTGATGAGAAAGGTTGAGGCACATGGAATAGGAGGGTCGTTGGGATGGATTAGGTCATGGCTAATTGGTAGGAAACAGAGAGTCAGCATAAATGGTACCAAGTCAGAGTGGGGAGCAGTCAAAAGTGGTGTCCCCCAGGGATCGGTATTAGGTCCCCTGTTGTTTCTTATATACATAAATGACCTAGATTTAGGTATAACTAGTAGGATAAGTAAATTCGCAGACGATACTAAAATGGGGAGATCAATTGATTCAGATAGCGATATAGAGTGCCTCCAAAGGGATCTAGATACCTTACATGAATGGTCAGTAAATTGGCAGATGAAGTTTAACATTGACAAATGCAAGGTATTAAAGATAGGGAAGATGCAAACAAATGTTAAATATAAACTAGCTAATTTAGAATTAGAAAATTCAGACTGCGAGAAAGATCTAGGTGTGTTTGTTAGCAATGATTTGAAGCCTAGAAAACAGTGTATAAGCGTTCGTAATAAGGCAAACAGGATTCTCGGGTTCATCTCTAGGAGTGTGAGTAACAGAACTGCTGATGTTGTCTTAAAACTTTACTTGTCATTAGTGAGACCCCATATGGATTATGCTGTCCAATTTTGGTGTCCTTATTACAGAATGGACATAGATTCATTGGAGAGAATTCAGCGTAGAATGACAAAAATGATCCATAATATTAGACATTTTCCGTATGAAGAAAGGTTGAAGAAATTAGGTTTACATTCGTTAGAGAGACGCAGAGTTAGAGGGGATATGATAGAGGTGTTCAAGTGGGTTAGTGGGATTAACAAAGGGGACATGACAAATGTACTAAAGCTCAGTGATAGCGAAAGAACTCGTACCAATGGTTTCAAATTAGATAAATTTCGTTTCGGAAAAGATATAGGCAAATATTGGTTTGGTAACAGAGTTGTAGATGGGTGGAATAGGCTACCAAGTGATATAGTGGGATCAAGAACGATAGGGAGCTTTAAGAAAAAATTGGATAAGCATATGGACGAGAAGGGTTGGGTGTGAAGGGGGATCAGCCGGGTTGGGCCAATCAGCGCTCTGCAGACCCCCGTAATCCTGCGTTAATCTCTAACCGGTTTGGTAAGATGATCCTCAGGGTATTAGAGTGTTGAGCCTATAATTGGGCTTTGTGATTGGGGTTGTGTGGGACAGGGATCTGCCTTGCTTGGGCCAATCGGCTTTCTGCAGACTCCCATTTTCTTATGTTCTTATGTTCTTAAAATGCCTCAGAGCAAGTACAACCGCCAGCAGCTCCTCCTCGACAACAGAGCAGCTCCCCTGGGCCGAATTGTACTTCTCCGAGCAGAAACTAACAGGATGCTCCAGCCTATCATCGTCCTTTTCCACAAGGACGGCACCAGCCCCCACACCACTAGCCTCCGTTGCTAGTTGGAAAGGTAGGCTAAAGTCAGGGGCCCTGAGGATCGGGTGAGTGCACAACAGGTGTTTTACTTCCCTAAACACCTTCTCACACTCAGGTGCCCATTTGAACTTCTTATCCTTCCAGTTATCCTCCACCTGAGCTTGACTGTCCCGTTCTCCTTCTCCACCTTGACTGCTAAACGTCATCACAGGCACAGTGAGAGGCTCAGGGGGGTGCCTCCCATACTCCTTCATGGGAATAACATGACATAACTGATTGCGCTTCCGTCTGTCTGGAGTGGCTACCAAGTAATCCAGGTCTGATAGCTCCTCCACCACCCTATAAGGACCAGCGTACTTCGCGGATAAGGGGTGACCTACAAGGGGCAGTAGAATCAACACCTCCTGACCCACGTGAAACTCCCTGAGTTCAACCTTGAGGTCGTACCTGTCCTTCCTGAGGGCCTGAGAGCTAGTCAAATTACGGCCAGCCAACTCCAGACTGCGCAACATCCGTTCTCGACTGTTGAGGACACACTTGAGCATAGAACAAGGTTTTTCTGCGCCCTCCCATACTTCTTCAACCATATGGAGAGGCCCTCTGACACGGTATCCAAAGACGAGCTCATTAGGGCTGAATCCCAAACTCTCCCCAGGTTACCTCCCACACAGCAAACAAAACACATGGCAGGCCAAGATCCCAATCCCTCCCACTCTCAAAGGAACAACAACGAAGCACAGATTTCAAGGCTGAGTGCCATCGCTCTAACACACCCTGGCTCTCCGGATGATATGCAGATGACACAACCCCAACAATCCCATGCTGCGGCATTGCTTGTCCAAAGAGGCTAGAAGTGAAGTTGGGTCCCCGGACTGACTGAATCCCCTGCGGGTAACCATACCGGGAAAAATACACTAGCAAGCTTCGGACCACCGTTTTCGCCGACCCATTTCTCATAGGGTATGCGTCAGGGTACCTTGTTGCTACATCTCCCGACTGTGCATCACTGTCCTCCTTCAACTCTTTCGTCTTTTTAAGCCCATCCTCTGCCCCTTCAGGAACAGTTACTGGGTCTTCTCCAGACTCGAAATGTGGTCCTAATAATGAGTCCCCGAGAAGGTCCGTTGACACTAAACTCTCAACCGCATCAACTTGCACCCCCTTCTCGGTACCCTTCCTCCGCTGATCTAAAGATTGTTGACCAGAATGTGACTCCCTGGATGCAGAATCTCCGGTGACAACACACTCCATAGGCTGCCCCGGACACTTCTCAACCCACTCCTGCTCCTCCCTACTCACGTCGGCTGGCTTCTCGGCAACGACCCAGGGTGGAGCCTCAGAAGTAGGTCCCGCAAAGTCGTTGCCAAGAAGGAGGTCGACGCCCCCAACAGGTAACTTCTCCACAATTCCTACATCCAGGTCTCGAGTCACACCATCAACTTCCACCTTCATTCTTACAAGCGGGTATGACCTTGTCGCATTAACTCCCTGAACCACAACCACCCGCGCCGTATTGACGGGTTTACCAGTGAAATTTCTCAACAGTGTTTGCGATGCCCCAGTGTCACACAAAATTCTCACCTCATGTCTTCTACCCCCCCACTCCACAGAACCGAGTCCCCTGTGGTCACTAAAGGCATCACGGACAGGGAATAAGCCTTCCGGATCCTTCTGCACTGGCAGTGTATTTACCTCGGAAGAAATGCCTCTAACAAACTCCGATGTCCTCTTGAACACTCCAATGCCGTGAGCAAAAGACACGGCTGCCGGAGGAGGTCGACTAGGGCACTCATTTGCCTTATGACCCTCCTGGTGGCAACTAAAACACATAAATTTTGGTTTCGGCTTATACTGTGATGTAAAAGGCCCCTGACTTTTCACATACGGTGTGGTGTAAGGTTTGGATTCATTTTAGTTTCATGGCTCTTCTGTTTAAATGTGTCATTGTTCCGGGGAGGGGGAGGATAACGGTCCTTAGCACTTACATCGTACTTCTGTGAGGACCCACAACCCCGAATCAACGACAGCCGTCGATCAGCCATTTCTGCTGCTTCGACTAAGAGTTCTTGGGTTTTTCTCCTTTAAGTTCAAAGTTAGATCACCGCCCGTGCTCTTAAAGAACTGCTCCAACATCATCAACTGCTTAAGTCCATCAAATGTTGTTACCTTCTCAGATCGGAGCCAGTTCCCCATAGCATCGGACAAGTCCCGGGCGTGTTCCAAAAAGGTGCTATCTCTTCCCTTAGTTACACCCCGGAACTTCAAACGGTACGTTTCTGGTTGCAGTTCGTAAGCCCTCAGGACAGCCTCCTTGAGATCCTCGTACACAATACATAACTCCAAAGGTAATGCATCGTAGGCTTTAAGACCCTTGCCTATTAATCTAGAGGATACAAGTGCTGCCCATTTATTCTCTGGCCACTGGTGTTCCTGGCACTTCTTCTCAAAGCGTGTGAAAAATTCTGTTACACCACTCTCATCAAACACCGGAACCAGTTTCAATAAGTGCGAGAGAGACTGCTCATGAACACGGTTACCAGCTCCAAGTCGCTGTCCCGTTGTCTCTACTCGCGACTTCTCTACATCCATGTCGGCACAGTACCTAGTCGATTCAGCTTGGATTTTTGCTTGACTGATAGTTTTTCTCTCTTCTATCTTGGCTAATTCTAATTGCTGCTGAAGCTGAAGCTCAGATACCCTGATAGCCTTTCTCTCTTCGATCTTAGCTAATTCGAGCTGAAGCAATAATTCTGGAGTTAACCCTTGAGGAGGTGAAGGTGCTACAATGTTTGAAATTACCGGTGGTCCCCCCAGGGGCAACCCACCCTGCCAGTCACCACCCAACTGCGGAAGCGTACCCGGGGTCGGCATACTACTGGGATGGCTGGGAGTCGAGTGTACGGGAAGCATGGCCGAAGGGCTCTGAGCACTCAACCCATCTCGCTCACTAGTCACCCTGCCCAGTACACACGTTATCAAGTTATCCTTGGTCATGCTGCTAGTAACCGCATGACCGATAGCTGTGGCCAGGCATTGAAGACCGTACCGATCCATACCCTCCGACCGCTCGGCAGTAACAGGCCATTGCAAAAATATCCTAGCATCCTCCTCACAGTTCACCCGATTAACCCTTTCATCATGCTGCTGTTCCTCAGTTTCGACATTACGTACTGTGTCTCCATTCTCCTCAGACCCGGTATAAGACATGATGCTCACAAAAATTTCTCACCACAATATTCAGAAAAGAAGTACCCCAAACTCTTATACCTCAATATACACACACAAATTCTCGGAAATGCTCAAGGGCTATACTATGTTGCAAAAAAAAATTATTCTTGCTGATCCCCGCAAAATATTCTCCAAAACAACAAATGTTCCCTGCTAATAAATGTAGGTTGTGAACAAAGAACACAAATACTCTACAGAGTTCTATATGCAATAATAGGCTATCAAACTCTCAATAAATGTGCGTCTACTCTAGGCTTAATGTTATGTGAAAACAGCCTATTACTACCTATAACCGAAGGTGCTTGGTTATGGTATGCAAAGTAAGGTGGTAAGAGAAGTTACAGCTTACGTTACTTTAATCAATAAATGTCAGGCACTCCTGCATGAAAGAAAGTGCACTAAAGTCCTTCAACACTAACAAGGAATCTTCTTTAAATGTTAGATGCTATAAAGATGCTCGTATCGGAAATGGAACCCAAAAAGGCAGGCAGCGGAACAATGAACGTGCAGGCTATGCACACAAAAAGGCAGAATATATAATGCCGTCGGAGCCAAGAATATCCTAAACACAACAACAATAATAATAATCGCCACGACAATGCAGTATTCCTATCAACAAAAAGAGCCTAAGTCGTTTGTGTCTCAATACATCAAACTAGGCTGCGAAATGCTTGTGTAATCATAAACGGGTATGCATAAAAAGAGTAATTAGGTTAATATACTTAATGTCTACTATGATTGATAAAGTCTAGCTAGAGTCAATGATACGAGATACTGGTGCGCATGGCATGCCGCATAGCCTAGTGCAAATCTCAAGTCTGTGCGTCAAATATTACGTTATAGGGAAGGGTAGCTCTCTTGAGAAACCTTAATACCGAAGTATTAAGCGTTCTCCTGGCGTACCTCAAAGACAAACAATCGAGACTAGAACAGTGCAGAATGGTATAGGCAAAAAACCCTCATTCGTGCATGCTCTACTCTCAATGGCACACAGACTAGAATTTACTCAATCAACTCCAGTTCTCAGGTATGTCGTGCCGCTTTTAACTGAAGCCAGCACTCATAGGAAACAATACCTATAATATCAGACGCCTAGTCTAGCATTATCTAATCCAGCAGAACACTAATAACTAAAGGAAGCAGTACTAAACAATATAAATGCCAACCAATGCTTCGTGATCCACTTATCTTAACAACTAACATACATAGGCTATATCAGACCTTAACACACAATACAACTGGCCAGCATGAAGCTGATTTTGCAGAGTTAACCAGAGGGGGTATAATATTAATAAAAGGTGGTGAAGGATATGGAAAATGAGAGAGATAGGCAGAGGAAAAGATTCTCAGGTACGGAGCGGGGACAGATAGCAAGGGAAAAAAGATGGGTGTGTTCTAGAAACCAGATCTGAGGGAGAGAGTGGCGAGGAACTGTATATATACTCGCACTAGCTCGAGCCGCGTGGGAAAACAGCGGTTACAAGTCATCTAACCACTAGCAAAGCTTACAGCATGGTAAGGGCCTCTCTCCACCAACCCCAGCGAGGCAGCCAGCCGTGACGTCATCGAGCGGGACAAAAAACACTGCGCGCCCCCTCTCACTCTGTTCTACTCCCTCTCTCTCTCCCAGATCCTATCATTACTAGTTAATGATAAAATATATACTTTACAATTAAATATATAAAGCCTTGACATGAGCGAAAACAAAGAGACTTTCTGGACTGCCCATGACACGAGCTTTCATATGAAATAAAGCACACTCTAATACACAAACTGTAGCCCCATCCACTGCCCTGGCGATCCTAGCGAGTCACTGTAGGACAAGCCATGCGGTTCTAACGGAGTGGTTAACGTCACAATTTATACGTACGACATACGCATCTCTCTCTCTCCATTCCTGACTCATGTTATTGTAGACCTCTTGGTGGCAACGAACACCAGACACCTCCTAGACATAAGGTTCAAAATCCCAAGACATCCATACGCCTGGGGCGCCTCCACAATTATCACACAGCTGCATATGTTTACTGCTAGATCTCCCTGTCTTTACTCACTCCCTGCCTCCCTCCCACCCACCCCACCCACCGTTTTAGGCTTCCGTCTGCTAGAAACTCATTGATAATGTGCGTAAATATCGCATGAATTGGTCTATATGCGGTATATATATTGATATATGGCACGTCTACATACGTACAAGTCTGTATTATAGCATGACAGTGCTCTAAGTACAAGATATAAGTATTTATTTGTAACACACCCTCTCCCCCTTTCATTCCCACCCCTATCCACCCTTTTAGGCTTCCGTCTGCTAGAAACTCATTGATAATGTGCGTAAATATTGCATGAATTGGTCTATATGCGGTATATATATTGATATATGGCACGTCTACATACGTACAAGTCTGTATTATAGCATGACAGTGCTCTACGTACGAGATATACGTAATATTATAGCGCAAACCACACTCTCGGCTCATAAATTGCTGCCAAACCTCCAACCCATCTTCATTCCCGCCTAAAAATTCTGTTATAATTCCCTTATATATTGCAATTTTTGGTCACTACGAGGCATATTCATTGTTATATGGGTGGCCTACACACGTATATGTACTCTACATAGCCTAAAAGGGATCAAAAAAGGAGATATACGTGATAATACGCGGTAACCCACCCCCTCTCCTTCTATCCCCTGGGCGCGTGAAAATTCGGCAGGGAAATCTCGCCGCGCGATGACAATCTAGCCGCGCGGTGCCATTCGCTCCACATTGTTCAACTACGGACTGTTCCCCCCCTCCCGAATTTTTTTGGGGGGTCAAATATATATGGGCCGATGCACGCAAACATTCCCTACACGCTGATGTACTTTTTATCGAAATTGGCAATGGGTCCCAAAATCATCATACATGCGCACAGTATGACCCTGTAGAAAAACCCCTGTGTGCACGTCTTAGGTTAACTAACTCTCCTATATATTTCACAGGTTCATCCTGCCTGCCATGTTGAGCACTGAGTTGCGAATAGTGTGGATGAGAGCCCACCCATTATATAGGGCAGGTGCAGGTTATATAGGGCAGGTACAGGTGGTCTTCCCACGTTCGTGATGTTCGGACTAGGTTATTCTATATCGGTTGAAAGTCGGCTGATCATCGTAACTCATTTGAACAAGGTCGGCTGATTCGGGATATAGTCGGCTCATGATCTGGGCATTATCAGTTTAAGTTCGATTCATGTTCGGGAGTTGTTCGGTTCTTTGTTGCAAGTCGTTCTTGACTGTTTATATTCTGAACTCGTTCAGGGCATTGTCGGGGGATGTTCGTCTTCTTCAAATTTCGGGACACTTTCGGCTGAATTCGGTTAAAATATGCAAGTCATCCTATTCGGGAGTTTGTTGCCCCACGTTCGTCCTCTGTATGACGCGGGCTTTACTGACCACTTGCGATTTTCAGACTATGAGGAAGTTGGAGCTGTAAACATCGATAGTAAGCAAATTACCAGCTACAATACGGCTATAGTACTTTATTTATACATTAAAGTAAATTTTACACACTTTCCCTTCACCAGAAACTTGCAATTTTGTATGATACATTTGCTTACAGCTCCAACTTACTTATAACTTGAAACTCACAAGTGGTCAATTAGAATGGCCTCGTTCACCATGTTATGCCTATTGCCTGTTATTATATTGTTTTATGAACCCTTTCATTACCCATTCTTTTTTTAACCCTCTGAAGCTCTGACGCGTTTTAGCAGTTTATTTTGTTTATCATAAGGCGATTTTTATGCAGCTTAGGAAGGATCTGTGGGTATTAAAAGGGTAAATACTATCTCGATCAACCCTTTGGCTTCCTTATACCGTTACTAATCTGAATAAAATCGTCTAATAGTAGCCTGAAACAGAACAGCAACGCGTATTGGAGCTTGACAGGGTTAAGCTATGTAGTGCTGCGCTTACATATTATCACAAACGCATTTTGACATAACTGTCTTGAAAGTGTAATGGTTAGAGCGTGTAAGTTCTGCATGTAAAAAGCTGGGTTCGAATTCTGAAGGTGGAAATCCCAGTCCCATTCTCCAGGGGCGGACAAAGTTTAATTTATATTATTATTATTATATTGCAAATTGTGGTCCTGTATATCGAACAGAGATACAAATATGTTCCAACTCTGACAGATAAAAGTATAAAGTCCACCTGATATATCTAACAATGTAGCAAGACTTTGAGCGGGGTTGGGCTATTTATTTGCTAATATGTTTATCTTTTTAATGTTATTTTAGTTTCTTCCCCAGACCTCCATCAAGCTTTAACAAAAATAAAATAAAACAAAAAATGGCCTAGACCCACCTTCCAGATAAACTGTAAATTTTTCGTTAGCAAAATGTCCCGGCCAAAGGCCGGTTCCTTCCACAATAACAGGCTCGCTGTCGCTCGCCAGGAAAAAAGCGACACCTAATGGCACGAAAGGTCATAATATTGACGAAGAAATGGGGTGAAAGGTCTGAAAATTGCCAAACTAATGGGTCGAACGTCATAAAATCTGAAAACTAATGGGGCTAAACATGAGGAAGAAGAAGGGGAACCAGAAAAGCGAGACTCATCATCTCCCCATAACTCACGAGAAGAGAAGAGGATGTTGATGATGTTCGCTGGGGGGTTCAAGAGTGTTTCAAAGTGCCTGGCCTACCCCCCCCCCCCCCTGCTCCGGTGTAATATAGAGGAAGAGTGACCCCCCCCCCTCCTCTTCAGGCAGTCATGCGTGGTAACCTTGAGTTTTAGTTTCGTAGAGAGGGAAAATGTCAATGCGCACTTCTACTATTAATCGTTATCTCTCTAGCTCTCTCTCTCTCCATGATTATATTTGTAGAAATCGGAATATATATATATATATATATATATATATATATATATATATCAGTACTTGCGTGTATGGTTGTATAAGTACACACATTATAACTGAAAAATAGTAGTGGGTGGAAAACATTATCTGTTCCGTGAATACCAGTATGGCCAAGTAAACTCATATGTAAACTAGTGTTTATCTGAGAGACACGATAGTTTTTCCACAGTTTTAGCTCTGAATAAGGCCCAAATGAACTGAAACTGTCGTCTCTTCAATAATTACTATTTTCGATGTGTGGGGTTAGCTCTCGAGCGAAAAGGTATAGGCTATTTTTAATTTGTAGTATAACAGTTTCACATAGTAATATATCTATCTATCTACTGATCTATCTAGGCTATCTATCTATATCCATCTAACCATCCACATCTATTCCTCCACCCAATACATACACCCAACAGTACAACAAAGACTTGCCACAGCACAGCCCCATCATGTCACCACAGTGGCCGATGTTGGTAAATAAATGAAAGAAAAATCCATGTGTTTGCTATTATGAGTTGGTAGTGTATTTATTTTGTTATGGTATTCTATTAATGGTTATTATATACAATACAAACAGTATAATGGTTTCATCTCCTTAAGGGGAGATTTCCACCTAGAGGATTTTTTTCTGGACTCCTTTCTCCCTCATGTTTAGCCCCGTTGCTTTTGAGATTTTAAGACGTTCGCCCCATTAGTTTGACGATTTTAAGAACCCTCGCCCCATTTAAGTCAATTTTAAGACCATTCGTGCCATTTAGGTGTTGATTTTTTCCTGGCGAGCGATAGCGAGCCTGTAATTTAAGGGGTACCGGCCTACGGCCGGGAAATTTTTCTACCGAAAAATGTACAAATTTATCTTGAAAGGGGGTCTAGGGGGAGTAATTTTAAGCTTGATGGAAGTCTAGGGAATCAACTAAAAACCTCCCCTTAAACATGCATCAGTAATATTTAAGAATTATGCTCCACTGTATCATAGTAATTGGTCCCTGTATTCATGCTTTAGGGGAATCTCTTTTTTCTGGATTCCCTTCTCCCTCATGTTTAGCGCCAGTTTGGCGATTTATAGACTTGTGCCATTTCGGTGTCCATTTTTTTCCTGGCGAACGAAAACGAGCCTGTAATGTAGGCGGGACATTTTTTTTACCGAAAACTGTACACATTTATATAGAAGAGGGATCTTGGGGATGCTTTTTTTAAGCATAATTGAGGTCTAAGGAGGAAACTAAAATAAATATATATATAAACAAAAATCATCTCTCTAAAATTATCTATTTACCATAGGTGTTCAAATATTCCTAATTTGATTCAGTTCGAGATAGCTTCGAAAACTTATGGTCACGAATTATGGCCTAGAGTGTACAGTTCTCAGCATATACAGTATATAAATGTCTCAAAATCGCCAAACTAGTGAACGAACGTCTTGAAATCGCAAAACTAATGGGTCTAAGCATGAGGGAGAAGGGGGTCCAGCAAAAGCGAATACCTTGACCCCCTTAATGTAATTATGTATACCAAACACGATTAACCCCTTCCTTACCGAGGATGTGTTTTGTGTGTTACGACTGAGGTTCAAATATATCAGGGCTCTTATTCATTGGACTAGTAATGGCATAAATGCTACAACGGAGAGCGCTAGATCCATCCTCTGATGTATATTCCCAGTGAACAAAGAACACAAATACTCTCCAGAGTTATATATGCAATAATAGGTTATTAAACTCTCAATAAATGTGTGTCTACTCTAGGCTTAATGTTATGTGAAAACAGCCTATTACTACCTATAACCGAAGGTGCTTGGTTATGGTATGCAAAGTAAGGTGGTAAGAGAAGTTACAGCTTACGTTACTTTAATCAATAAATGTCAGGCACTCCTGCATGAAAGAAAGTGCACTAAAGTCCTTCAACACCAACAAGGAATCTTCTTTAAATGTTAGATGCTATCAAGATGCTCGAATCGGAAATGGAACTCAAAAAGGCAGGCAGCGGAACAATGCTCGTGCAGGCTATGCACACAAAAGGCAGGATATATAATGCAGTCGGAGCCCAGAATATCCTAAACGCTACAACAATAATAATAATCGCCACGACAATGCAGTATTCCTATCAACAAAAAGAGCCTAAGTCGTTTGTGTCTCAATACATCAAACTAGGCTGCGAAATGCTTGTGTAATAAAAAACGGGTATGCATAAAAAGAGTAATTGGTTTAATATACTTAATGTCTACTATGACTGATAAAGTCTAGCTAGAGTCAATGATACGAGATACTGGTGCGCATGGCATGCCGCATAGCCTAGTGCAAATCTCAAGTCTGTGCGTCAAATATTACGTTATAGGGAAGGGTAGCTCTCTTGAGAAACCTTAATACCGAAGTATTAAGCGTTCTCCTGGCGTACCTCAAAGACAAACAACCGAGCCTAGAACAGTGCAGAATGGTATAGGCAAAAAGCCCTCATTCGTGCATGCTCTACTCTCAATGGCACACAGACTAGAATTTACCCAATCAACTCCAGTTCTCAGGTATGTCGTGCAGCTTTTAACTAAAGCCAGCACCCATCGGAAACAATACCTTATAGTATCAGACTCCTAGTCTAGCATTATCTAATCCAGCAGAACACTAATAATTATAAGAAGCAGTACTGAACAATATGAATGCCAACCAATGCTTCGTGATCAACTTATCTTAACAACTAACATACATGGGTTATATCAGACCTTAACGCACAATACAACTGGCCAGCATGAAGCTGATTATGCAGAGTTAACCAGAGGGGGTATAATATTAATAAAAGGTGGTGAAAGATATGGAAAATGAGAGAGATAGGCAGAGGAAAAGGTTCTCAGGTGCGGAGAGGGAGACAGATATCAAAGGGATAAGAGGGATGCGTTCTAGAAACCAGATCTGAGGGAGAGAGTGGCGAGGAAGCGGTATATATACTAGCACTAGCTCGAACCGCGTAGAAAAGCGGTAACAAGTCCTCTAGCCAATGCTAAAGAAGCTAGCTAAACATGACGTTATCAAGCATGGTAAAAAACTCCTCTAACCAATCCCTGAGGCCAGCCAGCTATGACGTCATAGAGTATAGCAAAACACTGTGCGCCTCCCCACACTCTGTTCTACTCTCTCAACTCCTATCATTACTACTTAATGATAAAACATATACTTTGCAATTAAATATATAAAGCCTTGACATGGGTGAAAACAAAGAGCCTTTCTGGACTGCCCATGACACGAGCTTTCATATGAAATAAAGCACAACAATACATCAACTGTAGCCACATCCACTGCCCTGGCGATCCTAGCGAGTCACTGTAGGACAAGCCATGCGGTTCTAACGGAGTGGTTAACGTCACACCCCCCCAAGATTTTTCTCAGAGGCCCAAGGCTCACAAAAATCTGATTGTTAGAACCCATGCTATATCTCTACTTCCCATCACCCAGCGGCAGTAAAATATCTGGCACAGTTCTCAACAAAACATTTTACAAAATTATAACTCTCCCCAACACAATATATAAATCATATGTATTTATGCTCCTCAAGAGCGAGCTTCTCTAGCCCAGCATTCTGAGAGGAGTGCAACTCAGAATTACTGCTATAACATACTGAAAAAATTCAACTATCAAAGAGTTTTTTATTTGATTATTTCGGCTGCACTATAGGGGCAAGCCTAGTTTTTCCTTCTACACCAAACGCTCAACTCCTGCTTTACGACCCAATACGCTGGGCTACAACCGCGAGCCAACAAGCACCAAGCGCAAAATACTATTCAAACTAAAGCAGGAGGCTACCCATGTGTCAATCTACCCAGGATCATATACCCTTGAAAGACAATCTGCAACCACGTTGTCACAACCGGCAATATGGCGTATGTCCAGGTTATATACCAGTAACCTTAGTGACCACCTGGTCAGCCTCATATTCCGATTGTGAAACTGGTCCAAGAACTTAAGAGGGTGATGATCTGTGTAAACTACAACGACCGGACCATAGGCTGGAACATAGACCTCGAAATGCCCCAGTGCAAGCACAACTGCCAGCAGCTCCCTCTCGACAACAGAGCAGCTCCCCTGGGCTGAATTGAACTTCACCGAGCAGAAACTAACAGGATGCTCCAGCCCATCATCGTCCTTTTCCACAAGGACGGCACCAGCCCCCACACCACTAGCATCCGTTGCTAGTTGAAAGGTAGGCTAAAGTCAGGGGCCCTGAGGATCGGGTGAGTGCACAACAGGTGTTTTACTACTTCAAACGCCTTCTCACACTCAGGCGCCCATTTGACTTTCTTATCCTTCCAGTTATCCTCCACCTGAGCTTGACTGTCCCGTTCTCCTTCTGCACCTTGATTACTAAGCGTCATCACAGGCACAGTGAGAGGCTCAGGGGGGTGCCTCGCATACTCCTTCATGAGATTAACGTGACATAACTGATTGCGCTTACGTCTGTCTCGAGCGGCCACCAGGCAATCCAGGTCCGATAGCCTCTCAACCACCCTATAAGGACCAGTGTACTTCGCAGATAAGGGATGACCTACAAGGGGCAGTAGAATCAACACCTCCTGACCCACGTGAAACTCCCTGAGTTTAACCCTGAGGTCGTACCTGTCCTTCATGAGGGCCTGAGAGCTAGACAAATTACGGCCAGCCAACTCTAGACTGCGCAATATCCGTTCTCGACTGTCGAGGACATACTTGAGCATAGAACAAGGTTTTTCTGCGCCCCCCCATATTTCTTCAACCATATGGAGAGGCCCTCTGACACGGTGTCCAAAGACGAGCTCATTAGGGCTGAATCCCAAACTTTCCCCAGGTACCTCCCGTGCAGCAAATAAAACACATGGCAGGCCAAAATCCCAACCATTCCCACTCTCAAAGTAACAACAACGAAGCACAGATTCCAAGGCTGAGTGCCATCGCTCTAACACACCCTGGCTCTCCGGATGATACAACCGTAACAATCCCATGCTGCGGCATTGCTTGAACAAAGAGGTCAGAAGTGAAGTTGGATCCTTGGTCTGACTGAATTACCTGCGGGTAACCATACCGGGAAAAATACACTAGCAAGTTTCGGATCACCGTCTCCGCTGACCCATTTCTCATAGGGTACGCGTCAGGGTACCTTGTTGCTACCTCCATGATGGTCAGGGGATACTTGTAAAAATTTTCCGACTGTGCATCACTGTCCTCCTTCAACTCGACAGCACCGGTACCACATTCAAGAACCTCCGGGTCTTTTAATTGCAATTTACGAATGTCCGAAGGAGCAAGCTTATCTAAGTGTTTGCGAAACAACTCATGCCCCCCTCCTACACTGAATTTAGCCTCCCGTTGCTCTCTCTCTGTGTATCGTTGCTGTCTCTTCGTCTTTTTAAGCCCATCCTCTGCCTTCTTAGGAACAGTTAATGGGTCTTCTCCAGACTCGAAAATTGGTCCTAATAATGAGTCCCCGAGAATGTCCGTTGATACTAAACTCTCAACCGCATCAACTTCCAACCCTTCTTGGTACCTTTCCTCCGCTTGTCTAAAGACTGTTGACCAGAATGTGACTCCCTGGATGCAAGAGATCTGGTGACAACACACGCCATAGGTTGCACCGGACACTTCTCAACCCACTCCTGCTCCTCCCTACTCACGTCGGCCGGCTTCTCGGCAACGACCAAGGGTGGAGCCTCAGAAGTAGGCCCCGCAAAGTCGTTGCCGAGAAAGAGGTCGACGCCCCCAACAGGCAACTTCTCCACAATTCCTACATCCAGGTCACGAGTCACACCATCAAATTCCATCTTCATTCTTACAAGTGGGTATGACCTTGTTGCATTAACTCCCTGAACCACAACCACCCGCGCCGTATTTACAGGTTTACCAGTGAAATTCCTCAACAATGTTTGCGATGCCCCAGTGTCACGCAAAATTCTCACCTCATGTCTTCTACCCCCACACTCCACACAACCGAGTCCCCTGTGGTCACTAAAGGCATCACGGACAGGGAATAAGCCTTCCGGATCCTTCTGCACTGGCAGTGTATTTACCTCGGAAGAAATGCCTCTAACAAACTCCGATGTCCTCTTGAACACTCCAATGCCGTGAGCAAAAGACACGGCTGTCGGAGGAGGTCGACTAGGGCACTCATTTGCCTTATGACCCTCCTGGTGGCACTTAAAACACATAAATTTCGGTTTCGGCTTATACTGTGATGTAAAAAGCCCCTGACTTTTCTCATACGGCGTGGTGTTAGGTTTGGATTCAGTTTTAGTTTCATTGCTCTTTTGTTTAAATGTGTCATTGCTGCGGGGAGGGGGAGGATAACGGTCCCTAGCACTTGCATCGTACTTCTGTGAGGACCCGCAACCCCGAATCAACGACAGCCGTCGATCAGCCATTTCTGCTGCTTCGACTAGAGTTCTTGGGTTTTTCTCCTTTAAGTTCAAAGTTAGATCACCGCCCGTGCTCTTAAAGAACTGCTCCAACATCATCAACTGCTTAACTCCATCAAACGTTGTTACCTTCTCAGATCGGAGCCAGTTCCCCATAGCATCGGACAAGTCCCGGGCGTGTTCCAAAAAGGTGCTATCTCTTCCCTTAGTTACACCCCGGAACTTCAAACGGTACGTTTCTGGTTGCAGTTCGTAAGCCCTCAGAATAGCCTCCTTGAGATCCTCATACACAATACATGACTCCAAAGGTAACGCATCGTAGGCTTTAAGACCCTTGCCTATTAATCTAGAGGATACAAGTGCTGCCCATTTATTCTCTGGCCACTGGTGTTCCTGGCACTTCTTCTCAAAGCGTGCGAAAAATTCTGTTACACCACTCTCATCAAACACCGGAACCAGTTTCAATAAGTGCGAGAGAGACTGATCATGAACACGGTTACCAGCCCCAAGTCGCTGTCCCGTTATCTCTACTCGCGACTTCTCTACGTCCATGTCGGCACAGTACCTAGTCGACTCAGCTTGGATTTTTGCTTGACTGATAGTTTTTCTCTCTTCTATCTTGGCTAATTCTAATTGCTGCTGAAGCTGAAGCTGACATTTTCTCTCTTCGATCTTAGCTAATTCGAGCTGAAGCAATAACTCTGGAGTTAACCCTTGAGGAGGTGAAGGTGCTACAGTGTTTGAAATTACCGGTGGTCCCCCCCAGGGGCAACCCACCCTGCCAGTCACCACCCAACTGTGGAAGCGTACCCGGGGTCGGCAAACTACTGGGATGGCTGGGAGTCGAGTGTAGGGGAAGTATGGCCGAAGGGCTCTGAGCACTCAACCCATCTCGCTCACCAGTCACCCTGCCCAGTACACACGTTATCAAGTTATCCCTGGTCATGCTGCTAGTACCCGCATAACCGATAGCTGTGGCCAGGCATTGAAGACCGTACCGATCCATACCCTCCAACCGCTCGGCAGTAACAGGCCATTGCAAAAATAACCTAGCATCCTCCTCACAGTTCACCTGATTAACCATTTCATCATACTGCTGTTCCTCAGTTTCGACATTACGTACTGTCTCCATTCTCCTCTGATCCGGTATAAGACATGATGCTCACAACAATTTCCCACCTCAATATTCAGAAAAGAAGCACCCCAAACTCTTATACCTCAATATACACACAACAATTCTCGGAAATACTCCAGGGCTATACTATGTTGCAATTTTTTTTTATTCTTGCTGATCCCCGCAAAATATTCCCCAAAACAACAAATGTTCCCTGCTAATAAATGTAGGTTCACCAAATCCTAGGTAAGGTCGCCATTTGTTACGACTGAGGTTCAAATATACAGGGCTCTTATTCATTGGACTAGTAATGGCATAAATGCTACAACGGAAAGCGCTAGATCCAACCTCTGATGTATATTCCCAGTGAACAAAGAACACAAATACTCTCCAGAGTTATATATGCAATAATAGGTTATTAAACTCTCAATAAATGTGCGTCTACTCTAGGCTTAATGTTATGTGAAAACAGCCTATTACTACTTATAACCGAAGGTGCTTGGTTATGGTATGCAAAGTAAGGTGGTAAGAGAAGTTACAGCTTACGTTACTTTAATCAATAAATGTCAGGCACTCCTGCATGAAAGAAAGTGCACTAAAGTCCTTCAACACCAACAAGGAATCTTCTTTAAATGTTAGATGCTATCAAGATGCTCGAATCGGAAATGGAACCCAAAAAGGCAGGCAGCGGAACAATGCTCGTGCAGGCAATGCACACAAAAGGCAGGATATATAATGCAGTCGGAGCCCAGAATATCTTAAACGCTACAACAATAATAATAATCGCCACGACAATGCAGTATTCCTATCAACAAAAAGAGCCTAAGTCGTTTGTGTCTCAATACATCAAACTAGGCTGCGAAATGCTTGTGTAATAAAAAACGGGTATGCATAAAAAGAGTAATTGGTTTAATATACTTAATGTCTACTATGACTGATAAAGTCTAGCTAGAGTCAATGATACGAGATACTGGTGCGCATGGCATACCGCATAGCCTAGTGCAAATCTCAAGTCTGTGCGTCAAATATTACGTTATAGGGAAGGGTAGCTCTCTTGAGAAACCTTAATACCGAAGTATTAAGCGTTCTCCTGGCGTACCTCAAAGACAAACAACCGAGCCTAGAACAGTGCAGAATGGTATAGGCAAAAAGCCCTCATTCGTGCATGCTCTACTCTCAATGGCACACAGACTAGAATTTACCCAATCAACTCCAGTTCTCAGGTATGTCGTGCAGCTTTTAACTAAAGCCAGCACCCATCGGAAACAATACCTTATAGTATCAGACTCCTAGTCTAGCATTATCTAATCCAGCAGAACACTAATAATTATAAGAAGCAGTACTGAACAATATGAATACCAACCAATGCTTCGTGATCAACTTATCTTAACAACTAACATACATGGGTTATATCAGACCTTAACGCACAATACAACTGGCCAGCATGAAGCTGATTATGCAGAGTTAACCAGAGGGGGTATAATATTAATAAAAGGTGGTGAAAGATCTGGAAAATGAGAGAGATAGGCAGAGGAAAAGGTTCTCAGGTGCGAAGAGGGTGACAGATATCAAAGGGATAAGAGGGATGCGTTCTAGAAACCAGATCTGAGGGAGAGAGTGGCGAGGAAGCGGTATATATACTAGCACTAGCTCGAACCGCGTAGAAAAGCGGTAACAAGTCCTCTAGCCAATGCTAAAGAAGCTAGCTAAACATGACGTCATCAAGCATGGTAAAAAAACTCCTCTAACCAATCCCCGAGGCCAGCCAGCTATGACATCATAGAGTATAGCAAAACACTGCGCGCCTCCCCACACTCTGTTCTACTCTCTCTCTCAACTCCTATGATTACTACTTAATGATAAAACATATACTTTGCAATTAAATATATAAAGCCTTGACATGGGTGAAAACAAAGAGCCTTTCTGGACTGCCCATGACACGAGCTTTCATATGAAATAAAGCTCACAACAATACATCAACTGTAGCCACATCCACTGCCCTGGCTATCCTAGCGAGTCACTGTAGGACAAGCCATGCGGTTCTAACGGAGTGGTTAACGTCACATGTGTTATGCCACCTATATTTAGACGATTTTATGCAACTTGCGAGGAAACCGTGTTAATTAAAATGGATAGGCTAATCGAGATAGTTTGAAACATTTTGATTGCTACACGTCCTCCCTAAGCTGGATACAATCATCTAATAATATCCAGATTATAATGACAAGGACAACTCGGTACTGAAGGGGTTAATGTTTTACGACTACTCTCCGTTTGTTGATTTAGCCACACCGATAAGCAGAATTTCCAAGACTAGCAGTAGGGCCCCTCCGACGTAGCCAAAGAAGAGGATGAAGAATGGTCCCTGGAGGTGGTCTAGACTCAGCTTGATCTGAATAAATAAATAAATTAATATATATATATATATATATATGAAATATAAAATAATAATAATAATAATAATAATATTACCTAAATGGCACGAAAGGTCTTAAAATTGACAATGAAATGGGGCGGAAGGTGTTAAAATAGTCAAACTAATGGGCCGAACGTCTTAAAATCTCAAAACTATTGGGGCTAAACACGAGGGAGAAAGTGGTCCAGAAAACTGGCCCATCTCCCCTTAATACTGCCTTTATCTGTCCTACCTCATTCGTAGTTTTCTTGTCTTCATCTCCCTGCTGCCCCCGTTTGTCTTCCAGCAGTGTCTTGGAGTAGAGTGGCAGGGTGTCCCTAACCCATTTGTCAATCAGCCCGAATTTGAACAACCTCTGAAGGACTTTGTTGAAACTTCGAAGATGTGGTGCCCCCTGGAACAAAATATAGTGTTATTTCTGTGTGCATATTAGAGCAGTTGGTAATGTAATACGACATCATTGTTTAGTTTTAGTTAAAATAGGACTTCAGAGGCTATCAACCCTATTGAATGATTTAGCCAGCACACTGCAAGTCGAGAATAACGTCAGGACTGGAGCATCTCTGCGAAAACTCCAATCCCTTGAGGTAGTCAAAGAGAATAGAAGGAAAGAGGAGACCCTGGTTATTTCCTCGCGCGAACTAGGGGTAGCAGCACTAGGCGGTGAACCTGCTCATAATGACGACAATTTCACGATGATCTTGCCTTTACAGTAGACTCTACTTATGTCTATTGAACTCTGTCATGTTTACAAAGCCTCTGGATAGCGTAGAATTGATTATTCTTAGCGTTATTAGTACAAGGTAGGAACTATTAGGAATTAATAGGGACTCTCCCATTTTCTTTTGCGATCATGCTGCCATCTCTCGAACGCTTGAATCACTATTTTCAGATTTGTAACATCACGCTTTCGCTCTATCTATCTTTACTCTATGGGTTTTGTGTTTATAAACAATTCAATTCTTTCACCCAACCCGATCTTACAAATTCAAAAATAAACACTGCAATTTCTCTGAACCAGGACCTTTCTAGAATTAATGGATGGGGACAAAAGAATCTAGTTTCCTTTAATGCACAGAAAACCAAGTACATTCAATTTTCTAACCGACAGAATCTCACTGACTCCCTTATATTTTTTAATGATGTAAATATTCCCACTTCCCCTAGTATTGACATTCTCGGTGTAACATTAACTACTAACTTGAGCTGGACACATTATGTTAGAAGCATTGCTAAGAATGCCTCTAAAAAACTGGGACTCCTGTACAGAGTTCGAGAATTCTTCACTGACGAGCAGTTGGCCGTAATATATAAAAGTCATGTGCGTTCTCAGATGGATTACTGTTCACCTCTGTGGGGTGGAAGTGGAGTGGTTGCATTGAGGCAGTTGGACAAAATTCAAAATAAAGCTATTAGATTAATCAATAACCCTGCAATCACACAGGACCTTCCTACATTATCCATACGAAGAAACGTTGCATCCCTTGCATTATTCTACAGATATTTTCACAGTAATTGTTCCGAGGAACTTGCTTCAATTGTGCCGCCTCTCCACATCTTTCCCCGTAGAACTAGGGCAGCTGAGAGCGCCCATGAATTTACACTTTCTCCTCCACAATGCAGAACTTCTGCATATCAGAATTCATTTATCCCCAGAGCTACTACTCTTTGGAATTCACTTCCCTCGAATTGCTTTCCACAAACTTACAATCTACAAATGTTTAAATCCAGTTGTTACAAACATTTTATGAATGGAGGATGCCTTTAGGCACATGGACCTTTTTGTTTTATCTGTGTTTTTCCTTCCTCCGTTCATTGTCTCTTTAAAAAAAAAAAAAAAAAAAAAAAATTGCTTCGAACTTTGTGTTGTTGTTATGTATTATACTTGGATGAGACTCCTAATTATTATTAATTTACTTTGAACCTTCTGTTGGTGTCTTTGTCTTATGATTCATTGTATTGTTCGATATTTGATTAAACACGTAATTGTAGGCTTTAACCCTTATTTAGCGGGCTAGGTGGTCTATTTGACCGTAGCGCCCAGCTGTTTTTTTTTTTACCCTAAATAGGGTTGTTTCCGTGCTCATTTTCATGCCTAAATAAGACCCAGAGTGTAAAACAAGTATCTATCCCTGAAAGGGCGTAAACAGAGCTTTCCAATGACACCCGAACCATCCTTGTACGACCACTGGTTCTCTTGCAACGATCGCGCAACACGAGTGCAAAAACCCTGATATAAGGCAATTTCCTTACATAATTCCCTGTGCAGTGAAGCAGAAGAGGGGGAGGAAAGTAGAATACAGTTCAGTACACACGCTGTGGTCGTGGGAAGCGGTCATAAGGTTACTACGCTCATCCCACCGCTCAGCTCTCTCTCTCTCAGCAACATTACGTGCTGAAAATGGTGCTCGACAGATGTCGTGCACCGACACATAGTCCAAATTTATTTCACTCGACATATGTCGTGCGCCGACAGTTAAGGGTTAATGTTACACATTAATTATTCCATATATACAGGAATCGAGACTATTAGAATGAAGCAAAAAGTATAAAACCAAACTGTATTCTTAGAAGCGAGTGAATAAACAGTCAGTGACCATCGTGCTGCCATCATGGACTGGAGTTCTCGAAAAGAGGCTCCAGTCCTGATAATATTCTGGACTTACAGTGTGCTGGCTTCATAATCCAATAGAGTTGATAAGCTCTGAAGTACTATTTTAACTAAATATCAATGCTGCCATAACCTACATACAGAGTATTTTTACCCTTATTATTGCGACACTAAGAAGGGATGTTCAGAGTACCATCACGAGATAGCCAATCCAAAGCTTGACTAAAGCCGTTGTTACACGAGCGATTTTTCCGTCAATTTTCCATGAGCAAGTTTTTTCTCGTTTATTTCTGGACTTTTCCACACTAGTATCGGCAACTAGACTGAAGAATAAAAACAAAAGTTTTCATCTGACTGTATGTACATTTGCATCCACTTTTATGATTTGATGTATGTAATGCATCATATATAGTATAGCTAACTTACTAGAAAAATGTATTAACAATTGTTAGTTGATTCTTTATATTAACTACTGTATAAAAACAAGACTATTCTCTATCATACTGTTTTACTCCCGTACATAAATCACGAGTATATGCAAATTCATGTGGGCAACCATACATGGGGGACAGCACAAGCAATTAAGGAACACCCCATTCTTAACCCCCTCCATCATATTATATTAACTTACTTACGGGTTGGCAGAGCGCCCGGTATTTCCCCCACAACACTCTCTCTTACACTGAGGGACCGGTAGAAGTCGGAGGAATTTGGGGTTGCCACCAACCGACAGATTCTGATCTAACTTACCGAGTTCCATATGACGCGATTTCGCGTCATAACCTTATTATTGAGCTATTTCACTAAGTTCATATGACGCGATCGCGTCATATGATACTCTTGGGCGTACCGCCATATGACGCGATCGCGTCATAGATGACGGAGATGGTTAACATCAATCGTACTAATTTCCTTTCGTACATAAATCACAACTATATGCAAAGTAATGTGGGCAACCGTACTTGAGGGACAGCACAAGCAATGCCAGAGGAGTAGAGTTTATCCCTGGCCATGTGGATATCTGTAATCCTCCTCGGGTTGTTGTTGTGTACGGCTTTTAGGAGGTCCAGGGTACCACTAAAGGAGATGAACGCGTTATGTCCTGCTGCCACCTTGTTCATGATGGCTGTGGGAGCGTCGTAAGCCATGTCTTTAAATAACTCCATGTAGACGGGATCAGTAGATGTTGAGAAGATGGTGTAGGGGATGCCCTGATGATGGGAGAGTTAATTTTAATTCCATTTCTATTGGTGTTTATATTTTGCCAAACGAATACAGATATGAAGATCAAGTCCCAAATCACAGTATTTAAAATTCATATAAAATAGAAACTCCTTCTGTACCGGCGATGTCCTTTTATATTTTTCTGGCTACTATAAGTACTCATCTTAAAAACGGCCTCCAGCAATAAACAGGCTTCCAACTATCTCATTCAACCCTTTTGACTACCACAGATCGTTCTTAAGCTGCACAAAATCGTCTAAACATAGATGGAATATAATCAAAAGGATGTCACCGGTACAGAAAGAGTTAAATGTGCCCCTGTCCTGAAAGATGAAGATTAATCTACTTCTTGATAAGTAGACTACCTTATGGCTGACTAAATATTCTAGATACGGGAGAGTTAAGACCCTCTAAGCCCTTAATATTCTGCTTTGTTATATATCACAAGTCTCTCAACATACTGTAACGTAAGACTGCTTTGAGTATCTGGGCTCAAGTGTTTAGCAGTTGTTTTTGTTTTGTGCATTGATATCTGGTGTGTACCCGAGTTTCAAGTATTATTATTATTTTGAGTATCTTGTTTTCACTATTGTTTTGCTTTAAGTTATTTATATTTTATATTTTAGCTTCTACAGTACCATGTGACCTAGTTGTTGTGGCCATGTTTCTATCAATCAATCAATCTTTAGCACTTACCTTATTATCATCCATTGTCCAATAAAGACCTGAATGCAGCAGCTCTTCAAGGGTGTCGACAGTTGGGGGAGCGAAGGGCACGGTCAGGGTACTGGTGAGGGAGGTCTTGTAGTACGAGGTGACCAGGTAGGCGTACAGGAACCAGAACCCCAGAAATACCTGATATGTAACAATAATCATGAATTAACCACCGGCAATCATTGTTGGTTTAATCTGAGAATCCTTCACCACACAAATATTATGGACGAACAATGCAATTCATCATAGGTAAGGGTTACAGGAAAACAAATTCAGATCATGAACATTTTAGCTGATAAACCATAAGTGTTCTTGCCATTTTATTTGAGACCGGGAAGAGAATATGCATTGCGAAATACTGTCATTGATCGGTAGCTAAATAATCGTATTCTACTAATATTCTACACTTAGCAAAATATTGTTAGAACGATTCAGTACCACGAGACATGAGAATCAGCAACACAGTAATAGCCCACTTTTGGGGGGTTAACCCATTGAGTACCAGGGACGTCCTTTTCATCATATTCCGGCAACTATTAGACTATTTTCTTCAGCTTAGGAAGGACCTCTAGCAATAATAACGCTTCAAATTATCTCAACTAACCCTTTTAACTATCACAGATCCTTCCAAAGCTGCATAATATCGTCTAAATATAGCTAGAATATAATAGAACACACGTCGCTGGTACTCCAAGGATTAAAGGTTCCACACACACTTGCCAGTAGAGTCTCTCTTCCCATACAGTAGGTAGAGGCTGGCTTCTTATGATTATAAGACCAAATTACGACGGGAACCTGCTCACCTCTAATTGCGCTTCCCAAAAGTGGTAGCCCGATGTCTATTAACCCCTTCTGTACCGGTGACGTCTTTTGTATTTTATGCTAGCTATATTTAGACGATTTTGTGCAGTTTAAGAAATATCCATGGTAGTAAAAAGGGTTAGGTGAGATAGTTTGAGGCCTATTAATTGCTGGAGGCCCTTTTAAAACTGAATATAATCGTTTAATAGTAGCCAGATTAATGTTAAAAAGACATTGCCGGCAGAGAAGGGGTTAACGTTACTCGGGGGTAGGGGCTAAGTATGTATTTTTTTCTATTTGTCAGACCTACAATACTGTATAATGTTAATGTACTTGTTTTAGCTTGGCCAGTTTACCACTAAGGCCCTGAAGTAAAAGGGAGGAGGGAGGGAGGTAGATAGAGACTGACTGGACATGTACAGTATACCTCACCCACGTCCGTAATAATACCGGGCCATATTTGTCTGGGGAGAGAGGAAGAAGGAGAGGAATATAGTAAGTAGTGGTTACCAGGTTGTTTCTGAATCACTTAGTAATACCTGCCAGTTTCTCGCCGCCACTATCTCTCGCGTTATAATTCTCCCTACCAGGAATTCACCGAAGACCTCTGGTGGACGCTTCCGAAGTAGCGCCAGAGCTACGTCTGTCGACATCAACAATGCTCAACACTTACGCTATGCAAAGTTTATCACGATTTCTTACGATTCTGCATGTTTTTACTATATACTAGATGGCTACAATAAGTGCTTATATAGTATGGTATTTGTGGGGGTAATGTGTCCGCTATAGAAAGTATGACATATAGCTTATAATTAAGAATGCTGATGGAGAGGGAGGGTGAAGAATTGCGGGATATCACCATTTAAAGGGCCCAGGTCGCTTACTGTACAAAACAACGTGTCTGGCGCAGCAACTCCAAGAATTTATGGTAGGGAGAATTGTTGCCGCCAAATGCTAATCAGATATGTTTCGCTCCTCTTGACAGCACAAATACGTTTTTTGGATAGATGCGCCCCACTTGTCTTTAGAGTTTAATCCAATTAATTCCTTGAATAAAACTCCATTGCATAAAAAAATGTCAGAAGTTATTTGGTGTTAAATCCTGTTGCAAATACGTGTATGTTTCTGTACCTAGGACTGTTTATAACCATATGTTACTTCATTCTCAAGAATTCTATGCATATATCACATGGCTAATTTAGTAATCGTTGCATGCAAATCTGTTCCCCTTGATTAGGTACATGTTGGATATAATAACTTTGTGGACCAGTCTGGCCAAATATTTTGATACTTAATGTAAGTTTGTGTCTCATAAAACACTGTTTGGCCTCTGAAAAATTAAATGTGTCTGGATTTTTTACGACTGAATATAAAGTTATGACTTTAATTGGCAGAAAACCTTAACTTCCTCAGGCGGTCTCAGCATTATTTCTAAAGATATGTTAAAATTATATAGTAAAAGAATACTCAAATTGTATGAAAATGCAATGGAACAGGATCAATAATGTATCTAAATACAATTGAAACCTCACCCTGCCAGCCTGTAGTGAGAGGGAGGAGTGGATAGATTGACTGAGGAAGGAGGCCAAGACGTGCATGAAGGCGTGGGAGGACAGGAGGCGGGCGGATGTGAGAGTGGCCTGGGCGTGGCAGATGACGTGGTAGAGCAGCGACCCACCACCCACGGACACCAACACACACCACCATACTGTACCTATCAGTCATGTATGTTATGAGAGAGGTGCCACATACACACTATCATGAATCAAGGAACACCTCGTTCTTAACATTAATCCTTCATTACAAACTCCAATGTACTTGAATAAACTAAAGACCGCATATGATCCTCCCGAGATTCGAACACGGGACACCACACCCAGAACATAAGCATCTAAACCATTACGCCACCAGGCAGATTTAAATTGCTAACATATTTACATTATTTTGTATATTACTACTTAACACTTATATACCACGTTGGTAAGTAATATTCAGATCTCAATTAATACGACCATCTTGAAGGTGCTGCAGATGCCACTGTCTCAACTATCTTCAGACATTTACTTAATTTCGTAGTTTTTGTAACACTATCCAGAACTGTTTTGTATATATATATTTGTTATTCTAAGTGTATGGAGATAGATGGAAAAGTTGTCTGTATTGAGTGTCCCCCCCCCCCCCCCCTAACCCAAATGAAACTGTGACTGAGCCAAATTCTAGGCACGGTAGAGTTATAATGTCTGGACACACGGGGCTTGGAGCAGGTTAAGTTTTAGGGTCAAGTAAAGATATAAAATAAATAAAGAAGGACTGGAAAAATCGGTTCACAAGAGTATTGGAGAGTTGGACAGAATATGGGTGGTAAAGCTTTGAAAGGCGGGTGCCACTTACTCTCCATAAAGGAGGAGGTATACGCTGAGAGAGTTTGTTTTAAATATTTCAATAATAGCGTTAGAATAATGAAATATTGTAGAAGATTAGTAAGAGAAGGCAAGTTGATGAGACAAACTGGTTTTTTTACTACCTTTTCTAGAAGTGCGTTATGGGTAGAACCTGCCCACACATGCAAACAGTACTTGATTCATGGGTGCACAGTACCCCTATACAGAGCAAGAAGCTGTGTGGGGGTAAGGAACCCACGGAGGTAGTTAAGCACACCTAACATTCTAGGAAGTTATTTTGGCAAGAGTGGTAACATGGTGTTTCAAAGAATGGTTAGAGGAAAAGGAGCCGCAACAAAATAATAGAGAGAGGATGAAAGGTTGATATGTGTTATTGAAAAGTAACGGATAGTTGTTTTCCTGTTTTTGTATTGAGTAATGATAAGTTTTCTTTGACCTTTTGATTTTCTAATGACCTTTGTTGTTGCAGAAAATTTCTTATTAATCATACCATCACACTTAGGAATATTTACCCCTTCAAGACAATGACATAATTTTGATCACATTCTGCCTCCTACCTAATTACCTTCCAATCTTTGCTCTATATGTAAATCATGCTATCAACTATTCATTATCTGAAGTTATATTCTACTTACATAAATCTATAATTCAGCAAAATACAAACAAGAAATATGACAAAATAAAAAGTGGCACTAGCTGCTTTACATGCCTCGCCTCTGAAGCGCGTCATCAGCTTGCACCAGAGTGGATCTGGGCGGCTTTTGGGAGAGAGGAAGGATATGGCTTGGATGGAGTAATACTAGGGCTAAACGTGAGAAAGTAGGGGGACCAGAAAAACTAACAATCTATGTCTCACTTCTGAAGGGCGTGATCAGCTTGCGCCACAGTGGGACCGGGCGGCTCTTGGGCGTGAGGAAAGATATGGCCTGGATGGAGTAGTACTCGGAGAAGTCCACATATTGGTCTCTGGTGTAGGTGACGGTAATGTCGAGTGCGAAGTGGGTGCGCTCGAATTCTATCTCTCCCATTATACCGATATAGTGCCCCTGGGTGTGTGAGAGATAATTAGTTTTTCTTTTCTATCAATCAATCAATCAATCTTAACCCTTTCAGAACGGGTGACGTATTTTAAATTATATTATAGCTACTGCATATTTAGATGATTACATACAAATTAGAAAGGATCTGTGGTAGTTAAAGGGATAGCGGAGATACTTTAGGTCTTTTAGCTGCTAGTGTTCTTTCATATACGAAATGAAATTAACCCTCTCAGACATATGACGCAATTTTGAGCCTATTGGGGATACTTTAAAGCCTTTGTTACCATCAGGGGTATTTAGAAACCTTTAGTTTAGTTACTTCAACCTCTGCAGTTGACTTTGAGTTAGCTGTGGGCAGAAAACTAATTTTGGAGAGGTAATTATAAGAGTGAGAGAACTCTATTTCTTATTGCTAATCTGACAACCTCTGCATCATAAATGTGTGAAAGGGTTAAAAGGTGGAGAGCCGCACTGAATGGGTTAACCTCGATCTATCAATTTTGTATGCATAAAATGTGTTTAGAATGTTACTAATCTTCAACGGCAGTGTTTAAGGTTATATTATTACCGACATATATTTCATTTTGTAGATTAGTACATGACATTTAATATTAAATTAAGCCAACTTTATGTACGGTAGTTTAGGAAGATATGTTGAATGTCTGAGGGTTAATAGGGTAGTTTTATCCATTTGTTTCTTAGAGATCCTTCATAAGTTGAATACAATCGCCTAATATTAACCAGAATATATATCAATGTTTATACTCACGCTTTCATCAAGGTTTCCCCATCTACCATCAGCAGGCATTTTCATTTTGTATGTAAAGTTCAACTTTTGAGAAAGCGCTTCAATTATGAAAAGATTTACGGAAGGTTTTAGTTTGACAAAGAGCGATCCTTCAAATCTCTCGAAGTCAGAATACGGTATGTAATCCATTAATGATCCAGTAAGCGTTTGGCCGTAAAAGTTAGCCATCTGTTCGGGGAATATGTTCTCCGTACTGGTGAGTCCTGTGTCTCTGGACCACCTGTTTACAGTGAGGACTTGCGGGGAGCCTGAAGGGTGCAAGAGCTGGCGGATTAATACACGCCAGTAGCTCTTGTTTTGAGACTCCTCTTGGACGAGAGCTGCCACGTTCTCCTCCTTCCCCAGGCGCTTGTTTTGAGACTCCTCTTGGACGAGAGCTGCCACGTTCTCCTCCTTCCCTAGGCGCTGGTCTAAGAGAAAGCGCTCGGCATCGGTAGAGTTTTTGGTGTGGACGAGGAAATATCGAGTTATCCTATTCTTGGGTCCCTTTACTGTCAGCAGCTTCAGAAGGTGGTCATCTGGAGGTTGTGAGAGCATATACGTCACACAGGAGGTGGGATTTACGTTTTCGGCTTCCTTGTAGATGTAAGCGATACTTTCTTGAACTTGGCCCAGTGTAATAGGTGAATAAAATAGATGTACATTTGCTTTTGAACCGGCAACATTATTTCCATCTCTCAACGAAGCATAGGGAGATGGAGTGTCCGAGATTTGATTCGCTGTCATGGTTGCTGAGGAATGATTCTTGGCTAGCATGATCTGAGATATAACAACTCTGAGACAATGAGGAGTGTAATAAGTATCCAGGTTGTTCATTAATAAAGATAATTGAGCAGACTGATCATTTTTGGATGTGCGCCCGCCATCAGTAACAACACCTGCAAAAAGTGAATGGTGCGTCCCGTCTGATGCCTTGAGGGTGGAGAGCAGAATCATGACAGTGGCTGCTGCAGACGGATACATATTCCTGAAAAATAGGAAATGGGACTAATTATATGCGTACACAATTGTATTCGACATTTGAATTACTGAAAGTCTGTGATCAGCGTAACTCGTATCAAGGATCAGCCCAATATGTAATTCCCATAGTAATTGTAACCCTACTTGGCAAGTTATACCCTGGGGTATACTGTATATAAGTCGGATTATTTAGGCTTATTTGTGCATAGTTTGCACTGTATAATATATGTATATACCGTACAGTATAAATATATATATATATATACAGTATTATAGATATACCATGGACATGTTCACATATTAATGTCTTTTGTATTGCTGCAGTATGAATGAGTTTTCGAATATTCCTAAAATACAATGGACATGCATTATTGTATACACTATGAATTAGCTAGTATTAACCTAATTTAGGATTGTTTACAAATACCTAACTAATTTTCAGTAACAGTATCTTTGATGTTTATCAATAGTCGTGGAACAGGCTCACAAAATCAGGTAAAGAACAGAAACATTCCAAATTTCACCATATTGCCCTTAACACCAGCCTTAGAAAAGCATATTTTACCTATAAAATATACCCACAATATCAATTAGATAACCATGAGTGTATTGCCATTATATGATGCACGTGTCACTCTTAAGCCGGAGTCACACGAGCCCTTTTTTGAGCAATTTTTACGGGCAATTATGGTCTGGAAGCTTAACAAATTAAACTTTTTCAGAATTCAGCCACCTAACATGATCTACCTTCAGTCTGGTGATGGGCTGGTCTATCAGAGTAAGAACTGAGCGATCTCTGCCATACCCATAGCTTACTATGACTGTTCCTTTTTCTTATATATTTTCTAGATCTCAAGTGACGGCGTCTTTTCCGTGGATTGACCTCCTAATCTGCCAACCTAGAAGTTGGCAGATTGGAAGCCAAAGCGTCACATTTTTCCTTTGCCCCTCAGCTTTCTCTTCATAATTGCTTAGGGGCACAGGGCCCTGGATGGGGCTTTGATTTCCTGGGTGTTTCCGCACCCTCCTAAGCTCCCCGCCATGGAGTGGCTTCGGTCAACCAGGCTTTATTGTGGTAGGCAGGAAGGGTTTCGTGGGGGCGCTCGGTTATGGCCTTGGCCTTGCTTGGGGCCTTGGGGCTGTTCGGCCAGGCAGCCTGGGGAACAGCAACAACAACAACAACCTTCAGTCTAGTTACCGATACCAGTGCGAAAAAGTCCAAAAATAATACGAGAAAAAACTTGCTCATGGAAAATTGACGGAAAAAGCGCTAGTGTGACACCGGCTTTTCACTTCCGAACGTATTGACTAGCCATTGGCTATATAAGTTACTTACCAATTTCAGTATGCGTGTTATTTCCTTGTATTTTGGGTATCATTAGATGATTATATTCAACTTATGAAACATCTTTTAATTGACCTGATTATTTACTCCTTCATTGTCAGGGAGTTTTGCTCAAAATCTAATGAGGGCAAAAAATCGAACGACGAAGACACTATGACATGTAGAAGGGGTTAAGGGCAGGGTTTTAGCTTTTCTGTACGCCCTTCTCCATAATGTTTAGCTCCATTGGTTTTGAGATGGTAAGACGTTCGCTCCATTAGTTTGTAGATTATAAGGCCTTGCTCCCTATTTTGTGATCATATTAAGTTCTTTAGTTTCACTTAAGTGTTTATTACTTCCTGGCGAGCGACAGCAAGCCTGTTATTTAGGAGGAATTTAGACACACTACAATAATCATGTTCTGAAAGCAAAGTACTCTCAATTACATTGTTGAGAGAATGGAAGGCTGTAAAGAAATTTCAATGTGCTTCTTAGTTATATTTACTAAAAGATTTTGAATTTTACCAAGAATGCCAAATTATATATGTGTCGAACTGGCTATAACAAATGCATATAGAGGCCAGTCCTTTGTGATCTTGGCCCCATTCAATGTTCTTTCCTCTCACTAAAACATTACACTTTCAATAATGCAATTGGGTCTGAGTACATGATTAGACTGATAACCAGAATTCGAAAATGGATATTAATCGTGATCGTGTACTCAACCTTTAATTATGTTGGTGGTGTAATGGTTTAGATACTTATGTTCTGGGTGTGGTGTCCCGAGTTCGAATCCCGGGAGGACCATATGCTTTCATTAGTTTATTCAAGTACATTGGGGTTTTTAATGGAGGATTAATGTTAAGAAAGGGGTTTTACTTATACAGTATAATGCATAGGCCTACGCGAGGCCAACGACTCTTGAGAAAATAACGGCTACCTATATGTACAGTAGTGATTTCTGCCTGTATTTGTTTTTACCATGGATATATTCATTGTATAGACTGCATACACTGAGTGATTCATAAGAACTTCTGAAATACATACATCAGGTAAGCATAAAAGAGGGAGATTCAATTCACACCAAGATGACTTCAAACATTTAATGACAAAATTGACTACAACCTTACGTAACCACACAAATAATTCAATTACAAGAACATATTATATTCAAAGAGTATGATACATGCATTAAATATATATGTATATACAATTATTCAATATAACTGGATGTGATCTATAGTGAAATAATCTAAAACATTATACGATCAACTTCAACTTCCAAATCATTAACACTTACGGTGCGGGCATATTTCCGCCATATAAGGGCTCATTCAGGCACTCCTGATTGATTAGGCAAGTGTCTGAATGAAATGAAATGTATTCAGCCAAAATGTAGAAGAAAATAGCTTCAAAATGACATAAAAATTAGCTTCGTAGCTCGCGGGTTTCACCCGCAGCGCTATCATGGACATTCACTAAAATAAGCAATTATCTCTAATGTCGGGGTAAATTTGCCTTTGGCTGTGCTTTATATCTCGCGAGAGTATGGCTCAGAGTCCTCAGTACCGCGGCCGGCTGGCTGGAGGAAGGATGTGGGGCTGTCGTGCTCCTGCTCCTTCACATTCGATTCTACAGGCTTTAAGAGGCTTTAAAAACCTATAAATTTCTGTAAATTGCCATGGCGTTCCGGAATGTCTCCCGCAGCCAATGGGTTAAGGAGCCACATCGGAAAGCTTAGAATCCTCCCGATCCGTTTCAAAGTTTGTAACACCAACTCGGGAAGTCTCTGAATACCCATAATGGTAAGGATAGTAAGGGTGTGGTGAGGTGAACAGCAGACTGGGCGGTAGTAATGTCGGAGGGAGGAATGAGATACGGTGATGATGGTCCAAGTCGAAGGTCGAAGTTTGGAGGAGGAACCCTGGCAGACGAGGAGGTGGTGGAGGAAGAGGAGGAGGATTTTGACGACTGCACGGCTGAGAATGATAAGGGGATTCGGGAATTAGGTAAAGTATGAATGGAAAGCACTGGTAGGCGCAATCTTATCATCTCCCGACCTTTAACATAGTTCTAGTTTTTACTTCATACAATTTTGTTATCGTAACCTCGTTCGATCTTTAGAAAATGTATAGCTTTCACTTCTTATAGCTTTGTAATCGCATCCTCTTCCAATATTTGAAATACATAAAGCTTTCACTGCATAGAACTTTGTAAAGTTGTGAGGTAGCTGTAAGACATATGCATCCAAAATGTTAGCGTAGGAATATATCTCGGCTTGCAATGTCAATTACTAGCAATCAGTGAGCAATTAGTAAATGAAACTATTGGAATTGTTACGACCGGCACTACGAAATAAACAAGGGCACTCAATATTGGACTAGATGATAGGCTATATCTGCAACAACGGTACGCTAATTCCAAACCCTCGAACTATTACGCCGGTGAAGAAAACACTTAAAACCCTCCAGAGTAAATCTACTGGATAACGGGGTATCAATTAACTGGGTTTTAGTGCACTTCTACAAAGGCTTACCGATGACGGCAAAGCCTACTCACAACAGGAGTACTTTACGTTAATAAAATGCTCTTAAGTAATAACTATGCTTGAATAAACTATGATAAGATTTAATAAAGGAGTATATGCTTACGTTAACTTTAGTGTGAGTCTGTACTCAACACTAAACTCTACAATGCTCTATGAAAACACTGGAAGTCTAGTCCTACAGCAATCAGATAAAGAATCTTCTGAAAACGTCTGATGCTCTAAGATGCTCGTTAATATAGAACAGAAATAATGCAGGGGCAGGACACCAGAGTGTGTATCTTATATACACCAATAAGTAGGATATATATATATATATATATAACCAGGGAGTGCAACAACTCTGTGACAGCACTAATAATCGCCACTCAAAACAGTACTTCCTTAGCCAACGTAACAGCCAAACTGGGTTGTGCACTATGAATCAACCTAGGCTAAAATAAGGCGTGAATAATTCCTAAAGCATACACAATTAAAGTTAATAAGCACGATGCTGTCTTTGTCACTAATAAAGTCTAGCAGTGGCATAAAAAGGTACTAAGAAGCTAAGCCGAGCGCAAGCATGCTCGTAGCCTACTGCCTTCCCTTGAACAAATTTCCCTTATGTTACGTTAAGTGACTTGGAGGCTCTCTTGGTAAGTCCAGATCTCTAGTATCTGGTCTAGCCCTGGCGCTCCACAAAGGTCAACAAAATGAGGTAGCAATCATACAGGTGAGAGTAGGCAAAAGCCCTTCACTTGTATACTGCTACACTCGCAAAGGAAAATATGCACAAGGGTTACAGGCTAGCTAGCTTCGTCGATGTTGTACAGGCTCTGACTTGCCACATACATAACTCAGACAACTACCAAAGATACCTTCCACTGTCTAGCATTAAATAATAAGAGAGAACAGCCCAATAATTAGAAGCACCCCAACACTATGGTACCATTTGACTATGACTCTAATAATCCCTAAAACTAGTGCACACATATATGGAGAGCTGGTGCTGGTAATACGACTGGCCGACTATGGAAGTCGTATGCAGAACCAGAAGGGATAAGTAATTGAATAAAGAGAGAAGTATGAAACCGAAGAAGTTCAGAGGGTTATATGGGAGACAGAATTGCAAGGGACATGTAGGACCTAGCACACCAAGCCTAGCTCTGCAGGAGACACAAGGATAGGAGGCTAGGAGCCCACACCACCGTCCCAGGACCGCGGCCGCCAATCACAGACGACTACGTCATGAAGAGCAAGCAATCTATGATGTCGACAGGGCCGCCAGCCAATCACGGGCGTGGGAGACTCCTACCAAGCGCGGGAGGCAAACGTACATACACAACACATACTACCACCATGCTGCCTACCCCGCTCTCTCTCTCTCTCCTTAACTTCACACCATGCATCTTATATTCTAGCACTGATATAAAATACTTGTAAGTGTCACAGACAAGAATAAAGATCACCACTGATCTTACAGGGATCTGCCTTGCTTAGGCCAGTCGGCTTTCTGCAGACTCCCATTTTCTTATGTTCTTATGTCTGTGACATGTACTCTATGAAAGAAATAACCTTGTTCTACGATTATTGTAGCCCATATCACTGCCCTGGCGAGCGCTAGCGAGTCACGAGCGCATTCTGGCAAGCTGGCCAGCGTAACAGAATGTATATACCATATCTGACAAATAATGACATCATTTCCTAGATCCACAAAGGAATCTACAGTACAAAGATGAAATAGTAAAAAATATTGGTATACGGGATGAATAGCTGGCCAACCAATTGAGTAACATGGATTTCAATATTAATTAATTGTTTACCATTACGGGGAGAAAAATCATATTTTGTTAACTCTACCAGTATTATGACTCATTCTAAATTTAATTCGGGCTTACATTAGACGATTTTGTACAGGTGTATAAGTACCCATAATAATAAAACGGGTTTGTGCTCTTTCAATATTGTTATTACCAAAAGTCCTTTCTAAGCATAATCAAATTACCTAATACAAGTCAAAATACAATGCGAGAAAGCAATAACCTAATAGAAAACATCTATCTATATATCTATCTATATACTCTGGCCCAATCCCCACTTTTAGGTAAACCCAAACCATTAATAACCTGGAATGCATAATTTTGAAGTCTTAAAAAGAGGACTGGTGGACGATTTGGGCATTCGTTTCTCTCTCGTATTACAGTCCATGGGCCTGAGTGAAAATCGGGTCCACCAGAGAGGAATTTTATAATTTTATTGTCTTCTTGTTATGGAGATGTTACTTTGGAATGATACTCTTGGTCATAGAGTTCCCTTATAACTTAGCCCTTGAAGATTATGATGCATTTTGACAGTTTATTTTGGCTATCGTTAGACGATGTTTTACAGTCTAGGAAGAATCTGTGTGCATTATAAGGGTAAAGACTATCTCAATTTTATCTCTTTGACTTCCATATACCCATTCTAATCTGAATATAATAGTATATTAATAGCCAGAAGACTGAATACAAATGAGGAATCGAAACTTAAAAGGGTAGCTATTTATTTAATATTCCGTGGAGAATTTGATCACCTTTGATGGTAATTATTCGTGTGATTTCCATAAGTTGGAAGCAGCGAACGGATCCTCATGTGTGGAAAGTGCCTGGGCTTAAGGTATATTTATTTTTATGCTGGATAGTAGTAAATTAGCTTATGAACTGTAAAACAAATAGATTAGTGGGAATGTAAGGGATCATTGAGATGTTTACTCCTTTATTTTCTAGATATCCTTCCTAAAGTACATACATTGGTCTACTGTTAGGCTATCCCAAATTGAGTAAAGCAACATGTTTGGGCACTAAAAGGTTAAATAAATCACTTATTGACAGCCTTAATATAATGTAAAACAACTGAAAGCTTTAACAAACTGGGGGGAGCCCTTTACCCCTGTGAATGATGTATTTATATTTTTAAAAAAGGCTGGCCTCTTTTACATATTTATGATTGCATTGTTTTTTTCTGTTTTATATTGATATTTGGTATTCATCCGAAAGTTTTGACGTTCTTTTTATGTATATAGTTTTGCTTGTACGATGCCATATGACTTGGTTGTTGCAGCACTATGGTTTCTATCAATTCATCAATTAAACAGGAATGACTGACGATTTGGACGTTCCTTCCTCTCCCCTTGTGTGGACAATGCTTGGGCTTCAGCTTGTTTAATATAATGCTGAATATTAGTAGACGATTTTATGAGTACAAGAAACAAAAACAGATTTATGGTAATTTAACAGTTTATTTACTCCTCTGATTTTTAAGGATCCTTCCTGCATACAACGGTTTAATGTTAGCCAGATTATAGACAAAAGTAAGTTTTGCTAAGTGTCAACTCTCAAATAATAGCCAGAATAGATACACAATGCGTCATGATAAACTGAAAATGTTAATAACCTGAAACGCAGTTGAGGTCTCCGATAGAGTGCGGGCGGGCGATTTGGGCATTAGTTCCTCTCTCCTACGGGGTGGAAGCAGCGAGTAGAACCCCTTGTGCGGGCAGTGTTTACGTTTCAGGCTGCCGTGTTTCTTCCAATACCTCACCCAGCGATACACGGTGGACCTACTGACCCCCATCTCCCGCGCAATGGTAGAGACGGCCAGCCCTTCCTTCCACAGCCACACGATACGGCAACGATCTATCGAGTCTGTTCGTCGGCTCATCTTGTAAATTTGGCTCATCTTGTAAATTTGGCTTGATCAAAGGCAACACGAGCTTGTAGAAGAAAGCAGATAGGCGATAAGAAATGTACGGAATATTGTAATTAGGAAGGCTTCGACACCTTTTTGCGACTATTACTGGTTACGTTTGTTATTAAACCAGTTTACTACCCATCTTCCAATATTCAGTTCTGTAGTGCTACGCTCATATAATATTACAAACACACTTTGAGCTGATGCAAGTGGGTACGTTGAACCACAGGTGTTCACAACCAAAATGGGAGTTATTGATTTGTAATTGGGGAGGAGGCTATAATTAAATATAATTATATCCTAAAATCTTAGCTAAATTTGCTTTGATATTGATGAATTGAAATATTGTCACACGCTGTGCAGTCAATGTTTCAAAAACGATCAAGAAAATCTTAATAGTGACCGATAACTTGAATGTAAAAGGCGATAGTAGGGTTGGGTGGTGGCTGATAACTACCGTGTTTGATAGAGGAGCAATACTGGTTTGGTGGTTTTACAGGTAAGCCACGGTAGCCTTGTCCGTCTCCTAGTCATTCAGGTGTGACTTTAACCTCATGACACAGGGACAAGTGGTTTAATTATCCACTTTTGGTAATGCACACAAATTAGGGGACGGTGTGAAACAAGTTGTGGCAAAATATCATACTGATCCAACTGTTTGTCCATAAGTTATTCCCGAAAAAACGATGTAACACGGCCTCTGAAACCCATAGTAGATGTGTGTGAATATATATTTTGTTTTTCTTTATGTTGTTTCTGTTCGGGCTCTGTCCCGAGTCGGCCAACCTCAGCTATGGGGTATGTGCCTGAGTACTGTATGCACATACATACATATACTCTATGTTATAAATAATTTTATGTATCGAAAACATTAGCAGCTGCATCTAATTCAAACAAATTATACCGAGAGCCTTCTATGAGCAAATGTATTCTATTATGTACAGTTGGCCACACAAGTCCTTTTCCTCGTCGTGATCTTATGTATGAAAATGTAATTAGTATGAATGAATTAAGAGTGCTTTTAATTATCAGTTGACTAATCAGATGAGTAACCCACTTCATAAAGAATATAAGCTCATAATTCAATCATGCATATTTTATTTACATGCATATGATCACGGAAAGGAAGAGAACTAACTACACATTTTGAAGGACGAATAGCCTGCTTCCCACATTACATAGTTTAATATTAACCCTTTCAAGCTCCAATACGCATTTATTTTCTGTTTTTTGGTAATTATTAGACGATATTATTCAGATTAGGAAGTGTATTTGGAAGTCAGAGGGTTGATTGAGATAGTCTTTACCGTTTTAATACCAATAGATCCTTCCTAAGCTGCATAAACTTGTCTAATGATAGCCAAAATAACTGCTAAGCACGTCAGAGCTTCAAGGGGTTAACACACACTGAGCGTCAGCGGCTCTATGTATGGTTAGAAGATATTTTTTATAATGTTCATGTCTTATCGGAGTCTTAAGTAAAAGATTTTTTTTTTTTTATCTTGCAAGCAGAGGGCTAGGAATCCTCCTCTCCTTGTATAATTCTCCTACTCGACGAGACAGAGAAAGGGGCGAGGGAACGCGAAAGTGGTCCCAGACACTGAGAATAGGAACTTTAAATGTTGTTTACCCCAGCAATCGGGCATGTGCCTGTGTATATGCATCTTGCGAATTGTGATCCTGTATAGCGAACCGAGACGCTAAAATGTTTAAACTATATCGGATATAGTACTACTATAAAGTCCACCTGAATAATCTAATCATGTAGCACAAGTTTTACTCACGAGAAGAGGTTGCTGATGTTTCTCGGATTCAGGAGTGTTCCAAAGTGCCTGGCCTCGCCTCTGCTCCAGTATTTAGAGGAGGAATGACCCTCCCCCTTCATGCAGTCATGCGTGGTAACATTGAATACCGAGTTTCGCATTGTGTACAAAGGGAAAATGTCAATGCACACGCCCTCTACTATTTACTCCCCCCATCCCCCCCTCTCTCTCTCTCTCTCTCTCTCTCTCGGATTATTTATATATGAATCTCGGTACATATATTTTAAGGTTTATAAACGAACTTACATGTATCATTGTTTTAGGTACAAACAGAATACGTAAAAAGGTATCTTCTCGAACGTCCCTTGATTTTGGCCCTGTCACTCTTTCAACTATGGGAGAGGCACTCGCTACAGGCAGTTCTGGCTTTTGTCTCCCTCACTCACATAGAACAAAACAAAAACAAGTGGAGAATATATCTGTGCCACGAATACAAGTATTTATACTTACAGCTTGTGTGGGCTTAGTTTTAGTGTTTGTTTTAGACACACGGCAGTTTCGGCCCATCTGGAGCTCTGAAGAGGGCTCAAATAAACAAAAACTGTCGTCTCTTCAATTAATACTATTTTCGATTCGTGGGTTTTAGCTCTCGAACGAAAAGTTAAAGGTCTTAATTTGCAGTACAACAGTTTCACATAGTAATCTAGCTAGCTATCTACTGATCTATCTACCCATCTATATCCATCTAACCATCCACATCTCTCCCTTAACCCAATATATACACATCCATATAATAGTACAACAAAGACTTGCCACAACACAGCCCCATCATGTCTCCACAGTGACCGATGTTAGGAAAAAAAAAAAAAAAAAAAAAAAAAAAATTGCTATTTGGTGTTGGTAGTATATTTATTTTGATTATGGTATCCTATTAATGGCTATTATATACAATATAGACAGTACAATGATTTCATATCCTTAAACATGCATCAGTAATATTCAAGAATTATGCTCTACTGTATCCATGCTTTAGGAGAGATTATTTTTCTGGATTCCCTTCTCCCTCATGTTTAGCGCCAGTTTTGCGATTTAAAGGCTTTGTGCCATTCAGGTGGCGATTTTTTTTCCTGGCGAGCGAAAACGAGCCTGTAATGTAAGAGGGACATTTTTCTACCGAAAAATGTACACATTTATATAGAAGGGGGATCTTGGGAATGTTTTTTTTTTTAGCGTGATTGAGGTCTAGGGAGGAAACTAAAAGAAAATAAATAGATATTTCCTACTCCCTTAACATAATAGATATTCCCTACTCCCTTAACATAATCCCTCTTTCTAATATTTTAAATTTATCATTAGGTATCAAATATTCCTGATTTTATTCAGGTCGGGATAGCTTCAAAAACTTGTGGTCACGATTTATGTCTTAGAGTATACAGTTCTCAGCACACACATATATATATAATAGATATATAGTTCCGTCAATTTGAATCTTTGAACCTTTAGTGTCAAGTTCTGAATCATTTAGCCTATGATAAAGCATTGTATTGTCTCGTTTGCGTTCGATACTGATTCAAATAGGTGCGTCGTGATTTATGCTCTCAACTTTACACTTTGAAGGATTATGTGTTCGATGGCATCCTGAAGCCCACCCGGAGAAGCTCGAGCACCAGCAGTAGGGCTCCTCCGACGTAACCAAAGAACAGCAGGAAGAAGGGGCCCTGGACGTGGTTCAGATTCAGTATAACCTGGAAAAGGAAGGGGTAATTTAGATCTGACAAATAGTGATCTTTCTGAAATTTTATAACATTTAATCCTTTATCACAAATTAGCACTTGGTTAATATTATCGATAAATATAGGGTTGGTAATTATAATGATAGTAATATTTAACCTAAACTATCTCAAATAATGTTCATACCGTATTACCAGTAGTCTTGATCACCTCTTCTTCCTCCTGCCCCTCACTTAATTCTCCTTCTTCTCCTTGTAGTTTTTCCTGTTCCTTCTTTATATAGAGCGGTATGGTGTCCTTCACCCACTTGCTGATCAGGCCGTTCTTAAACAGCTTCTGAAGGACGGCGTTGAAAGTTCGAAGGTGTGGTGCCCCCTGAGAAAACACAAACCAAAAATCAGATACATTTTGATAGCGTGTATATGGGTTGGGTAATTGACAATGTTGGTATGAAGCAGTATATGCGGAGGATCTCGTACACACGTTTTACTTGTAACTGCTGGTCCATTAGAAAGTTAATCCGAAGCTATGATTCACATTGGCTTTTTCAATCAAGTACACTTGGTGTACACTTCATAATATAGCTATCAACATTTCAAAATACATATTACATAAGGTGATATATTCCATTGTAATGTATGTACAGTATGTCCACCTATTCCCCATGGCATTATATTCCAATGTCATGCCAACCAAACATAAGTTCATCTACTAGAGATGTAATAGTAAAATGTCAATCTTTTCCAGAGTATACCTTAATCTATAGCCTATAACTTGCTTAATCCAAATTGTCACAACATATAGTACCCTACTGGAACAAACAGCGTTCCATATATATGTGTTTTTTATTATAAACTTCAAAGCCCCCGGATGCAGCTTTATATACGTACTTGAGGGACAGCAAATGTATAACCTGAAGGGAAGAGCTGATCTCTGGCCAGGTGTACGTCCGTCTTCCTCTTGGGGTTACTGTTGTGCACGGCCAGTAGGAGTTGGAGCTGACCACTGAAGGCGATGAAGGCCGACTCTCCTTCACCCACCTCCTTCATGTTGTCGGCCGTGGAGCTGAACTTCAGGTGGCTGTGGACGTACTTGTAGACTGGGTCATCAGATGTAGCGAAGATGGTGTACGCGATTCCCTGGTGATGGGGGAAGTTCATTATTAAGCAGGTATCACACGAGAACTTTTATAGTCAACATTCGATGATCACAATTTTTCTGGCAACATTTCTGTAATATATTGCACTGGTATCAGAAACTAGACTGTTGATAGATGAATTTAGGTGACAGATAAAGATTAAATGTTGACCTCATAAGCTGCCAGACCAGTGTTGAGTATAAATGTTGAGGGAAAAAGAGCTCGTGTGATACCGGCTTTAGTTAGTTATAGTCCGTTCATTCTAGGTTGGGCAGAAATCGTAACCCCTAACCTCTGTAACTCAAAAAGGACTAAGAGTAATAAAGATAATTGTTCTACCAAATATCAAGACTTAGCTAGGGAATAGGTGTGGAAACTGACAGCTCATTTTCTCTAGTACTTTAATAATTACAGAGGTTAGAAGTTACGATTTCTGCCCAGCCTAGAATGAACGGACTATAGTTAAAATATGACTTCAGAGGCTATCGACCCTATTGGATTATTAACCCAGCGCACTTAAAGTTAAGAATAACGTCAGGACTGGAGCCCCTTTTCGAGAACTCCAGTCCCTTGAGTTGGACATGTACCGTACACAGTGAACAAAAATATAATTGTATCATGATTATATTTGTAACATCCTTCTTAACACCAATAACCCCCCAAATTACATTAATTAAAGCATGTGATCCTCCCAGGATTCGAACAGAGAGTAGCTCCTACAGAACCTATGCGCTCTAACCATTACACCATCAAGATATTTTTTAGGAACCATATTTTCAATTAACTAATATATGTTGAGCCATTGCAAATTCCTTTGTTACTGTAGGTAGCTTCAATGTATATTTTTCTGTTCTCCAGGCGAGCAATGTCATATCTTACTTTATGACAGTGACTGCTAACTTTGCTTTATCATTAGTACCAACCTTTGCACTATCCATCCTACAATTAAGCCCAGACTGCTGAAGCTGCTCAAGGGTGTCGATGGTTGGGGGCACGAAGGGCACAGTCAGGGTGCTGGTGAGGGAGGTCTTGTAGTACGAGGTGACCAGGAAGGCGTACAGGAACCAAAACCCCAGAAACACCTGATGGGCAAGAGGCGATTACAATGCATTTTCAATTTCAAGTAAACTGGAATTCCCTTGACTATGTTCAAAAATATAAATTTGGTTTCGTTTGAGGACCCGACACTGAAATTTATATTAAATTTCAGTTGTGTGGAATTCACTTGGTTGGTGTCAGTGGGGTTTGAGAGGTTTTTGGTGTATGCGTGTGTGTACAGTATAAGCCTTATTAACCTAAAGGTCTTGATGGAGGATCTTGCCACTGCACTACAGAATCGATGTGGTTTACTCCATAACTCTCTAACCTATAGGAGACTTCTAACAGTAGCCCTCTTCAAGGCTACTGTTAGCATAAAATAATATGTTCTTACTTACCCCGCATCGGTGCACTTACTGGAAAATGCTTGTGCTTGTAAACTCATGCAGAACAGCCTTCTACAGGGTAACCGTATACTTAAGTGAATGAATGAGGAGTATTACTATAGGAGTAAACAGCCTATTACTACCTATAACCGAAGGTGCTTGGTTATGGTATGCAAAGTAAGGTGGTAAGGGAAGTTACAGCTTACGTTACTTTAATCAATAAATGTCAGGCACTCCTGCATGAAAGAAAGTGCACGAAAGTCCTTCAACACCAACAAGGAATCTTCTTTAAATGTTAGATGCTATCAAGATGCTCGAATCGGAAATGGAACCCAAAAAGGCCGGCAGCGGAACAATGCTCGTGCAGGCTATGCACACAAAAAGGCAGGATATATAAATGCAGTCGGAGCCAAGAATATCCTAAACGCTACAACAATAATAATAATCGCCACGACAATGCAGTATTCCTATCAACAAAAAGAGCCTAAGTCGTTTGTGTCTCAATACGTCAAATTAGGCTGCGAAATGCTTGTGTAATCATAAACGGGTATGCATAATAAGAGTAATTGGTTTAATATACTTAATGTCTACTATGACTGATAAAGTCTAGCTAGAGTCAATGATACGAGATACTGGTGTGCATGGCATGCCGCATAGCCTAGTGCAAATCTCAAGTCTGTGCGTCAAATATTACGTTATAGGGAAGGGTAGCTCTCTTGAGAAACCTTAATACCGAAGTATTAAGCTTTCTCCTGGCGTACCTCAAAGACAAACAACCGAGCCTAGAACAGTGCAGAATGGTATAGGCAAAAAACCCTCATTCGAGCATGCTCTACTCTCAATGGCACACAGACTAGAATTTACCCAATCAACTCCAGGTGTATGTCGTGCAGCTTTTAACTAAAGCCAGCACCCATCGGAAACAATACCTTGTAGTATCAGACTCCTAGTCTAGCATTATCTAATCCAGCAGAACACTAATAATTACAGGAAGCAGTACTGAACAATATGAATGCCAACCAATGCTTCGTGATCAACTTATCTTAACAACTAACATACATGGGTTATATAAGACCTTAACGCACAATACAACTGGCCAGCATGAAGCTGATTTTGCAGAGTTAACCAGAGGGGGTATAATATTAATAAAAGGTGGTGAAAGATATGGAAAATGAGAGAGATAGGCAGAGGAAAAGGTTCTCAGGTGCAGAGAGGGGGACAAATATCAAAGGGATAAGAGGGATGCGTTCTAGAAACCAGATCTGGGGGAGAGAGTAGCAAGAAAGCTGTATATATACTAGCACTAGCTCGTACCACGTAGGAAAAGCGGTAACAGTCCGCTAGCCAATCCAAAAGCGGCCCGCCAACCATGACGTCACCAAGCATGGTAAAAAACTCCTCCAACCAATCCCCAAGAGGCCAGCCAGCCGTGACGTCATCGAGTATGGCAAAAACACTGCGCGCCTCCCCACACTCTGTTCTACTCTCTCTCTCTCTCAAATCCTATCATTACTACTTAATGATAAAACATATACTTTGCAATTAAATATATAAAGCCTTGACATGGGTGAAAACAAAGAGCCTTTCTGGACTGCCCATGACACGAGCTTTCATATGAAATAAAGCACACAATAATACATGAACTGTAGCCACATCCACTGCCCTGGCGATCCTAGCGAGTCACTGTAGGACAAGCCATGCGGTTCTAACGGAGTGGTTAACGTCACAAGAGTGTACAGTGGTATTGCACATGTACACTCGGATACCATAGTCTTTTCTATATATAGTATATAGTGTGTTGTAGTTGATACCATTATTATGTACCATATATTTGTTTCCAGAGATATACTTCCATAATTTTAAATAGGTGAAGTCACGAATATTTATGAGTGGGATAGAGACTATGGCATCCGAGTGTACTAACGAGATCAATAGCTCTTCTAAAAAGGAAAACTCACCCTGCCGGCCTGTAGTGAGAGGGAGGTATCGAGGGACTGACTGAGGAAGGAGGCCAAGACGTGCATGAAGGCACTGGAGGAGCGGGAGGTAGAGTACGAGAGAGAGGCCTGGGCGTGGTAGATGACGTGGTAGAGCAGCGACCCACCACCCACGGAGACCAACACGCAGCCCCATACGATACCTGTGGACCACCAACGACTTGAGACTGCAGACTTGTCATGTCATTACACTTAAAGAAGCACACCACACTTCTTTCCAAAACACACAGAACAAAAATAAAATAAATACATTAAACAAAAAATATGATGAACCACTAACCGCCCTTAATTTGACTGTCACTTTCAATTTCGGTGGGAGACACTTGTTACAGGTAGCTTTGTATTTGTGTCTCCCTCATAAATATAGAAAAACAATACGCATCCACACAGGAAATGTACAGGTATTAAATTTGGTTGCACTCGGGTCTTGAAGCAAAGAGAACTGTTAGGTTTTGAGGACAACATATTAGTAGTAGGCAGTAGCTACAAGTACATTAGCCAGCTTGTGCATTTCATAAATAGTTGGAATTAATATCAATGAATAGTGACAAGATTTACCTGAACGATGATGCTGACTGAAGACAATTTACTTTGCATTTCTTAACTGGAAAGTTATGAATACAAAATTATAATGGATTGCGATGGCTCTTCTTAGCTGTTTACAACCATGGCTCAATCTGTTCATAAAGCTCGCAAATCAATTTTCATGGATATAAATTATGAATGCAATGTCATCAATCACTTATGAATAGATAGCCTACAAAGAAAAACTACTAAGCAATTATGTCTGAATTAATACAAAATACGTTGAGATGATAAATTATGGTAATACAGATGGGGGTTTTGAGGCCCCAACTCCCTCTTTGGGTCTTACAATAATCGAGACCCTTTAAAGCTTGATTGGCCAGATGTCAACTCATATTTATAGGGATGATTCATTCGAGAGGTATTTCAGATGCTTCGTTTGTCGACCCCCAGGTGTTTCGGATTCACACAGTTGATGGTTGGGGGAACGAACTTTTGTCGTTGATAATACCTTACCACACAAGGGACTAGAGTTCTCGCAGAGAGGCTCTGTTCTGACGTTATTCTTGACTTGGTGTACTGACTTAATAATCCAATAGGGTTGATAGCCTCTGAAGTCCTATTTTAGCTAGCTACCTTACCAGATGCATTTTACCTCTGAACGGAGTGATCAGCTTGCGCCACAGTGGGTCTGGGCGGCTCGTCGGCGTGAGGAAGCTAACGGCCTGAAGCGAGTAGTATTCGGCGAAATCCACAGCCTTACTTCTCTCGTAGGTGGGCGTCAGGTCGAAAGCAAACTGAACACGCCCAAATTCAACGTCCCCCACGACACCGACATAGTGGCCCTGGGAATTGGACAGTACGGTTATTAATCCCTTCAGCACCATGCCCTAAGTTTCATCATTCTGGTTACCATTAGATGATTTGTTTTTGCTTATAATCTACCTCTAGGACTCAAGGGGTAAATACGATATCCATAAACTCTCTGAATAACATAGGTTCTTCTTAAACTACATAACATCGGTTATATATATTTAGATGGTAGATTCTTAATGTATTAAGTACTAAAGGACACATTTTACACTATATTCTGGTTATCATAAACGGTATTATGTAATTTAGGATGGATCTCAATCATCCCTCTAGCTCCCCTAATTCTTCCCAGTTAAAACGCCAGAAAAAACTTACTTAATGCGTCTTCAGGGAGATCATCTCCATCTACTTATATATGATGAAGCCTAGTGAAGCAAATAGTTTGGGATCTCTACCAAAAGCATAATGGTATGCCATGCATTAGACAAATGTAGAAATAATTATAATTATGTTTGACTCAGTCTCTAAGTAGCACATGTCTGTATATATTCGAAGGTTATAAAGAACGATCACAGAAAGCAAATACAAACTAATCCCGTCGTGTATTCAAATTTTTGAAAACAGATGACGGTATGTATAAATGGATACTGTTATAATATAATAAAGAATAAACTTAACTACACATCTTATACACGATGACTACTTTAATTATGTTAAAGTGATCGTCTTCAGGGGTTGAAGATCACAATAGCATAATACTTATTACAGACATGCTTTGAAAAATGCGCTAGTGACACATAAATCTCTGAAATATGTCTTAAATGGTAAAAACATATCTGTTTTACTATCAACTGATGCTCAGTATTAGTTCTATGTTTATCTAACCATATCAGTTTATAAAGATAAATGGGAATGAATTATTTTAAGGATCGGTCAAACATATTAATTGTGGTGCAATTTAATTATAGTAGTTCATTCATACTCACTGTTTCATCAAGATTTCCCCACCTTCCATCTGCAGGTAACTTCATTTCATAAGTAAAGTTTAGCTGTTGAGCAAGTGTCTCAAGAATATAGCGATTTACGCAAGGCTTCATCTTGACATAAAGTGATCCTTCAAATACATCATAATCGGAGTATGGAATATAAGCCATTAATCCCCCAGTAATTGTTTGGCCATAGAAGTTTTTCATCTGTTCTGGGAATATGTTCTCCGTACTGGTGAGTCCTGTGTCTCTGGACCACCTGTTTACAGTGAGGACTTGCGGGGAGCCTGAAGGGTGCAAGAGCTGGCGGATTAATACACGCCAGTAGCTCTTCCTAGGAGACTCCTCTTGGACGAGAGCTGCCACGTTCTCCTGCTTCCTCAGACGTCGATCTAATAGGAAGCCCTCGGCATCAGTAGTATTTTGACAATGAACTATGAAATGTTTGGTTATCCTTTTCTTCGGAACATTTTTTATGAGCATGTTCAGGAGATGAGCGCCTGGAGGTCGTGAAAGTATATAGGTCACGCAAGATTTAGGATTCACCTTTTCGGTTTTCTTGTAAATCATCTCTATAATATCATAAACTTGATCAATTGTGTTCAGTGAAAATCTTAAGTTTACTTTTGCCTTTGAGCCAAAACTATATTTATAATCCCAGTTACTACTTTGGTATTCCACAAACGGTTGTTCTGTTGGCATTTTAGAAGAGGAATTTGTTGAGACCATTTGAGATATAACCACTCTGAGACAGTGAGGTGTGTAGGTTGTGTCCAGGTGATCCATTAATGATGATAATTCGGTTGTCTGGTTATCAAAGGCTGCATTCACGCCATCAGTGACAATCCCCGCCAATGAAGTGAGCGTCCCTCCTGATGACTTGAAGGTGAACAGAAGAACCAAGATTGATGATGCTATAGCAGGCAGCATTTTTTTCTGAAAAAAAGTAAAAACAATACATTGCATTAGCATATAGTGAGCTTTGTCATAACCGCTATTAAACAATATTTTATGAGTGAATTAAAAATCTTTCATGTCAAGTTGTGAATGTGTAATTGATCCCCACGTCTCCAATGGTCATCTTCATAATCATCAGCCCGATGAGTTAGTCTACTGCACGAAAAAGGTCTCTCCCACACGTATCCACTCTAACCGGTCCATCTAACCTGTTCCATCACACACAGCAAACTTTCAGACATGCTAACTCTATCTCTAGGTTCCCTCTCTGTTGCTCTAATTATCCATATGCTAACTCTATCTCTAGGTTCCCTCTATGTTGCTCTAATTATCCATATGCTAACTCTATCTCTAGGTTCCCTCTATGTTGCTCTAATTATCCATATGCTAACTCTATCTCTAGGTTCCCTCTCTGTTGCTCTAATTATCCATATGCTAACTCTATCTCTAGGTTCCCTCTATGTTGCTCTAATTATCCATATGCTAACTCTATCTCTAGGTTCCCTCTATGTTGCTCTAATTATCCATATGCTAACTCTATCTCTAGGTTCCCTCTATGTTGCTCTACTTATCCATATGCTAACTCTATCTCTAGGTTCCCTCTATGTTGCTCTAATTATCCATATGCTAACTCTATCTCTAGGTTCCCTCTCTGTTGCTCTAATTATCCATATGCTAACTCTATATCTAGGTTCCCTCTATGTTGCTCTAATTATCCATATGCTAACTCTATCTCTAGGTTCCCTCTATGTTGCTCTAATTATCCATATGCTAACTCTATCTCTAGGTTCCCTCTATGTTGCTCTAATTATCCATATGCTAACTCTATCTCTAGGTTCCCTCTCTGTTGCTCTAATTATCCATATGCTAACTCTATCTCTAGGTTCCCTCTATGTTGCTCTAATTATCCATATATTATCTTCTGCTAACTCTATCTCTAGGTTCCCTCTCTGTTGCTCTAATTATCCATATATTATATCTGTTGCTCTAATTATCCATAAATTATCTTCTGCTAACTCTATCTCTGGGTTCCCTCTCTGTTGCTCTAATTATCCATATATTATCTCTGTTGCTCTAATTATCTATATATTATCTCTGTTGCTCTAATTATCCATATATTATCTTTGTTCCTCTAATTATCCATATATTATCTCTGTTGCTCTAATTATCCATATATTATCTCTGTTGCTCTAATTATCCATATATTATCTCTGTTGCTCTAATTATCCATATATTATCTATGTTGCTCTAATTATCCATATATTATCTCTGTTGCTCTAATTATCCATATATTATCTCTGTTGCTCTAATTATCCATATATTATTTATGTTGCTCTAATTATCCATATATTATCTTCTCTTCTAAAAGTATGACTTACCCAGGACCATTTCCTCTTTTTTTTTATAATACTGAGAATAATTATCTTCTACTTTTGTTTGTTATTTTATACAAGAGCCTTTCTGGTTGTCTCTCCAAGTAATGCTTACCATTATCCTCACCATTCCACTTTGGGCACTCCTAAGTTTACGATCGAGATACTTTGTTATACCTCGTATCTGATCCATAAATGATTACAAGGAAGACACATTGGTTGTATTCTTGCCTTTTTATGTAGCCTATTTTTTCGCAATAGAGCTCTCTTTACCAAATGCACTCCATCCTATGCCTTTCCTTCGCTTGATTTCTCGAGTAATATGAGTTTGTCTTTATACCCTGGCTTGGATATATCTTCAACTGCTTTTATTACCCCATCTTCCATCATTGTATTGTGGTTGCAGAATATAACTAAACATTATCTTGGATTTCTTATGTTCTTTCTATAAATTTTCTTCTGTAACTCTTCTCCCGAGTCGCTGAAAAGAACTGTTATCCGCGAATCTAAGGTTGCTTACTAATTAATCTCTGTTAAAATATCTTCCATTATTATCCCATCCAAGATCGTATATAACTATATACCCAATTGAGTAGTATAGGTATATAATAATACTAACGATAATCGTCTGTTGGTAACCAATATATGATGTAAATTTCAGTATGTAAAGGTAGTGAAGGGGTTAAAACCATACCAAGCAAATAGTCTCTCTCTCTCTATATATATATATATATATATATATATATACGCATGTTTCCTTCAAAATGTCTTGGTAGCACTTCCTCAGCCCATGATTAGGGTATTCAGTGAACATGAATGGCTTACATTGATCAGTGGAGTGTCCCTTGTCGGTAATTAATGAACAGGTATGATGAGAACCGCATGCAATTAGACTAAGCTGATTAGTACCAACGGCGGGGACAAAGGTGCAATAAGCTGCTGAATTATTTGAACGGAGTATATAGCAATATCCTCGGCCGAAGGTGAGCAGGTGGTGGTGAAGGTATTGAGGGATAAGCCTTTACAACGGCACCTCGTAGCTACTTTCTACTTTTCCTATTTTCTGAGGAGTATAGAGAGGGGAGAAGGGGTGTTGGGAGAGAGAGGAAGCTGTTGGGGTGGCTTTTTTATGTGTGTTATTAGTCTGTATAAGTCGTCGAGGGCCTATAATGATTCTTTCTCTTTCCTATGTTATGAGGAGTGTAGAGAGGGGAGAAGGGGTATTGGGAGAGAGAGGAAGCTGTTGGGGTGGCTTTGTTATGCGTGTTATTAGTCTGTATACGTTGTCGAGGGCCTATAATGATTATTTCTATGTCTATTTGTAACCTTTGTAACTCAACACTTATGCTGGGTGATATTTTCTTTGTAAGAGGTATTTAAGCCTATAATAGTAATTATAGGTAAACATTTCTTGTATTTTAGCGTGGTTATAAATTCATAATCTCTTTCTTGGTGCATTTCTGTGTATTGCTTCCGATAAAGTACTTGCAGTTGGTGATTAGTGAAGACTTTCTTGTGGCATAAATTACATTAGTGCATGCATAATGTACAGTCGCGCTTATAAGTGATATCTCGGCACCAAGTATGTTTTGATCAATAATTGGTATCGGCAATATCTAAGCTTAATTTCTTCATATCGAGTGACATATACAAACATGTTACTACACTTACCCACCCTATTCAACATCTGACAGACATTACTACAGCATAGAGCAAGCCAAACGTAATGACAGCTGGGACATGACTTATTAGCGCGACCGTACAGGAACACCAATTATGTATTAGCGTACAATGTAATTCCTACCTTTCAGAATTATGCTAATTAACATGTGCCATTTGTTTAGGAATTCCAGATACAATAATCAATACTTAAATATACAGGGTTCTGAATAATTTTGCATATACAGAAAGCATGAGGAACTATTAAATTTATGTCTTGTTGTTCTCATGAATATTCTTTCCTCTCACTTATTAAACAGTTGCCTACCATAGTGCGGCTAGGAATATGAACACGATTAGATTAATATACAGTATTCGAGAATGGATAATAAGTCGTAGGCATGTGCATAAACCTTTTAACAGTCTTGGTGGTGTAATGGTTAGAGTGTTTAAAAATCTGTGTGTGATAACCCAGGTTCGAATCCCGATGGTTCACATATATGATTTCAATAATTTCATTGGAAGTGTTTGGTGTTGTGGTGAAATTAATAAACTATAAACTATATCAGTATACTCGTCTTGATTGCTATGGCAGTTATAGACGATTATGAGGCTTTCTTCAGGATATTCTAAACTATTGTGAATGTTCATACTATCGAGCATTTTTGGTAATTAATTGGACTAGAATAAATTTTAATATTAATTATCTATTTATGCTTAAATGCCCATATTTTAAAATTACTACACTTAGAAACGCTGAATTAGAAATACTTAATAAAAGGTCAAGCTACCATCTCTTAGCCACTATAATTTGTTGTTTATTAGTCATTGGTAAATAAGGTCTCAATTGTAACCCCTTTTTAACGGCATCGTCCTGTATTTTTTTTTTTCTAGCTCTAATTGGACGATTTTGTGCAGATTAGGAAGGATCTGGGATAGTAAAAAGCGTTAGATAGGATAGTTCAAAATCTCTATTTTGCTGGAAGCCCTTTTTAAACTCGGTACAATCGTCTAAAAGTATCCAGAATAAAGTAAAAAGGACGTTAGCGGTACGGAAGAGCTGGTTAATTACTCGGAAATTACATGACAAACAAATGATAAGAACGGATACTTTTAAATATAATACTTTGCTTCATTATGATACAGAAACTACATCTTGTATTCCATAAATTATCGAGAAATTATCCCCCAAGGTACTAAGCTTTCCGCGAGTTGGTAATGTATCAATATATTTTTTAAATTTTTCATCCATAAATAGTCCACTAATATACTAGATTAGGTAATGTTTTGGTTTGGTTAGGTTAAAGCTATTGTTCAATGTTTCTTAATAAGCATCTAAAAACAGTTATCCTCGCTACACCGGAGCTTACCTAGCATCGTTACTAATATTACTATATTCATAGGAGTGACCTGAACTTATTAGGCTATGATTGCGAGACATAATAGCAGTTTGATTCTTTGTGCAGTGAAATTGGGCAATTATTAATTTTGATTGAGTTTGCAGGAAGCTATTTATTACTTATGGTGGTAAACAAATATAGAATGGAAGTTTGAAAGATATCGAGCTTCAGATTTTGACATTCACAAATGCTCCTGGGAATAATAACACAAGTAAAACTTTCAGTGATTTTATTGCTTAATCAAGACTATGCAAACCTTTCTTCATTATGTTGGGTAGTTACAGTAATGAAAGATACATACAGTAAGGCATTTATTTCAACTCCTGGGAAAGTGCAAATAATTCAAATAAGAATTACAAAAGGCTAACGGGTTTATGAGCAATCTAGCACGAACCGAAATTATATTGCACGGGTATTCAATATGTATTTGTAAAGGTTCAATTGCACACTTTCCTTGGTAGCTTAGAAACTTAAAATTTGCAGAGTTTGTGGGCATAATTTTCGGCGAACTAACGATTTTGAGTGTACATTCCGATTTTGATTACTCTGATATGCAGCCCTCTTCCCCTTCAATATGTAAACATTGGAACCTAGTCCGATATTCGTTCTATTCTCGCTAGTCAAATATTTGTCAGTTACACAAGGATGATGGTGAACATTTCAACAAATTATTTATTATTTTTTTCTGTAGATATAAGAGTGCTTTGGAATATATTTGTTGATTAGATATATTTAATAATTAATTTTTGTTTTCAAAGTACATAATTATTGCATATTATAAACAAGTTAACACAGATTTGTTGTCGAATACCTATATATTCTTTATCTCTACTGTAATATGAATTATGTATTGTGCAGTACGTACTGGCATATATTTTGCTAAGGCCTGTAAATGAGTAAAAGCTTTGGTCAGATCTCATAGTGAGTATTGTAGCAAGCTAAATATAATACAATAAATATAATTCTTATAATCCCTCCTTGTAGTCCTTATTTCTTGATATGGGAATCGTCTAGCTTACTATATCTGGTGTACTGTCTTCAGTTCAGGACATTAGGGTTGCGTCTGCCAAGTGAGTCTTTTGTAAAATTTCTCTCATACAGTGTTTCCCTACAGAAATGGAGGTAAAACAGAGTGTGTGTGAAGGAAGGAAGGTTTTCGGAGCAATGGGAAGTATGTGGAAGACGAGAAATCTCGGAGTGAAAGTAAAAAGTGCACTGTATCAAGGAATTGTTGTGCCAACGGTGATGTATGGGGCTGAGACATGGGCTCTGAAGAAAAAGGAGAAAAGAGGGCTGGATGTGATGGAGATGAGCTGCTTGAGGAGTATGTGTGGAGTTACTCGTAGAGACAGATTGAGGAATGAAGAGATACGTAGGAGAGTGGGGCAGCAGGAACATTTGTCAGCCAGAGTGGACAGAAGGGTGCTGAGCTGGTATGGTCATGTTGAACGAATGGGAGATAAAAGGCTTACAAAGAGAATATGTGAGTCAGGTACAAGGGGAGATAGAAGGGCAGGAAGACCCCCATTGAGATGGAGAGACTGTGTAAGAAAAGCTTTGGATGATAGAGGAATGACTATAGATCAGGCAGGGGAAGTGGTGGTGGACAGGAGTGAATGGAGAATGCTTGTGAATAGTTGAGTGAACACGTGGTTATTTGGAGTAAGGGGTCGGGCGCAAGTTGGACTAGATAATAGTCCATCAGGCGCCTGGCCCGGGGAGACGATTAATATGAAGGGTGCGCCTGGAAGTGTGGTGGGAGGGCTTGTGGCTTTGCCTCCGCTGCATGTCTGCCTGCCGAGATCAGAATCTCTCCGGTTGGTCTGGGGCCGGGGGAGTGCTGGAGCGACCTTGGTGACCCTGGTCTCTGGGTCTTCTCCTGGGTGACCTGGATGTGTGTGAGTTTGTGCTTTTTATCTGTGTTTATTCGTTGTTTTTGTTGTTTTGTGTTTTCCCTGTTCTTGCTCTGTCTTGAGTCGGCTACCCCCAAAATGGGGATTGGGCCTGAGCATATGGATAGATAGATAGATAGTGTTTCCCTAATGCAATCCTATCTGTAGCTATTTTATTGATCTTGCCATCATGGATAATTGCATACCACTTGGGCCCATGGAAAGAATGAGTACACTTTATAATGTAAAGAAAATCACCGTATTTGGACCATCATACCAACCAATTTTCATCTGTCTTTTGTAAATATCTCTACAACCATTAGTGCTATGAAGAAACTATGTCAGTAAGAACAACTTTGCTCTACTGTACTGTATATAGTAAAATATATTTTTTATAATATATTTGTGTACTCAATTGGATACGGAAAATAATTAATTATAACCATACATAACCTTAGCATACTATTTTGTTATGATGCCTATGATCATTTTTTTATATCGGTATTAAACAATTCTTATGGGAGATAAATTTAAGGTCCTAGTGATTTTTCAAACTATTTTTTAAATTGTAGAAATTGAAAGAACAGGTTGGTGTTCAATAAGTTTTAGCTAGATGGGTAGAGGGTTTAGCATCCAAAACACGAGGATTTGTAAGCTGAGGAACCGTATCGAATCCAATCCTGAAAGTCTTGGAATGGCCGTAATGATAAGGGTAGTAGTTGGTCCCACTTGGTGCCGTGAACAGGAAATTATGCGGCATCAGCGACTGTGGGGTACGAGGTGGCGGGTAGAAGGAGACCTGCCCGTATTGTTGTTTCTGGAGGTTGTAGGAGGTTGTAAAGACGAACCCAGGGAGACGAGGAGGAGGAGGAGGTTGATGACTGTATGACTGAGAATGATGAATTTAAGAATTAGATAAAGTGCGAATGTAAATCTTCGTTTCTTCAATGTTAAAGTCATTAGTACTAATTTATATTTGCATGTGTCAATGCCACAAGTAACGCATTACTAATCTGCTGGAGCACAAGTATATTTTGTGTAAAATGTAATCATTTGCATTGAAGAGTGCAACAAATAATTGTACTTTACTAGTTAAGTATACTAATAGTATTTGAAAGAATATCTTCATTATTTGAAGACACAAATTGTCTTCACAACCTGATGTGCATCTTATTTTGCCTTGTCCCGGAATTGACAAAAAATCTGGGCGGTAATTTGATCCTTGTTAATCAAGTTATCCTATAATTTTACACAATAATAGAATGCAGCGGATCTTGCTAATAACCTGAGACGTCGTAGACTCTTCTGAGAGAGGGCGGCTTGGTGGTTTAGACATGACCTCCTCCCTCTCCCGTTGCAGCAGCGAACATATCCCCTTGTGTGGACAGTGCTTGGAGTTGAGGTAGCCATTCCTCTCCCAGTGCCTTATCCAGCGATACACGGTGGACAGGCTGGCTCCAGTCTCCTTGGCTATGTCGGACACCGCTCGCCCCTCCTTGTACAACCACACAATGCGACACCGATCGATTTTCCTTCTTTCCATCACGTCTGAATTTGGAAATGTAGATGACTTCTGTGCAGACGTAATATTTATTTCTGTGACCTTCAGTTCATGGAAATTGTCTATGCCCATTGAAAATGCAGAGTTTGGTAGTGTTAACTAATGTTTTACATTCACAAAGCAAATGGGGCTAAACATGAGGGAAAAGGAGTCTAGAAACAACAGAACCTCCCCTTATTAATATTAAATATTCTTAATATTAATATTAAAAAGGTCGTAAATAAATAAATAAATAGATATATAAATCAAATCCTCTCCTTGATAATAATTCACTCTCATAATACGACAATGACACCTTTCTTCACTTAATTGGAGGTTTTCTGGACTCTCTCCCTTATGATTAGAACCATAATTTTTGAGATCTTACATTTACCCCTTTAGTTTCACGATTTTAAGAACTTTCTTGCCATTTAGGTGTCGATTATTTTCCTGGCGAGCGATAACGAGCATTGAATGTAGGAAGATTCGGCCTTCGGTCAGAACATTTTTCTCCCGTAAAATGCACACATTTATCGAGCAGAGGGGTTTTGGAAGCATTGCTAAAAGCCTGATGAAGGTCTTAGGAGTTAACTAAAAATAATAAATACACAAAAAACAGCTTGATGGAAACTAAAACATAACAGTAAAGAGCTACATAAATAAGCAGATAAATAAGCCTATCCCTCCTAAAGGCCTCCCCTGGGTTGCCCTGTTCTGACCACGTGTAATTGATTGATTAACCCTTTCATTACCGGTGCCGTCCTTTTAACTGTTTTTTTGTATATAACATTAGACGATTTTCTTGGGTTTAAAAAGCGCCTCCAGCAATTAACAGGTTTCGAACTATCTCTCTTAACCCTTTTGACTATCACAGATGTTTCGTAAGCTATGCAAAGTCGTATATATACAAGGTGTTCCAGTAATGCTTTTCATAAATTATATGGTAGACTCATCAGACAAAAATAAGAATAAATTACTCTATGAACATGAGGTTGAGTATTTGTAATAACGGAGTTATTACACGATTTAAGTTAACGATAGATACAATGCCATTCAGTCCAAGGGGTAATGTTGCCATTTTAGTGGATTATATCCATTTGGCCTTCGCTATCGCTTTCTAGCCTCAAGATAGTGAGCAGTAGCGATCTGACTTTTCGGTAGAAAAATATGTCCGGCTTCGCCGGATTTGATTTTCCTACCGAAAACATCAGCTCGCTACCGCTCGCTAGCCTGAAGAGAGAACGCCGATTGGATATAAACCGCTAGAACTTGGACTGAATGGCATTGTATCTATCGTTAACTTAAATCGTGTAATAACTCCGTTATTATAAATACTCAACCTCATGTTCATAGAGTAATGTATTCTTATTTTTGTCTGATGAGTCCACCATATAATTTATGAAAAGCATTACTGGAACACCCTGTATAGCTATAATAAAACTACAAAGACGTTGCCGGTACAGAAGAGGTAAATTGACAGAAAACATGGCACTGCAACATCAAGGTCATGTGCTGCCGGACAAACTATAATATGTGTGGAGAAACTAAACACGAACAACTTGAGGACGAGTCCATGTAAAAGCAATGCAATTATTAACCCTTTCAAGCTCCAATACGTGTTTCTGCTCTGTTTTCTGTCTATTATTAGACAATTTTATTCAGATTAGTAACGGTATACGGAAGTCAAAGGGTTGATTGAGATAGTATTTACCCTTTTAATACCCACAGATCCTTCCTAAGCTGCATAAAATCGTCTGATGATAACCAAAATAAACTGCTAAAACGCGTCAGAGCTTCAAGGGGTTTAGTGTGGAGGAGGCCCGCCTACTTTTTTTCTTTATGACTGAGTGTACTGTACACCGTGGATGGTCACGAAAACATTTTCCAAGTTGTTTATGGGATATACTTAGCCCCTTGATGATATGACGCGTTTTAGCAGTCTATTTGGCCATAATTAGACGATTATATACAGCTTTAAGAGCAATCAAAAGGGTAGAGGCTTCCAACCTTCAACCCTCTGACTTCCGAATAGCCTTCCTAATCTGAATAATTTCGTCTAATAAAAGTCAGACAACATAAAAGAAGTGCGTGATCGATCCTCAGAGGGTTACGTGGTAGTATATAGTTTATGGTTATTGATGCACTTAGACTAAGAGGGTAAATATGTGTAATTATATGTAACTAATAGGCAAACATCATAAACTCTCAAAGCTAGCGGAGTGAGTGTCGTAATATTTCAAGTTGTTGTTGTTGTTGTTGTTCCCCAAGCTGCCTGGCCGAACAGCCCCAAGGCCCCGAGCAAGGCCAAGGCCATAATCGAGCGCCGCCACAGAACCCTCCCCACCGACCACAATAAAGCCTGGGTGACCGAAGCCACTCCATGGCGGGGAGCTGAGGAGGGTGCAGAAATGCCCGGGAAACCAAAGCCCCACCCAGGGCCCTGTGTCCCTCAGCAATTATGAAGAGAAAGTTGAGGGGCAAGGGAAAAATGTGACGCTTTGGCTTCCAATCTTGGTAGATTGGGAGGTCAATCCACGTTAGAGACGCCGTCACTTGAGATCTAGAAAATATATAAGTAAAAGGAACAGTCAGAGTAAGCTATGGGTATGGCAGAGATTGCTCAGTTCTCACTCTGATAGACCAGCCCATCACCACAAGTCTAATGGGGTTAAAGCTGAGGGTGAAGGGGGGGTCAGAAAAAACACTCTCCCATAATGTCGTGTATTCTAACACTTTTATATATCCTGTATATACGTTTAAACCTTAGAACATCTGATGACTATTATTTTCGGTTTGCTGGCTATAATTATACGATTTTATTCAGATTGGGAAGGGTATATGTAAGTCAGAGTTAAGTGAGATAGTCTTTACCCTTAGAATTACCACAGATCCTCTCTAAATTATATAAGATCGTCTAATGATAGCCAGAATATACGGTCATAAATGTTCCACAATCTTCAAAGGGCTAAACTGTAGTGGCAATTTTGTGGTCTATTAATGTATTTATGAATTTATTGTTGAGTTTCCTCGCTAGACCTCTATACAGGTTATAGAAACCCCCCCTAGACCCCCTCTCAAGATAATATTTTAATTTTTTTGGTAGACAAATTTACCGGCCAAAGGCCGGTTCCTCTTAAAGTTACAGGCTCGCTATCGCTCGTCAGGAAAACATCGACACCTAAATGGCACGAAAGGTCTTTATATTGACAAAGAAAGGGGGAGAGAGAGGTCTTAAAATCACCAAACTAATGGAACGAACGTCTTAAAATCTCAAAAAGATAATGGAACTAGACATGAGTTAGAAAAAGCAGCTATCTCCCCCTTAACCCATTCAATACCAGGGACTTCCCTTTTATCATATGCTGACTATTATTAGATGATTTTATTCAGCTTCGGAAGGACCTCTAGCAATAATAAGGCTTCAAACTATCTCAACCAACCTTTTTTAACTACAACAGACCCTTCCTAAGATGCATAATATCGTCTAAATATAGCAAGAATAAAATATAACGCACGTCACTGGTACTCAGAGGGTTAAAAATTGTCCACAAGACCCCCTTCGAGATAAATTGGTAATTTTTTGTTAGCATAATGTCTTAGATCCTCCTAAAGTGTAGGTGTGTGTGAGGAGGCTCCTCCCATACCACACTTCTTTAAAAGCATTAATTTTGTCTCATCAATTCACCTCTTCATACTAATTCCCTACAATCTCTCTCTACACGCCGCAATGTTGCATCTATCTCGCTCTTTTACCGCTATTACAATAATCCGTGTTCTTCAAAGCTTTCTCAGTGTATACCTCCTCCCTTACGGAGAGTGAGGGGCACCCACTTTCAACACAACCCCACCCCTATTCTCTCCAACTATGTAACCAAAGATTGAACGGAGTTTCGCAGTCGTTCTTCTACTCAACAAGAAAGCTCTGGGCGAGTGCCCAAACTCCGAAAGGGGTTGAAATAGGGGAGCTATCCCCCCGCCAAAGGTGGCTTCCTAGGGCCTTTCCTAGCTGATGCTGAGAGGATTGGGTTCTAGTCATGTGGTGATAGGCTGGTCTATCAGAGTGAGAACTGAGCGATCTCTGCCATACCCATAGCTTACTCTGACTGTTCCTTTTACTTCTATATCTTCTAGATCTCAAGTGACGGCGTCTCTTCCGTGGATTGAGCTCCCAATCTACCAAGATTGGAAGCCAAAGCGTCACATTTTTCCTTTGCCCCTCAACTTTTTCTTCATAATTGCTGAGGGGCACAGGGCCCTGGGTGGGGCTTTGGTATCCTGGGCGTTTCCGCACCCTCCTCAGCTCCCCGCCATGGAGTGGCTTCGGTCACCCAGGCTTTATTGTGGTCGGCAGGGAGGGTTCTGTGGGGGTGCTCGGTTATGGCCTTGGCCTTGCTCGGGGCCTTGTGGCTGTTCGGCCAGGCAGCTTGGGGAACAACAACAACAACAACAACAAGAAAGTTCTGGGACTCTCTCCCTCAATCGGTCTTTCCCTCATCCTATAACTTAAACTGCTTCAAGTTACGGGTGTCCGGACATTTGTACTGTAACGTACCTTGAATCGGACCTCTGTCACTTTCAACTTTGGGGGGAAGGGGGAGGGCACTCTTTTTAGGCAGCTTTGCTCCTACACACACACACACACACTCACACATATATATACAGTATATATACATATATATATATATAAGGTGTTAACTCACGGGAGGTGGTCGTTGCGTGATGTCTCCGAGGTCCAGGTATGTTCTGAAGTGCCTGTCTTCACTCCTGCCCCGGTATATATGCAGTACAGTAGAGGATCGGTACTAACTCCTCCCCCTTTGTGACGTCATGCGTTGTTTACTCTAGTGTGAGGGTGGTGACCGTGACAAACAAGGTATATTCTATTCAATGTCGTCGTCTTTTCAGTTTTACACACACACACTCAACTCTCTCTTTCTCTAATCATATACAAATTAAGTAATACTCTTCTTTATTATATTATCTCTCTCTCTCTCTCTCTCTCTCTCATCTATGTGGTATTTGAATGTTTGGATAGATTTGCCGATAGGCCTTCTATAGATTTCCATGTTGCTTATTTTCTTATGATTTTGCTATATCTAATGTATACATGAACAATCGTAAAGGGATTTACTGTATGTACAATTGGCCACATGAATTCATTTCCAATTTGATATTTTATACAGGGAAGTATATATACTGTAGTATGACTAACTGACAAGAATATATGGCTATATAATAGTTAACTGATCATATTAATTAACTACTGCACAAAATATTGCACTCCAAAGTCAATCTTACTAGTTTTCCTTCAATGTATGCAAATTCGCGTCGTCAACTGTACATATATATCCACTTTAGTGTTTTTGACACTCGAGTATATGAATCTGATATACAGTATATATATATATATATATGTATACATGGGTGAGTGTAGATAGATATGTGAAGTATAGCTCACATATGAATTACATTAAGTAATGTTCCTATCTTCACTTAGGATCAAACTACAGCTACTCAGGAGTAGTCATTATCACGTCGTGGTGGAGTGGCTGAATGTATCACCCACAGCCTGACTGAAAGAGGTTCTATTTTGGGTGAGGATAGACACGTAAATAGACAGTATATATATATATATATATATATATATATTATGTTAGCCTTTTAGATATTTATGGATTTGCAAGTCAAATTGACAAGGGGATAAGCAATTAATTAAGGAACACCCTGTTTTAACGTTAATACTCTATTACAAACCCCGATGCACTAGAATAAACTAATGAAAGCATATGATACTCCCGGGATTCGAACTCGGGACACCATACCCAGAACATAAACTTCTAAACCATTACACCACAAACACAATATCAGATACGCGGACCCTTTACTAGATAAATATGTTCGTAAAAAATTGTATTTGAGATTGTCCCTTGAAATATATGTTTGCAATATGGAAGATATCGTAGTTACTATTGATAGCTTGTGTCTCTACCATACAGCCGGCTATATCTGATTATCGGGATATATACAGTATATACAGTATATAAATATATATATATATATATATATATATATATATATATATATATATAAGTAGTCAAGCAAAGAGAAGGAGTTCGGTAACATTATTTAGGCATTATTACGATGTGTTTACAGAATAATACTCAAATCAATATAATGCAACTGGCACATATTTATTCGGTGAGTTCCTGTTTTCGTTTTCTTTTCTTTTTAAGGACTACCCTTGTGTTTTATTATATTTTTGTACATATATTATTGGTATCAAATTAGTTTCTCTTCTTTCACGAACATTTTAATTTTCGCTACAATCAAGTAATGAAGATAGGGCTAAGCCAAATTCCCATCAGCTAGACCAAACCTATTATAATCATCACTGCTACTCCCTGGCTAAGTGTTATTACAACAACAAAATTAATGTTATAAGTATAATAATATCCTAATTTACTTATTCCTCTCCCAACACCAAACACCCCCCAAATAAAATTAATGAAAGCATATGATCCCCCCGGAATTCGAAGTGATTTTCATTTTTCAGATTATAATGTTTATTATGTTAAGTTTGCCAGCACACATGTACAGTATATCAATGAATAATGTCCGTCATTAATTATTACTATAATGTAAAAGTTGCAAAATAAACAAACCCAAACTGTGACGACACAAGATAAACGCAAAGGAACTAATCAAAATAGCTATATGGAAATAACGCTTGATAAAATAACATTTGAATTAAAAACTACAATGCACCACGTAGGGTGTACATCACTAAATGTGCAAGTTAATCTGGTTCCCAAGCAACCTAATCGCACATATAACAATGCACTATTGCCATGTTCAAGGAATTAGTCAGTTTGGGAAGTATCAGAATTATTACAGACTGCTTAGAATTGCCCACTTGCGAGTTTCAGACTATAAGGAAGTTGGAGCTGTAGACATCGATATTTAGCAGAATTATCAATTAAATTGCGGTTGTAGTGCTTATATAAATACATAACACCCAATTCAACATACTTTTTATCCATTCGCAACCTACATTATTATTATTATATTTCTGTTCAATATCGATGTTTATGGCTCCAACTTCCTTATAGGCTGACAATCTATTTCTTGAAGCCCACAAGTAGAAGTTCAAAGAGTAGAATCACCCCTCCTCCCAGGCAGCCGAGGAACAGGATGAAGAAAGGTCCCTGGAGGTGGTTTAGACTCCATACTACCTGGAAAAACGAAACAAAAACTCTGATCAGAAACAGTTTAAGTATAATATTATATTCAAATATTTGGCCGATGTCCATGATCTTTATATATTTAAGAGAATATGTTATGTAACACATTTTTGTATATGCAAATTAAGGAACATTAACAACATTATTCCTCCATTACAAACCCCAATGCACTAGAGTACAGTAATGAAAGCATATGATCCTCCCGGGATTCGAACTCGGGGCACCACACCCAGAACCTAAGCATCTAAACCATTACACCACCAACACAGTCACTAGAAATTTGGTAATATAAATATTTGTATTTTTTCAGTCAATGAATTAATCAGATCTGATGAGAAAAACATTGGTCAATTTAATTTGACTGCTTGTTCCACCTTTGGCCTCACAGAATTTCAACTACAGTTGCCAATCCACACATCAATTTTCACTAATCACATTTATTGATTTAGAGTAGATTTAAAAATGATATGAACAGAGTACAATGCATGAAAAGCTCTTTACCTCTCTCGTGTCAGTCTTTTTCTCCTCCTCCCCTTGATTGTCCTGGTCAGCTTCTCTCTCTTCCCTGGAGTCCTTTAAATAATTGGGTATAGCATCTTGGATCCACTTCCCTATGAGCCCGGCTTGCAAACACCTCTGCATCACGGCGTTAAAGGTTCGTCGATATGGGGCACCCTGAATAAAAGGAAAACACACATTATTGTATTGTATTATTTTAATTTGTCTCTAATACTATCTAATACTACAATATTATGCACAATCTAAAAGAATATAATGGTTCATCATTGTATTAAAATACTATTTAACATTTAGTTACGGCCCACTGGGGCTCATTATAAGGTTGTATGTTAGCCAGAATGAAATAACATAAGAACATAAGAAAATGGGAGTCTGCAAAAAGCCGATCGGCCCACACAAGGCAGATCCCTGTCACACCCAACCCCAATTATAGGTCCAACTCACTAATACCTTGAGTACTGACCCCACCAAAATGGTCAGATGGAAGTTACATAATTGTTCTGAAAGGTTTAACAACTTCTGTGGAAGTGCAGTATATATAATTAATCAGCGGTAGTATATTCTGAAATATTCAGCTAAATCATTGTTGCTGCAAAAATCGTAAATGCAATCTACTAGATGACACATATTTCAAAATTAATACGAATACATAACCCTTTCAAGCTCTAATACGCGTTTCTGTTCTGTTTCTGGCTACTATTACACGATTTTATTCAGATTAGTAACGGTATATGGAAGTCAAAGGGTTGATTGAGATAGTATTTACCCTTTTAATACCCACAGATACTTTCTAAGCTGCATACAATCGTCTAATGTTAGCTAAAATAAACTGTTAAAACGCGTTGGAGCCTCAAAGGGTTAAGAAATAATATATTAGTTGATGACACACTTTGTAATCATTGCACAATAAACATAAACATATTGATCCGTGACAGATGAGTGGGGGAGATCTGTCCAACTGAGCTATTTCTGCTTTCAAGGCAAGTGCATATTTCTGGCCGGCATTTGCTGGTAACAATATAGATTTGGGAAACTATTTTACCAGTTCCTACCGAGACAAATGTTGCTAAGTGATGTTTCTGATCACAAAGAACCAGGATGTGCGGTCAGTCTCATCACAAAGAACCAGGATGTGCGGTCAGTCTCACTTCCTTTTTTGCATAACTGGACTTAAGGAAAGTGAAAAAATTACAGTGATAATGATGAAAGAATTAATCAACGCTACCAATTATTGTGATGATGAGGTGAAACCTAGAAGGAGGGAGACAAGTATAGAGGAAATAACCTTGAGATATAGTAAGTTACAAGGACATGTTTAGAGAGAGTGGGACAATACATACAGTATATTACGTTTCCTCCCAAGGTATCTACAGCTATTTATCAGATACTTTTGTGCAATTAGTTGTTTAACGTCTTAATAATCTGAACACTAATGATTTATATGATAATAGAGAAATAGACTCGAAAATAGTACACTATTCATTTAGTTTCTGTTTGGAGGTGTTTGGTGTTGTGGTGAAATTAATAAAAACAAAAATAGATTATTATTACTTGAGGAAAAGCGCAGCCATAGCCCGACTGGAAGAACTCATCCGTGGCCAGATGGATATCAGTCTTCCTCTTCGGGTTGTTGTTATGTATGGCGGACAGGAGCTGGATGTTGTACTTGAAGGAGAGGTAGGAGTACTGTCCCTCACCCACCATACGCATGCTCTCCTGCCAGGTATTGAAGGCCATCCTTTCGAACATCCTCTCGTACAATGGTACATCCGAGGTTGAGAATAACTGATACGCAGAATCCTGAGAGTGAAAGTAAACGTTTGACACTTCAAGGAGATTTAGGAAAACTATCCTTCTGCAACCATTCACATGTTCTCTCTCCAGGCGTTGAATGGCATCTTTGCGTACATTCACTGGTAAAACGGGTACAGCGGTTGAGAACCTACTGTTTACAATTTTATTTTGAAGAAGAAAACAAAAAGTGTGTCTCCTTCAAGATATTGAATGCCATTTACTTGCAAATAATTTTGATGAGCAACCTAATGGAAGTTGATAACAGCTTGCAAAAATTAATGTCCATCGCCCGCCAATCCTATGCTCTCTTCTCAGTTGATGAAGGCTATCTCATCCCATAAAGTGGCATGTCTGAAGTTCAACATTTTAGAAACAGAATCTTGAGAATGAAAGTAGTATTATAGTAGAGGTTGAAATAAACTAAACTGAAGTAGTAATAGGTATTATATTTGACAGTTTCTCGGATATTTCAATATTTTGAGAGTAGCATGACCATCGTTTGACAATTGTACTAAGTTTTAGTTCTAATTAAAGAGTTTAATATCTTATCTACTTCATTAGCAACTTAACTAGACATGTAACAAAAGCAGTTACTATCGGTTGTTTTGGCTATAGATACAAATTAAAAATTACTGTCAGTAAAATCGCAACATTTCACTATGATTTGATATTGACATGTTATTTTGCCTTTATCTTGTGTCGTCTCAGTTTTGGTTAGCTTATTTTGCAAGTTTTACATTATAATTTCCACTGACCTTTGCTTGTTTCATGCCAATTGGTAGACTAGACTGCAAGAGCTCGTCAATGGTGTCAATGGTTGGAGGAGCGTAGGGCACGGCCAGGGTGCTGGTGAGGGAGGTCTTGTAGTATGTTGTTACCAGGAAGGCGTACAGGAACCATGACCCCAGAAATACCTGGTAGTGAAAATTTGAGTCGAGAGGACACCAGTTTCCAACCCAACACAATTGGGATTGAACCTTGGACACAATGATCAACAGGAAAAGGGTTGATCACAGGTAGATTGATTGTCATTTAAACACCTAACCTTTTCTAGGAAAAGTGACCGAATTCGAGCATGTGGAGGGATCGACATAGGATTAACTCGCACGTGTTGTGTCGGCAATGTTCGATCACCAGAACCCAGCGACGCAACGTTTGCATCAGTGTCACTCCGGTCCTAATTACTCCGGTCCTATGGCACCTAGAGGGCTCAGATTTGTATGGGAACTGTGTAAGTATCCCACGCACCCATGCCGATGGTTGAAAACTCTCAAAGTCCAACCGCGTGAGCGTGAGCGCGCAAAAACATGTTTTTTGGGGAAATTGCCTTCAATTTTTTACTCTTGTAAAATCCGTTTTCGGGGGCTCTGTAGGACCATTTTTTGAGCTTTTTAATAGTTTTTTCGTGGTTTTTCCTTCATTCCTAACCCATTCGCTATTGTTTCTGGAAAAAAAAATCAAAACCTGCTGGGCCCTGGTGGTACATTTATTAATAACTAGCTGGGGCTCAGTGGGTTAAGGAAAATGCCTACAGTTTAGTTATCCTTATGATAGCTATCATTAACTTTGATTTGTGTGGCAGTCAAGCTATCATAGTAAAATTTATTGAATGACACGTGTTATTAGTTTGAAACATTAGAACTGTTTAGAGTATATAACGAGCAATGTATTTTGAGGAGGTAAAATATGTTTGCCATAGTGGCTATTAATATTGGTTTTGCTTGGGGAAACGAAGTATATGGTGATCTTACCCTGCCTGCAAGAAGCCGTAGGTCAATCGAGAGAGACTGACTGAGGAAGGAGGCCAAGACGTGCATGAAGGCGTGGGAGGACAGTAGGCGGGAGGAGGTGAGAGTGGCCTGGGCGTGGTAGATGACGTGGTAGAGCAGCGCCCCACCACCCACGGAGACCAACACACATAACCACACACTGGCTATTATGTAGATAATTATTAACCGTACAAAAGAGAAGCATTGTATCTACCGTATACCAAGCACATTATAGATACCTCATAACTGTTATAGAGATAATTGAAATATAATGATTTTTTCGGGAATTATATATCAATATAGCCTACTAGGGTAATCCAGACAAAGTAATTACTTGCATGCACAATCAACATACACAAGTACTCTACAATATGTTTTTTCATAGGCCTAATTAAAGGATCTTTTTCGATATTGTATGCACATATGCTATTTCAACCAGTGGGACGTCCCATTGCTCTCTGATTTCCTGCAACCTCCTGGCAAGTATCAACCTCGCTTGACCTGCACCAAATGTATTGGAAAAAGGTTCGTTCATACTGTCCTAACACTGCAGGGATCATCTTGTGCTCTTTTAACCAATCTGGTGCACAGGTTACAATTTATCATCACTTGCAGGGTAAACCCCAGCTTCTCAATGCGAACCTACTCCTTACAGAATAGTTAGCGATGAGAGTTGAATTGGTGCCAGGTATCACACCGATGTTCGAACGTGGCGCAGCAAATTGACAGTTAGTAACACTAACATTTTGGCTGCTGTAGCACCATGTACTTTGTGACAATATCCTTTCATTCCTATTACTATGATCATCTCTTGACCCCGTTGTCTGTTTGACTGCAGAAGTTCAACACAAGGGACTGGAATTCTCCCAAAAAAGGGCTCCAGTCCTGACTTTATTCTTGACTTACAGTGTGCTGACATAATAATCTGGTAGGGTTGATAATCTCTGAAGTCATAATTATACCTCAACAATCCACGTTAATTTTTATTGACTTAGTGTGCTGGCTTAACTCTCCCAGACATATATGACGCGATCGAGTCATATGGCAGAGTGAACCAAAAACTCATATGACGCGATCGCGTCATATGGACTTATTATATTGCAAGAAAATAAGTTTATGACGCAATTGAGCCGGTTTTTTGGCTGGTAAGTCCGATAAGTTAGATGTACATGTGGAAAAATCTAGCAACCCCCTAGCGTCCCTGTGAGGGCCCCGCGGTGGTAGAGAGAGTCAGTTTCTTCCCATCAGCCAGCCTAGTAGGTGGGTGTGTGCAGCCCTTTAAACCAAGGGGCCTCCATTTTGCCCAGCCTGGCTGGTATTACCGCCCTAATATAACCCAAACGAAGTGCTATATCGTTGGGTTATCAATGGATTATTGTGTTATTCTTATTTAGGGTATAAAAACCATGTTAGTGAAGTGTTTTGCTAGTCTGGTGTACGTGACCAAGGTGGGCTCCATGAGGGGCCATGGTTTCGCTTGTTTGTGGATCACTTTCATACCATATTGAGTCAATTATATTGCTATTTATCACTTGAAGTAGTGTATTTTACTTGTATAAGTGTTTATAGTGAAAACACTTATTACTGATCGAGCATTCTCTGGTGTAGGCTACGTGACTAAGGTGGTGGAGGGAGGGGCCATGCTTTTTGCCAAACGTTTTGCTTGTTTGTGGAACACTTTCATATAAATATCAGTCAATTATATTGCTATTTATCCGTTCAAGTAGTGTATCTTACCTTGTATTAGTGTTTCTTAGTGAAAAAACTTTCATTACTGGTCGAGCATATGTCGCCATGCTCCCTCAGCCCTGTGCATTTTTGTTCGATAATTTAGTGGTGGATAGTGCTTGCATTTTTGCTCGATAATTTATTGGTGGAAAGTGCTTGGGAGGTAAGTTTTTTATGGGCAAAAGCACTCTACATATACGGCTTGGTGGCCACGAGGGAATCTCAGCAGTGTGAGTAAGTACAGTCAACATTTTTGGTGGTGGTGGTGGTGGTGGAGATGGTGGTGGTGGTGGTGGTGGTGGAGATGGTGGTGGTGGTGGTGGTGGTGGTGATGATGGTGGTGGTGGTGATGGTCGGGGTGGTGGTGGTGGTGGAGATGGTGGTGGTGGTGTTGGTGGAGATGGTGGTGGTGTTGGTGGAGATGGTGGTGGTGTTGACACCAATAGGGTAGGGTCCCTTTTCTGACCGTGGGCCAGGTCAGAAAATGAACCCAACCCAATTTGTGTCAACACCACCACCATCTCCACCAACACCACCACCATCTCCACCACCACCACCCACCATTTTATTATTTTTATTATTTTTGTGTTTAGGCCTATTTTATTATTTGTATTATTATTATTTATTATTATACCTGTTATTCCTGTG
>CM064528.1:44869160-45136734 GCA_032716605.1 Paralithodes platypus
TGATATATACAGTTATATACGTATCCGAGCAAATAACGCAACCACGAGGTGGGGAACAGCTCGGAACCCGGCTAGCATCGCCGGAACAGAGATGGGTGAAGCGTAAATATTCGCATTTTGGCTCTTCATTTCAAATATTCATAGCGCAAAAAGTATTTGTCCTAGGAACTTCTAGTTTGTTTTATACTCATCAGCATTATTTGCCGTATTCATACAGCCTAAATTTAAAACCATACACTTCGTAGCAACGAAATAAATTGAAAATGTTATAAACCATATAAATCAAAATCATATATTTTTTTTTCGGTCACTGCTTGAGAACTATTGAAGATAAACAATTTCTGTTTTCAGATTTGGAAAGAGGAGAAAAAATACTATTATTTGAGCAAAAAAAATATATGGTCATCACTCACAATTTAGAGCTAGGACGGTGTGAAGACAATTGCATGGGAAATAATTGTATTCCGGACTCATTTACACTTTCATATTTCGATTTATTTACATTTTTTTTTATTTTATCATGTACTATAAATATTCCTCTTTCCATTGATATATGATACATCACAATAAACAGCATTCTGGTGGATGGAAATCGCGAAAAATGTAAGGCTTCGACAACACTCATGAGCCAAATTCAAGACCCAAAATACTTGTCAAGCGCCTCCTTGGACTTATTGGAACATAATATGTCGGAAGGAGTTAATAATCTTCTAGGGTTGATAGCCTCAGAAGTCATATTTTAACTAAGTTCAACAAACATACCTCAACAAACCATTATAACTAACCTCTGAAAGGCGTAATAAGCTTGCGCCATTGGGGATCCGGACGACTATTGGGAGTGAGGAAGGTGAGGGAGTCGAACACATAGTAGTCTGAAAAGTCCACCCGGGTAGACCTCTCAGTGTTCACGGTTAGGTCGAAGGCAAAGTTGGCTCGTTCATATTCCACATCCCCCACAACACCGACAAAGTGACCCTGTGTGGGATGAAATTGGATATGAGCTTATTTATATCCTAAAAGTATGCCATCTCAGTATGCTTAGAATTTAACCAGCAAATTCATCATTCTTACTACACTAATACAGTATAACCAAAAATGACTGAAAATTATGAGGTTAAATTATTCAGAGATAATTCAAAATCATGGAATAATAATAAAACATTTGTGGGAAACTTAATTTCTAGCATGGAAACAGCAAATTCCTAATGCTTCCAGCATTTAAATAGGCCAATGCTTTAGAATACACACAAGGCTACTTTTACCCATTCACTGTTTACACACACACATATGCACATACAGTATATCTATCTATCTTTAAATATTATTGACTGTATATATTTTCACATAAAATATGTAGATACTAAATATCAGCACCTACGGTTTCATCAAGGTAGCCCCACAAACCATCTGCTGGCATCTTGATATGGTACGTGAAGTTTAAATGGTTGGCAATGGCATTAACGATGTAACGATCAACGCAAGGTTTATATTCAACAATTAAGGTTCCTTCCTTTCTTATGATATCTGAGAAAGGTATGTACTCCAGTGTTACTCCTATAAGTTTCTGTCCGTAGAAGTTGGCCATCTGTTCTGGGAATATGTTCTCCGTACTGGTGAGTCCTGCGTCTCTGGACCACCTGTTTACAGTGAGGACTTGCGGGGAGCCTGAAGGGTGCAAGAGCTGGCGGATTAATACACTCCAGTAGCTCTTGTTTTGAGACTCCTCTTGAACGAGAGCTACCACGTTTTCCTCCTTCCCCAGGCGGTTGTCTAAGAGGAACTGTTCTGCTTCGGTGGAGTTTTGTGTGTGGACCAGGAAGTAACGAGTTAGACTCTTGCTGGAGGTTTTGTCTGCGAGAACAGGCAGAAGGTTGGAGTCTGGGGGTCTTGAAAGCATGTAGGTAACGCAAGCAAGGGGATTCACGCTTCCTGGATTTTTATTGATAGGAATGATAGTGTTTTTGACATTGTTAATTGTTTGATTATTAACAATTAAATTAATGTTCGGCTTATATTCATCACTATAGTTGGGATTTTCTAGATTCCTTCTTATTAGATTATCCAGTGTTCCATGATCCCTTGTTATAATAGGGTCGTCGTTCAGAGATTTCAATGATCCTTGATAAGATACAACAACCCTTAGACAATGCGGAGTGTAGTGAGTGTCTAGGTGATCCATCAGTAACGATAGCTCAATGGCCTGGCTATTTGGTGACACGTCAGGACCATCAGCACCAACCCCAGCAAAAGGGTGACTGTTCGCTTCTGAGGCATTGAAGGTGAAGATCAGCGTTAATATTGCTGTTAATGCACGACGCCAATTCATTGTAGAAACAGGAAATCTGAAAGGAATAATGCATTAGATAACACTTGTTATTAATGATGTTACAACCGTAAGCTAACTATGACTGAATCGTAACCAAGAGATTACTGAGATTCATTTAACCAGCTACTTTGCGACAAGTTCAATTGTTATTTATTCATTGCATATACGTATGTACAGTATACAACGGCTTTATAGAATACAATGCTCTTGAATGCTGTCACACAAAACATTGATAACAGTACTTCAATGGAGGATGGGGACACGGTTAGATACTTAAAATCTAGTATACAGTGGCCTTTAATGTGGGTGAACCAAGCCAAAATCACAGCATTATACTAATATTAAGAAGGGATCTCGCTGTCAAAGGAATATTTCAAATTATTTAAAAAAACATTTGATTACAAACAGACAGGGGTAAGGGGTCATCTGATGGCAAGAAGAGAATACAAAATGTTATTCTGATTTACGTAGTAGGCCCAAGTTACTAAACCTAAACAAAAAGTACCGCCTGACCTAAAGTTTGATGATGGATGACAATTGTCGTATTTCTTGAGTTCTCGATTTCTAATTTCTAATTTCTAATTGAGACTGCATCTTTCTTTAATAATCTGTTTAAGGTCTGCCTACTATAAGCTTTGGCGTTATTTGATGCATTGCGTGTACGAGGACAGTTAATGACCTAAAAGCAGCTATTTTAGCCAAGATAACGGATATTCCCGCTTCCAAGTCTGTTTGAAACGCCACGGGCGGCACAAGGGATTGGAGTTCTCGAAAATGGGCTCCAGTCCTGAAAATATGTTCGACTTACAGTGTGCTGGCTTAATAATCCTGAAGGGTTGGTAGCCTCTGAAGTCTTATTTTAACCAAGCCACGTGCGTCATTTGGAGCATATTATGTAAAGGGTGTAAAATTATCCATCTACCTACTTGTAATTTTCTGGCATTGTGATCGCTCATCTTAAAAAAAATGTGTACCCCATTTCGAGTATTTTACTCATTGTTTGTACGCTCTATTAGCTTTTATGTGGGATGCATTATTTAAGTCACCCTGTATTTTCCTATATTTTCTGCACCTTGTCACCATCTGCATTATGTAATTAATATACAAGTTGTCTGCAGTAATTGCCTTTAAAATGTTAATTGATAATAATAGCTTGTTCTTCCTCCGTCCAATTACTCTTCTTTCCTATTTTACTCAAGCCATCTGGTCTGGTACGGTTGTCCTCTGTAATTTTCAAATATTATTTCACTTTATCTTTTGTGATCGTAAGCATAATGTTAAATTCGGGATGAAAAATACAAAGCAATGAGACACAATTTTATTTTAAACAGATATGAGCTTGAATTTTTCACATACATAATTCACGATTGTTAATAATTACTTAGTCAATATAAAGAAGCAATATTATGATGAAAGTCAAAATGTTCTACATTATTACTCATACACACGATGCATATACTATTAACAATATTCTTAACACTAATAACCCCCGAATGAAATTAATGAAACCATGTGAGTCTCCCAGGATTCGAACCTGCTGTAGGATATCACAAACCTACTGTAAGATATAGCATACAAAACTTGCACGCTCTAGCCATTACACCATCAAGACATGTATATTTTCACCTCAAACCTAAGCTTGTTTAGTAGCCATTGATTATACCTTGGTTTAGAGAATTCAAGACTATCCTAACGTTCGCCGCCATAGTTGTCTATACTCGATTTCTTTCCAGCTGATGATAAATTGCTATCTCAATATTTTGGTTACTCGGTTATTCCTCCGTATACTTCCATAAAACTTTAAAAAACATACATTAGATTCCACATTTTGTAGCGAAATATGTTGTTAATTATGAAAACTTGGCATTAATACGACGCAGAGACATAGTAGATTTATAGTTTGCCATTAAGTATCGAGAAATCCGTTGCTAAGAGATTCAGTTTACCATCAGCTGAGATAAAACCAACTATAATATTCGTCATGAAGTTTGGAGTTATTCCGCATTTATCTTAGCTTGTCCGGCGCCAAATGACTTTGTTGTTGCGGTGCCTTGTTTTCTATCAATCAAACACTCAAAACGTAATCACTAGATGTCACCACCAATGGAATACGTATATTTGTTATTAATTCTTACATTATGAATCCACAAGTTTGAAATCCATTGCGTTTATTATGACCATGTAAGTATGAGAGCAACTGAAGGATGAAATTCACACCCTCAACTCAGTATTCAACTAATGGGAATATGTAGGCGATCGTATATGCCGTGTTGGTAGCTGAAATTGTACTTCAATATACCCTTCGAAGTATCAAATTCGAGTTTATATCATATATTTATTTTGTTATTAAAATAGGACTTTATTTTCTACCAACCCTTCAGGATTATTGAGCCAGCAAAAGTCAGGAAGAAAGTCAAGAGCTAATTTTCGAGAATTTCAGTCCCGTGATTTGAACATGCAATGTCACTTATCAAGTCGAACATACACAACTAAATTAAATATAGTTACAAATGTTTGAGTTAGTTTTTATTTTTTTCTTTACACCATAATCCTCATCGTTATACTGTATGAGTGGGCTTGTACTGAGTCAATTTTACTCATCTTACAATCCCTAACAGAAGCCTAAATTGTGATAAAACCCACTGCTCAAATTCCCCGCCTGGCACCATCTCGAGGCTTCCTGAGAGTATAGGCCCTGGCGGTGAAGATCGAAAGCATAGGAGACCAGGAAAGAATGTGGTGGTGTGAAGTGGGTGGAGAGAGAGGCCACACTGCGACGATACCGACGTTTGGTAGAAGATGGTGTAGTGGTCGGATGTGGTAAGAGCGGAGAACAGTTGGTGGGAGGGCTGGTGCTGTACTGGAAACGCATTCAGAGATATAGCAAAGGTATCATATACTATACACACATTCAAAGTTATAGGAAATGTATACTCTGTCTGTAAACACATTCACAGGTAAGGGAAAGGTATATCTGTTATGTTATCAAAACCGCCACCTGTAAGTGGCACCGATTAGCGTGTCGCCCATCGGTAATTTGTGTAGGGTTTTTTCCCCTAGATAAGTTGCCCGCCAAGGCTATCGAGTCTCATCCACCCGGAAACACCCCTTTCAGATACCAGCTATCACCAGAGACACCCCTTTTCAGATACCAGAGGCACGCCTATTACAGGGGGACCACACCCCTTTCAGATACCAGAGACACTCCTATTACATGGGGACCACACTCCTTTCAGATACCAGGGGGACAGCTATCACCAGAGACACTCCTATTACAGGGAGACCACACTCCTTTCAGATACCAGAGGCACGCCTATTACAGGGGGACCACACCCCTTTCAGACACCAATCACCAGACACCCCTATTACAGGGGGACCACACCCCTTTCAGATACCAGAGGCACGCCTATTACAGGGGGACCACACCCCTTTCAGATACCAGACACTCCTATTACATGGGGACCACACCCCTTTCAGATACCAGAGACACTCCTATTACAGGGGGACCACACCCCTTTCAGATACCAGAGACACCCCTATTACAGGGGGACCACACCTCTTTCAGACACCAGGGGGAAAGCTATCACCAGAGACACCCCTATTACAGGGGGACCGCCTAACACCATAGACAACCCTAACCTATAGGGGAAGAGTGGAGGAGGAGGTGTACCCGAACTCTTCTGGGGAGCCCAGGGACCCTGACTCATTCATCAGGGGGAAGAGGGTGTAGGCTGTGCCATTCAGGGCTGGGGACTGGTCAGTGCAGAAAGAGGACCTCGAAGCCCCACACTATGAAGGGGACCGCAGTGCGCAAGAGGGCCATGGAGGACGAGGAGTTCAAGCAACCCGACTCCTCTGAGTCCCCGAGGACTCCCTCACAAACCATAGATAGGCCCTCACCATCAACAATACCAATCCCCTCACCACCTACCCCTTCTCATCGTCCCCCACTCACTTGCCCTGCAATCCGAACTACTCTGTCTGTGTGTGGCATATGTGAATTAATATCTCCAAACAATCTTATAACTAAACTCATTCAGAGGTATGGGAAAGATGTAAAAGATCAAGGGGTATATTGATTGTGATTTATCTTTTAATCCTTAGATTAAATGTGTTTATTACTACCAATAAAACTTTATGGAGAGATTGTTATATATTTGTTTATCTATATATTACAATTATTAGTTTCCTCCCTAGACACCATCACGCTATATATATATATATATATATATATATATATATATATATATATATATATATATATATTATATATGTATATACATACATACAATAATCTCGGAAATGTGAGTAACCCAACTTAGTAATACATGACCTGATTTTTATGCTATATATATTTGTTTCCCTAACCTCAATGACGGAGGACGTTGTAGAAGATGGAGAGAGTTTGGTGTCCGAATTGTTGTCTAGTGTTTTGGTCGAAGCCACTTGGTCCACTGTACAAGATTTGCTGGGATCATCTCTGTGTTTGGGGGATAGGGTTCCTGTCTTCTCCCAGTGACGAACCTACCGATTATTATTATTATTATTATTAGTAGTAGTAGTAGCAGTAGCAGTATAAGTAGTAGTAGTTTTAAGAAATCCGTTTAATTTTTACTTTATGGGATGTTGAAGACGGAGCTTAAGAGTTGACATGATTTACCTTATAAAAACATTATTTGTCAGTCGAATATGTTTTCAAATTTAAGAATTATTATGAAGTTTTAAATGTAATATCAGGTAAATAATGTTGGCACTAGTTGTCCAGCTTAAGAAACAACATGATTAACAACTTTGTGTTTTTCATTTCAAATATAAAAATAGCCAGTCAATATTTACTAAATGAAGTTGTCAAAACGCACCCATCTGTACACAGTGGAGAGGCTGGCCCCGGTTTGTAGGGCTATGTCCATGGCTGCGACCCCTTCCAACCACAGGTATACGATCTTGTACCGGTCGAATCTCACGACATTCGTCTTTAGCAGCCGCCTGTTCATCACCTTGTTTTGATAGCCTATAGTTTATTCGCTGTAAGTAGGCGAGGAATCATGATCTCTAACATCTGTAACAAAACAAGGGCTAGAGCAAATTGGCTGTAAATTTCCACATCTATTCCTTGGCTAACTCTTCCCAAATGGTAAAGCTATTAGCTCGTTTACTCTAGTCGTTTTCGAGTTACAGAGGATAGAGGTCATGATTCTTTCGCCTACTTACAGCGAATTGACTGAAGTGCTTAGTGTGCGGAAATCCGGTGTGAGTATCCTAGGTTCGAGTCCTTGGTGTACCACTTGTATTTATTATTGTTCATTGATTTCATTAGTTAGGTTTATTTATAAATTAATTGGTGGGTTGGTGAACATAAATATGAATCCTACAGCATAGTCTGTTTTTTCCAACTGATGGTTAATTGATTTATCGATGTTTAGCCCCTGCATCATATTTTGGTTACCATTAGATGATTATTTTAGCTTATAATCTACCTCTACGACTCGAATTGGTAAATATATCTATATTATCCCTCTTAATATCATGGGTCCTTCTTAAACTGCATCACATCTTTTATTTTTAGCCAGGATCAATGGTAAAAAGGCGTCATGAAGCTGAAGGGGTTAATGGATAACTATGACTCTGCTATATCACTAAATCATATTATTGACAAGTTTTCATGATTAGCAACATAATTCGCTACACAATCGTCGTAAAGCTCGGGTCACACATACACGTTCTAACGTCCCGTCCGTCCCCGACCAAGACAATAACTTCTGTGTGTGTCCGTGTATGTCCCGTGGGTGTCCCGGCATAACACGTTTTCTGGCAGTTGGCCAGACCCACACGGTCCATTTTATGCATGCATAAAAAGGACGCCTCCTAGGCACGGCGAATTAAGAGGTCGGGGCCGGACGGGAGCTCAGGACGGGTATGTGTGAACCGAGCTTTATAGCAGAGTAAACCAGATGAAGATGTAGCAATTTACCATCAGCTGGAGAAAACAGACTATACTTAGAGATCCTTGCAGACCTAGCTACAGCATTAGAGTAGAAATTATACTGTAGTGAAGTAAATTAGTCCTACGGAAACCCATCCATTTTACTACCTCTCCCAGCTACAAGTACTTGATCACAAGATATATTACAGTATCGCAAGCATTTGTAAGTTTGAAAGCATTGCAGTAGATTCCCTAAATGTTCAGCTGTTTGCCAATTTTTCAATCCAAAACCATTTTTCTTCTGAGGTAATATGGATACAATGTTACAATTAACTCTGCAGCAGAGCAGCAATCGTAATGTTTGTCTCTCTGTCTTTGATATTTTCCATTTTCTTATACAGTACTTAGGGTTCTTTTATCTCCCCTTCGTTCGGATCGTACGGTCTGTGTGGTAAATATACTAATGCCAAATGTATGTAACTATATGTTAAATACAAGAGGTTTCACGTGTTTTGCCATATACTTCCATAAATAAAATATTTAGTAATGCCAAGTAAACAATGTCCTACAAACTAGGGTTTTGGAGCCATTTTGTTGCAATTATAGTCCCTTTAAACCAATTTGTTGGTGTTATTCGTACTTGTTAACCCTGTTCTTCTTCAATACGATGGACGATAGGAAAACCAGCTAAGAAGTGTATTATGAAGCATGGCATCAATACTTCAAACCGATTCCCAAAACTCTACTATATCGTTCTTCCTGCTCCCTTGCCAATGATTTGACCATTACACGAAACCCGCAAATTCATTTATTAAACACCTCATCACGGAGAGAAGAAAACCGCCCCTGATGATTTGTTGGTGTTCTTTGTAAATATTGATACCATGCACCATCATACTGTATTTAGCGTTTTCGCAATTAATTTTCTCTAAATAGAAAATGTGTAAACATTGACGATAACAATACAAATTCCCTCCGTTGCGCATGGCAGTTTTACGTGTTTTGCCAAGTTACCTCCTTGTTTACTCTACAAGAAAGAAATGGATATATAACAGAGTAATATGTGATGGAGTATGGTATCAATACTTTAAAAATACATAACAAACTCCTCTGTATCTTTCTTCATCTGCCCATGGTCGAAGCCTGAATATGTGATTTGGCATTATATTTTCAATATCAAACTTATCGTCCCGATAAAATGAAAACAGTTACACAGGAATCGTTGGTGTTTCTATGAAGAATTGATAAAGTACTTTATCACACACTACGTATTTATATATCTATAGGCTACTACTTCATTAGAAGGAAAACTGTTGTAAACATGACGAATAACGCAAACATTATCAATTTCAATGAACCATAGCTGCAAAATAATGCCACCAAAAGCTTATGTATATAGAGAATTTTTTGTTTTTGTTACTCGGAATAACTTAATCTTTAATTTTTGAAAGTATTTAACAAAACTCGCGGAGCACCCTGAATATTATCAGGTCAGGTCAGGTGAAGGTATTGAAGGATAAGCCTTATACAGTATATATATCCTTATCCTTTTACTTACAGGAGGTAAGGTATGCAGGGCTAGGCAACACTCCTTCCCTCTATATAAACAAATATATATATATATATTGTGACGTTAACCACTCCGTTAGAACCGCATGGCTTGTCCTACGGTGACTCGCTAGGATTACCAGGGCAGTGGATGTGGCTACAGTTGATGTATTATTGTGTGCTTTATTTCATATGAAAGCTCGTGTCATGGGCAGTCCAGAAAGGCTCTTTGTTTTCGCCCATGTCAAGGCTTTATATATTTAATTGCAAAGTATATGTTTTATCATTAAGTAGTAATGATAGGATTTGAGAGAGAGACAGAGAGAGTAGAACAGAGTGTGAGGAGGCGCGCAGTGTTTTTTGCCATGCTCGATGACGTCATAGCTGGCTGGTCTCTTGGGGATTGGTTGGAGGAGTTTTTTTACCATGCTTGGTGACGTCATGTTTGGCTGGCTTCTTTGGCATTGGCTGGAGGACTTGTTACCACTTTGCTTACGTGGTGCGAGCTAATGCTAGTATATATACAGCTCTCTTGCCACTCTCTCCCTCAGATCTGGGTTCTAGAACGCATCCCTTTTATCACTTTGATATCTGTCTCCCTCTCTGCACCTGAGAACCTTTTCCTCTGCCTATCTCTCTCATTTTCCATATCTTTCACCACCTTTTTATTAATATTATACCCCCTCTGGTTAACTCTGCATAATCAGCTTCATGCTGGCCAGTTGTATTGTGCGTTAAGGTCTTATATAACCCATGTATGTTAGTTGTTAAGATAAGTTGATCACGAAGCATTGGTTGGCATTCATATTGTTCAGTACTGCTTCTTGTAATTATTAGTGTTCTGCTGGATTAGATAATGCTAGACTAGGAGTCTGATACTATAAGGTATTGTTTCCGATGGGTGCTGGCTTTAGTTAAAAGCTGCACGACATACCTGAGAACTGAAGTTGATTGGGTAAATTCTAGTCTGTGTCCCATTGAGAATAGAGCATGCACGAATGAGGGCTTTTTGCCTATACCATTCTGCACTGTTCTAGGCTCGGTTGTTTGTCTTTGAGGTACGCCAGGAGAACGCTTAATACTTCGGTATTAAGGTTTCTCAAGAGAGCTACCCTTCACTCTAACGTAATACTTGACGCACAGATTTGAGATTTACACTAGGCTATGCGGCATGCCATGCACACCAGTATCTCGTATGGACTCTACTGTAGCTAGACTTTATCAGTCATAGTAGACATTAAGTATATTAAACCAATTACTCTTATTATGCATACCCGTTTATGATTACACAAGCATTTCGCAGCCTAGTTTGATGTATTGAGACAAACGACTTAGGCTCTTTTTGTTGATAGGAATACTGCATTGTCATGGCGATTATTATTGTTTTTTAGGATATTCTTGGCTCCGACTGCATTATATATCCTTCCTTTTTGTGAGCATAGCCTGCTGGAGCATTGTTCCGCTGCCTGCCTTTTTGGGTTCCATTTCCGATTCGAGCATCTTTATAGCATCTAACATTTAAAGAAGATTCCTTGTTGGTGTTGAAGGACTTTAGTGCACTTTCTTTCATGCAGAAGTGCCTGACATTTATTGATTAAAGTAACGTAAGCTGTAACTTCCCTTACCACCTTACTTTGCATACCATAACCAAGCACCTTCGGTTATAGGTAGTAATAGGCTGTTTTCACATAACATTAAGCCTAGAGTAGACGCACATTTATTGAGAGTTTGATAACCTATTATTGCATATAGAACTCTGGAGAGTATTTGTGTTCTTTGTTCACTGGGAATATACATCAGAGGTTGGATCTAGCGCTTTCCGTTGTAGCATTTATGCCATTACTAGTCCAATGAATAAGAGCCCTGATATATTTAAACCTCAGTCGTAACAATATATACATATATATATACAGTATATATATATATATATAGAGAGAGAGAGACTGTTTGACTGATAGAGATCGACTTACCTACAACCGAGTGGTTTAAGATGTTCCCGGTGGCGAGGTAAGGTCTGCAGTGCCACACATCACTCCTCCCCTGTATATAAACAAGTCCCCGGTACCTCCCCCGTGGTGACGTCGGGAGAGGAGGGAGGCATTTCTAATTTATGGAATGGGTTGGGAATCTGCATAGTAGTTCAAATGTCTTTTCTCTTTTTGTTCTCTTCTTTTTGAGAGAGAGAGAGAGAGAGAGAGAGAGAGAGAGAGAGAGAGAGAGAGAGAGAACAATAAATCGGGTTCCGTCATCATTACACAAGATTATAGTTTGCATATCGTGTTATTTATATATTTGTATTACTGCAGCTATATTATTTAAAGGGGGTAGAATATTATGGACACTTTATTTACCCTTTTCATATCCATAATTATTTGCAGAGTAGACATATCCATTTTTATACATATATTTTGTGTACAAAGTGTTTTCCCAATAATAGTTTTGATTTTACCAATACTCGCAATTAAGATGTATTTATCCAAATGTCAACAATTAATTCCTTAGAATAGCATCATTCAGACATATTTCTTATTATGCTAAGTATGACACCTTACATATAAATATTATGTAAATGTCAGTAATTAGACACATTATGTTCGAAGCATTGCTAAGAATGTCTCTAAAAAACTGGTACTCCTGTACAGAGTTCGAGAATTCTTCACTGACGAGCAGTTGGCCGTAATATATAAAAGTTATGTGCGTTCTCAGATGGATTACTGTTCACCTCTGTGGAGTGGAAGTGGAGTGGTTGCATTGAGGCAGTTGGACAAAATTCAAAATAAAGCTATTAGATTAATCCATAACCCTGCAATCACACAGGACCTTCCTACATTATCCATACGAAGAAACGTTGCATCCCTTGCATTATTCTACAGATATTTTCACAGCAATTGTTCCGAGGAACTTGCTTCAATTGTGCCGCCTCTCCACATCTTTCCCCGTAGAACTAGGGCAGCTGAGAGCGCCCATGAATTTACACTTTCTCCTCCACAATGCAGAACTTCTGCTTATCAAAATTCATTTATCCCCAGAGCTACTACTCTTTGGAATTCAATTCCTTCGAGTTGCTTTCCACAAACTTACAATCTACAAAAGTTTAAATCCAGTTGTTACAAACATTTTATGAATGGAGGATGCCTTTAGGCACATGGACCTTTTTGTTTTGTCTGTGTTTTTCCTTCCTCCGTTCATTGTCTCAAAAAAAAAGGATTCATACCGGTATTAATTTTGTATTATATATATTTTGTCTTATTATATTTGTCGATGGACTTCCATCAAGCTTAAACAAATACCCATAGGAAGAGACCTTTTCAAGATAAATGTGTACATTCTTCTGTAGAAAAACATCCCGGCCGATGGCCGGTTCCTCCAAAATTACAGGCTCAATATAGCTCGCCAGAGAAAATTCGACAGCTAAATGGCATAAAATAAACACATGCCCTCGTGTGACGGCATATATACAATATTGGACAATGTTAAAGTTATTTTGTCGTCAAGACCAAGTTGTTCAGCGCATTTAGCAATGAATGCATATTGTTTTACCCACATGAAATAGTCAGACAGTCAGTAGCCAGCCCTTACTCCCACAAGGGGTAAGGAGGATCAGCAAGAGACACAAGAACGGAAAAAGAGGTGACATGAGAAGAACACATAACAGTTCGCTCACAACAAAAAACAAGGACATAAGTATTCAGAAAGACAAATCACTCATCAGCCCCCGAAATCATTGGCTTCACCTCAGATGTTATACAAGAAATACTAAAGTAAAATAATATTTGTTTTTAATTATCGCATTAGTATTGCTTTATTATATATATCGAATTTACCAGCACAAGTGAAAATAGATTACACATTTCAACCATTAACCCTTCATACTTCAAGGACGCCTTTCTTCATTGTATTCTGGCTATCGATAGACAATATTTGTTCAGCTTAGGAAGGCATTTTGGAAGTTATAGGTTTAATTGGTTTCTTTGATTAATAGAAAACCTTCCACAACTTAGTAAAAATGTCTAGTATTGGCCTGATTAATATTATGAAGCCTTCTGGTATAGTGTACGGGTCAAGTTTCTATACCAGTATGTCTACAAACTGCAGTCTAAATTTATACAAAAGTTAGTATGACGTGAAGCCCACAAGTAGAAGTTCAACGACTAGAAGCAATCCTCCTCCCAGAAAACCGAGGAACAGGATGAAGAAAGGTCCCTGGAGGTGGTTTAAATTCAAAACAACCTGAAAAGGTAGATACAAAGTAATACATACATATATACAAAACTCTGAACAGGTAACGAATTCATGTATTTAGCAGGGGACCAAGATAATTATAAATGTATATGTCGCAATTCAAATCTAAACACAGTTGATTATTTCAATTAATTTTCATACTTTGAAAATAAACTTTCATAAATATTCAATTTCAAAGGTACATTCCACTTGCCACCAGTTACACAAATTCATTAGTTTTTGTTTCAAGAGCAATTTGAACAGAGTACAATAGAAGGAAGGCGCTTTACCTCCCTTGTGTCCCTCTTGATCTCTTCTTCCACTTGACTGGTCTGTTCAGCTTCTCTTTCCTTCCTGGACTCTTTCAGGTAGTTGGGTAGGGCGTCCTCGATCCACTTCCCTATGAGGCCGGCTTGCAAGCACTTCTGCATCACCGCATTAAAGGTCCGCCTATATGGTGCTCCCTGAAGAAAGATAATAACATCTCTGCAATTCTATTTACATATACGTGTGTTGGTGACCGGTCAACTCGACCAGTAGACCATTTCAACCAGTAGCTCTCAACCAGTACCAAATCAACCAATACGGTTAGGTTAGGTTAGGTTAGCACTATATTTTGGCACTGGTTTGGTTGGTCTGGGTTAATTTGGCACTGGTTGAGAGCTACTGATTGAAATGGTCTACTGGATGAGATGACCTGGAACCACGTGTGTTCAATAAGTATAAAGTAATTACGTCCTCGATCCACTTCCCTATGAGGCCGGCTTACAAACACTTCTGGATTACCGTATTAAAAGTCCGTCTGTATAGTGCTCCCTGAAGAAAGATAATAACATCTTTGCAATTCTATTTACATATACGTGTGTTCAATAAGTATTAAGTAATCATCTCATTAACCCCTGCCATCTTGCCTTTGCAAGATGCATGGGGCTTAATTGCTCACTCACGGTTCGAAGCAGCCCCATCTCTGGAGCTGCTTCGCCCCAGTGCTTTACTGTCTTACCTCCTAGATTTGGACCCTCACTCTCAGAACGCCACCTATTGAGCAATGAATTCACTAGGCATTGCCTCCCTGTAGCCTATTTTGAATATGGGAATATTCATACAGTGCTATTTAATTAGGGAACATAATATATGAATGTCATATGCATTCTCTGATGGAATACTGGTCACCCTTGTGGAATGGAAGTAGAGTGGTTGCTTTGAGACAGTTGAACTAAATTAAAAATAAAACTATTAGATTTATCAAGAACCCTTCAAGCACTCAGGATCTTCCTCCAATATTCATACAAAGAGATATTGCATCCCTTGCATTATTCTACAAAATCTGAGGATCTTCAATTGTGCCACCTCTCCGCATCTATTACTGCAGTACTATACTCGGTTTCATTTCTTCTGACGGCAATTGAGTCCCTTAGCAGCTAATTTATCGATACTTAATGGACAAATATGAAACTATGTCTCTTGCTTTATATTCAGACCAAGTTTTAATAATTAGCAACATATTTCACTACAGCGTCTTCAAAATAACGGATAAATCTTGATGGGAACTTTGCAATTTATCGTCAGTTGAAAAGAAACAGGGTATAGGGCAGCTAGAAATGCCCATGAATTAACACTCTCTCCTATACAGTTTAAAACATCCGCTTATCAATATTAATTTATCCCCAGAACTACAGTACTACTCTCTACACATTACTTCCATGGAGTTGCGTTCCACAAACGTACAGCCTACAACAGTTTAAATCCAGTGTTTACAAACATTTTATGAATGGAAGATGCCTTTAGGCAGATGGACCATTTTTTTGTCTTCATCTTCCTTCCTCCATTTATTTTATCAGCTTCACTTAAAATTTGGCTTACAAGATTTGGAGATATTTTGCCATTACCTGTGTTTGTGTGACAGGCACAAGATTACCTAGGGAAAAAAATCGCTCTTAAAAAATGTATTTTAAATTACTTGGGGAAAAGCGCAGCCGTTGCCCGAATGGAAGAACTCGTCCGTAGCCAAGTGGATATCAGTCTTCCTCTTGGGGTTGTTGTTGTGTATGGCCGCCAGCAGCTGGATGTTGTACTTGAAGGAGAGGTAGGAGTACTGGCCCTGGCCCACCTTCCGCATGCTCTCCTCCCAAGAGTTGAATACCATCTTCTTGAACATCGTCTGGTACAGCGGCACGTCGGAGGTTGAGAACAACTGGTACGCGGAATCCTGAAGTGAAAGTTTGGTAAGCGTGATGGTGTTATTGAAAGAGAGATTTGAGAACTGCACCTAACCCACTATCCGCAGTCGTCTCTTCCAGCGTGTCTCACATGCTCGCACCCAGTCGGGGGACACCTCGACTACGTATACAGACTAATAAACACTCACAACAAAGCCATTCCAGCAGCTTCCTCTATCTACAATACACCTTCCCAGCCGTATAATCCTAGTGTACTGTCTGATGGCGTAATGGGATTCCAAATGTAAGAGATGTTGAATGCCATCCTTTCATTTTATCCTCTGGTGTAATGGCCTGTTGAAGATTGAAAGCAGCGGTTACGCTCAATACTGAGAATGAAGATCTGGTAATGTTAATGTTATTATCAAAGGAGAGAATGGAATATTATCCCTACACCCACCATCCGCACGCTCTCCTCCCAGTTGTTGATTGCCTTTATTTCTAATAAACTCTGGTTTAGGGAGAGGAGGAGTAGGGCAGACAGAGGTTGAAATGTTTAGAAACATTGCTCTTTTATAGTTTTATGGACTACCTACTTGAAACATGGTATAGTATTACGCTCACTGTATAATTATTATGTATTCTCCACTAACCAACTTTATGAAAGAGAATACTCAAGCAACTTTGAAAATCACTCTCCTATAAGATTCGTCGCCGTATAAGGGGTATGGTACATAAGAGATTACGAGTTGAAAATCAATTGAGACTGCTGGTTTGATTTCCAATTTTAGAAGTGCAGGGATATCATTGTATACTGATATCAAGTGTTAATTTGGGTCAAATCCGGGTTTGTTTTCATAAAGAACTGAACGTAAGCATAACCGTATATTTACAACACCTCGCATAGATATACTGTAATATCCCTACTAACCTTTGCTTTCTTCATACCAATTGGGAGACCAGACTGCAGGAGCTCGTCAATGGTGTCGATGGTAGGAGGAGCGTAGGGCACGGCCAGGGTACTGGTGAGGGAGGTCTTGTAGTATGTTGTTACCAGGAAGGCGTATAAAAACCACGATCCCAGAAATACCTGATAAAGAATATTCAAGTCTAAAAGATACCAGTTGCCTACACGACCCATAAGGGATTGAACCTTGGACAAGCAATGGGTTCAATCCCAGACGTGTTGCGTAGGATTGATTTTCGAATTGACAGATTATTCTAGCTATTATCAGATAATTATATTTAACTTCAGAACAAAACTTGAGGTAGAGTTAACAGATTCCTGGATATCCTTCCTAAGTTGCATAGAATCTTCTAATGGTAATCAGAAATAATTGTAAAATAGGTCTTCAAAAACTGAAAGCTTTATTAGGGAAAGCAAAACACCAAGATGTAAAATATGCTAATCTTACCCTGCCAGCCTGTAATGACAAGTAGGTACGTAGAGACTGGCTAAGGAAGGAGGCCAAGACGTGCATGAATGCGTGGGAGGACAGGAGGCGGGAGGAGGTGAGAGTGGCCTGGGCGTGGTAGATGACGTGGTAGAGCAGTGACCCACCACCCACGGAGATCAACACGCACAACCACACACTTGCTGTTATGTACATAAATCATAATCAACCAATACAAAAGTAGTGCATTTACTGTATACAAACCACACTTTACTGTAGATACTTCGTAATTCTATGATAGGCATTGGTACGAAAATCTTTCCTGTTGAATCATATTCATGATTGCTCAATCAGTAGCATTATAACCTCGATACCATCAACTGAACACATCTCTGTTATCTCTCTTATCTGTTCATCAGGTGTTTAATACCACCTGCATTATCATTAAAATGTAGTATATTCATTATATGTTGGCCAAAAATAATAAATATTAACCTCTGTAACTAAGAATGGGCTAGAGCAAACGGGCTGTAATTTTTAATATCTATTCCATGGCTGACTTTCTCAAATGGTATTCGCTCGATTACTGTAGTCGTTTATTTGTTATAGAGGTTAGTAGTTACGATTTCTGGCCTAGCTAAAATGAATGAACTATAACCTCTGAAAGGGGTGATGAGCTTGCGCCATTGCGGATCTGGACGGCTCTTGGGCGTGAGGAAGGTGAGGGAGTCGAATACGTAGTAGTCTGTAAAATCCACCAGGGTCGACCTTTCTGTGTTCACGGTAAGGTCGAAAGCGAAGTTGGCACGTTCAAACTCAACGTCCCCCACAACACCGACAAAGTGACCCTGTGTGTGAAAAAGTGGACATGAGCTCGCATATACAGGTATATCACTAAAGATGGTATCACACGAGAGCTTTTTCCCTCTACATTTATCCTCAACACTGGTCTGGCAGCTTATGAGGTTAATTTTTAAGATAGTTCGGTCACCTAAATTCATCTAACATCAGTCTAGTTTCCAATACCAGTGCACAATATTCCAGAAATGTTACCCGAATTTTGTTTATCATCGAATGTTGACTATATAAGTTCTTGTGTGATACCGGTTTAATATATGCCCCACGGTATACTTATAATATATCTAGCAAAGTCGTTGTTATTACTCCACTCCTACTGTATAGCAGAAGCGATGAAAAATACAAGATTAAACTATTCAGGAGAGAAAATCCGAGTACCAGTAATTCATATAGGCAGAAAACTAAATCTTAAATATGTCTTAAATACATCTTTAACAAACAAATTGGGATGTGTGTACTGTACATGCTTAGATTGATATGCAGGTTTCGAAGTTGCATAATGAATCGTAGGCAGTATCCACCATCCTTTAACTGTCTTCGTGTTGCGATGCATAAGGTGTTGATTTTCGGTGTGAGCGTCCTGGGTTTGAATCCACGGACTGCCACATGTGTTTGTAAATTTCATTTATCGATTTTAGGAGTATAGTTGGTTGTTGGAAGGAACATAAAAATATCTACAATAGAAACCGTAAAATTCTTAATACATTCAGCATTCACTAGGCACACAAGGCTACTTCTCCCCATTCATAGTGTAACCCTGTTTACTATTATCTCTCACTATTCATCCCTAATGTGTTGAACAAAAGCATATATATTATTTATATATTGTTGGCCGAATACTCTTTTAACTAATATGTAAATATGATATATCCTTCAGCACTTACCGTATCATCAAGGTAGCCCCACAAGCCATCTGCTGGCATCTTCATTTCGAACGTGAAGTTTAATTGACTGGAAATTGTACTTATAAGGAAATAATTAACACAAGGTTTATATTTAACAAATAAGCTTCCTTCCCTCCTTGTAAAATCTGTGAAGGGTATGTGCTCCAGTGCTACTCCTGTAAGTTTCTGGCCGTAGAAGTTTGCCATCTGTTCGGGGAATATGTTCTCCGTACTGGTGAGTCCTGTGTCTCTGGACCACCTGTTTACAGTGAGGACTTGTGGGGAGCCTGAAGGGTGCAAGAGCTGGCGGATTAATACACGCCAGTAGCTCTTGTTTTGAGACTCCTCTTGGACGAGAGCTGCCACGTTCTCCTCCTTCCCCAGGCGCTGGTCTAAGAGGATCTGTTCTGCTTCGGTGGAGGTTTGGGTGTAGACCAGGAAGTAACGAGTGAGCCTTTTCGTAGAGGTTTTGTCTGCGAGAACAGGCAGCAGGGTGGAGTCTGGAGGTCTTGAAAGCATGTAGGTAATGCAAGCAAGATGATTTACGCTCCCTGGATTTTTATTGATAGGAATGATAGTTTTCTTGACATTGGTAACTGATTGATTATTAACGATTATATTTATATACGGCTTATAGTCATCACCGTAGTTAGGATTGTCTAGTCTCCTCATTTTTAGACTGTCCAACATTCCATGATCCCTTGTTTTAATGGGGTCGTTCGGAGATTTCATTGATCCTTGATAAGATACAACAACCCTGAGACAATCCGGAGTGTAGTGTGTGTCCAGGTGATCCATCAGTAAAGATAGCTCAATGGCCTGGCTGTCTTGGTTACCTGTCTCATCAGTACCAACTCCAGGTAAAACGTGACTGTTCGCTTCTGATGTATTGACGGTGGCGATCAAAGACAGTATTGTTGTTAATACACGATGCCAAGTCATTGTAGAAACAGGAATTCTGAAAATATGAAGGATTTTTTTAATACAAAATGGAATATTTGCATTTGAGAATAAGAGTAAACCCACTATCATAACTATGTTTCAATCAACTGATAAAATCAATATTATTTAGATTAACGTAACTGGCTACTTTCACAGGTTAAAGTGTTTCTCTCTATTTCATATGACTTTACAGTATATGACGACTTTGTGAAATGCCTTGCTGTCAGTATAAAACAATAACTACTGCTACAGAGGAAGTGGGGATAAGCTTAGCTGGCTTTTGTTAATTGATGCAAGTATGTGATTCTTGATGTATTCAGTTTATTTAGCCATAGGTTTAATACATATATTTACATTTACAGATTCTGTATACACATTTTCCTAGCTGAGCCTTTGCAGAACATCTTAAATGGCACATCATTTACTTCACACAACTCTTACACATGTTACACAGTGAAGTTTTGTTAAAGTTTATTAATTGTCTGCAAGACGTGATTGTTAATGTACCTAAAGTGCAACATATTTAAACCTATGTTATAATAAAAATTATAATGAAAATAACACAATTAATTATGCAATTACAGTATGTACATCAACATCCTCAATATACATCAACATAAAATAAAATAGGCACCACTCACAATCACTAACGAACTTGCAAAATTTAAATATTAGGTAAGAAAATAAGAATATTTGATTCAGTTCGGGATAGCCTCAAAAATTTAAAGCCACGATTGTATACGTCCTGCATATGGTAACAAGAAGTGTATCTAAATATTTTAATAGTAAGATTTCAAGCCTACAATGGCATGATCTTCTAGAGGCAGATTATAAGCTAAAGAAAATCTTCCAATGGTAACCAGGATATGATGAAAATTACGTCATTGTGCTGAAGAGGATAGTTTCCCGAATGGCCAAATTGTATATAACGAAATTTAATTAAAGGCTAACAAAAATGCTATTCTCATCTTACAATCACTATCATAAACCCATGTTGTGATAATATCCACCCCTCAAATTTCCCACCGGACACCATCTCGAGGCTTCTTGAGAGTAGAGACGGTGAAGATCGGCAGAATACGAAAGCAGGAACAACGGTGGTGGTGTGAAGTGGGTGGAGAGAGAGGCCACACTGCGACGATACCGACGTTTGGTAGACGATGGTGTGGTGCCCGTTTGTGGTACTAGGGGAGAACAGTTGGTGCGAGGACCGGTGCTACCCTGTGGTCAAAGGGTTGGGAGAAAGTGTAGTAGTTGTGAGAGATTATCTATTCTTGAAATACGGTTCGCGTTCTTTAAATCACGTGCTCGACTAATCCAATCGCAAATTACTAGGGTTCTTTAAATCACATACTTGTCTAATCTAATCGCAAATTACATGTTTGGCTAATCCTGTCGTATTGTAAATCTTATATGCTACATTTCGTGTGCTTATATGTAAATACTATTTCAGATAGAAGTCAAGGTTATCATCTGTCTCCAATTCAGGTACCTTGATAATTATATCACAAAAATAATCTTTATGACTAATTCATCATTCCTATATATGGCATTATTCTGCGTGTATTTGTTCCTCTAACCTCAACGATGGGGGAGTAAGTATAAGTTGGAGAGGGTTTGAAGACTGGATTGGTGCTTAGTGATGCAGTCGAGGCAACTTGGTCTCCCTTATAAATTTGGATCCGCTGGTCCTCTCTGTGATTGGGTGCTAGGGTTCCTTCTCTCTCCCAGTGACGTATCTACCAATTATTATTATTATTAGTATTATTATTAGTAGTAGTAGAAGTAATGTTTATTGATTTAAGAGAACTTCTTGAATTTTATTTTGAGCTGTTTATATCTGAGCTTGTTAGTACCAGGGTTATTATTATTATTATTATTATTATTATTATTATTATTATTATTATTTAGGAGACTTATTAAGACCAGGAGATAGATTATAAGCTAAAGAAAATCGTCTAATGGAAACCAGATTATCATAGAGTTAAAAGGGTTACCCTACTTTGGTTGTTTTTCAGACCTCCCCTGTTTCGCTCCATTAGTTTAGAGATCTTAAGCCGTTTAGCGCCATTAGTTTGATGATAATAAGATGTTTAATATCATAAAAAAACCGATATTTTACTGGGCAAGCAATAGCGAGCCTGCAAAAAAAAAAAAAATATCACCCTTTACCCTGAAAAAGTTTCTATCGAAATTGTTTACAAATTTAACTTGAAAGGGGTCTGTTTGGACATTTTTGTTTAGTTTCAAGGAAGTCTGAGTGGCCGTTTTTGTAGGCCAAGGGGACAAGCTAAACTACATTGATCGAAAATGAAAAAAGCAAGCAAAATCTTCAATTAAATAAATAAACAAATTACGACAGAAATTCTCTGGACGTTGGATCAGATAGTGTTAACCCCTTCAGCACGATGATGCCTTTTTGCCTTGGATTCTGGATAAAAATAGACTATTTTATTCAGTTTAACCTTGGAAAGTCGAGCGTCCTCATAGGAGGTTTGGTGGTGGAAAGCGAAGGTCCTCATAAGATCCAAGGCCTAAAAAGAGCCTTTTAAAACACCCCAGTGGCACTCAAAACAAAGCAATATGCGAGATATGTCCCCTCCATTACTTGCTACCATTCCTACATTATGTGTTCCAAGGCCACCCCCCCTTCCCCTCCTCAATTATCACCTATTTTTCCTCTTATTCCCCCTTTTATCGGGTAATTTTTGGATCCAATTTCCTTCATTCGATCTCTATAGGATGGGCGAGGCATCTAAAGATCCTTGCAACAGAGAGACTTCTACTTAGAACCGTCAGTGTCGCTTGAGAACTCGGGAGGAGAGGATATATTATGCCGCGGCGGCTCTACCCTCATGAATGGACTGGTCGACAATAATAAGTCTTTTTCACCCCCCAAATACAATTCCCACTTGTTTTCTTGCTCTTAAATGTTAATATCTTCATAGTAAACATAAAATAGGCACATATGAATAAATAATAACGATATTTATGGTAAAATGAGGATTTTCGTCGGGAATGAACCAAAATACCTCTGCATAGCGGGACGTTTCAAATACCATAGTCTAGGCTTTGCCGGGTTAAGGAATTATGTTACTCAGGGGTTTTATCGAGATGCATTTACCCCTTTGCGTCCTAAAGGTAGATTAGCCTATAGGCTAACGAAAATCGCCTATTGGTAAGCAAAATACAACAAAATTTACGTCATCGTGCTGAAAAGGTTAAATAAAGTTGTTTGCACGCACCCATCGATACACAGTGGAGAGGCTGGCCCCGGTCAGGAGGGCTATGTCCACGGCTGCCACCCCCTCCAACCACAAACACACGATCTTGTACCGGTCGAATCGCACGGGCTTCGTCTTGTAAGGTCGCTGGTTCATCTTGGGTACACTTAATACAAAATTCAAGTATACAGGAAACAGAAGTAATATCACATACACTTACGCTAGCTATTTGTCACCTATTCATTTCTTTGTAAACACTTAGATTCCTATACAGAATTAGTTACAAAATTCAAGCCAATATTAAACAGTGGTACAGTCACATAGGCTTACACTAGCTAATTCCCTTGAATAGTAAAAATACAACAATAAAATACGATGGGAATATTGTCTTTCAATTACCTCTCCTATAGTCACAAGTACACAATCAAGTTATCGGTCGAATCTCACGGGTTTGGTCTTGTAAGGTAGTCGGTTTATCTCCTTGTTGCTTGCTTATGGTAGTCCATCGTAGTCCGATGATGACGTTCGCTTCCTGCAAAGCAGGAAGAGAAAACCTGCGCATAGAAGAGTTTAGAGTGCCGAGGGAGGTGCGCAGTTCCAACTTCACTATCTTGGTACTGAACAGGGGTTGCTGATGGCAAGGGTGACCCAAGACGACCAGCTCCTGCTCAATACTGCAGGAGACTGCCGGGATTCCAGTTTGTCGGAAACCGCCAGGGCGTGACCCCAACGTCTGCTGTTTTCTCAGGGTATGCTCCCCTAGTCTTACTAGACTAAACCACAAGGCAGTGGGTGTGTGCGGTTGTTGGTAGATGACAAGGATGCACATCATACCTCTGGGGGCCACCGCATGCTCCGAGATCCCCTATTGATTTAGCCTGGAGTCGCAAGACACCCAGTTACCGTGTGTGGCCCCGTGGAGGCACAATAGGAGTCTTGGTGATGGAGAGGCTATGTACTGGCAGAGGGAGACTTACGCACTCGGCCCCCTTTTCACCACAAGGGTTAGCCAGCGGCAGCAGCTGAAAGCGAGAATTGCATGCAAGCAAGCAGCACTACACCAACATGCTTCTGCACTAGTCTCATTACATCACCCTGTGTGATAACACCTTCCCTACCTCCCCGTCCTCATTCGGACTCCCCTCCTGCCCTCGCCACTGCCCGCTAACCTTCCCTACCTCCCCGTCCTCATTCAGACTCTCCTCCTGCCCTCGCCACTGCCCGCTAACCTTCCCTACCTCATTCAGACTCCCCTCCTGCCCTCGCCACTGTCCGCTAACCTTTCCTACCTCCCCGTCCTCATTCAGACTCTCCTCCTGCCCGCTATCCTTTCCTACCTCCCCGTCCTCATTCAGACTCCCCTCGCCACTGCCCGCTAACCTTTCCTACCTCCCCGTCCTCATTCAGACTCCCCTCCTGCCCTCGCCACTGCCCGCTAACCTTTCCTACAGACACACACTAAGCCCAAGCCTGAACTAAATGCATGAATATAAACATGAGCTGCAGTGCACTCATTACATAAATTCCAACGTACTATAACACAAATATAGTCCTTGTATGCAATTGGATTCCTACAGTGTATGTTACAAAAGTATAATATACAGAGAATGTCCTTTGTACGCGATCTTATAGCGGTCAAATATTCATGGGCTTTGGATTCTTACGGCCTAAGTTACAAAAAGTATACAGTAAACAATAGTAGAGTCACATAGGTTTACGATAGCTATTTGTGGCCTATTCATCTCTTTGTAAACGCTTGGGTCACCGCTATTAAAAACACTAACGAAAATTAACTCTCTATCCCTATCTTTACTACGTTTTTTATGATTGCATTCTTTTTCTCTGTTTAAAAATGTCTGGTGTTCATCCTAAGTAAAGCTTACCCTTTATTGTTTTTTGTTCGCAAATATTTTCGTTTATATAGTGACATAACACCCTGCTGTTGCGGTGCCATTTTTTTCAATCAATCAATCAATATGTTTCTTTTTTTTTTTTTACTATCCTTTTCTCTCCCAGCATTAGTATGCAGACTAATTAAACTCATAACAATGCCACTCCAACAGCTTCCTCTCTCTCCAACACCCTTTCTCCCCTCGCTACACTCTTCAGAAAATAGGAAAAAGTAGAAAGTAGCTACGAGAAGCCGTTGTAAAGGCTTGTCCATCAATACCTTCATCTTACCTAATTATGTGGGAATAAATTGCATGTTTCAGTACTTTATTTTAGGCCGGATCACCTCAATGGGACGAAACAGTCTGTGTCTTTGTGGTGTATGTATCTATTTAACTAATTCTAACTCACTCTCAAAAGCCTTCTGTTTTGCTATCCTTATCTTCAACTTCGTAGCAAATGTTGTTAGAACTAAATCCGGACTGCCTAGTAGGGGCGGCAAGGTCTGTGAAGTGTGTATCTATGTAACACACACACCTACCCACCCACACACACACACACACACACACACACACACACACACTCTCTCTCTCTCTCTCTCTCACCTGTTACTTACAAGAGAGCAGTGATGTTCCCGGTGGCGAGGTAAGGTCTGCAGTGCCACACATCACTCCTCCCCTGTATATAAACAAGTCCCCGGTACCTCCCCCGTAGTGACGTCGAGAGAGAGAGAGATATTCCACGATAACCACCCTGCTCTCCTTTATCTGTTTTTTCATCGGTTTCATAACTACCTGGTCTTCTGCATCAACACTTTTATATGATACTTTTATTATATTGGAAATACATGATGCATAGGATAATTAATTTTATTTTATTTATGTATATTGAACTACAGGAAATTGAATTTTGTTCTGCACATATCGTAAATAAATAAATAAATATATATATATATATATATGTATTCAAACAATGTCACAAAACAACTTTACTTCTAAACTAAATTAATGAAATCAACAACTACATGTGGCAATATATATATATATATATTTTTTTTTTTTTTTTTTTTTTTTTTCTTTCTATATTCCAACTTACTTTCTCTCGGGCATAGGCTGAGAGCCTTAACATTCACCGCTTTACAATGAACAGTGAAGCCCGTGAGGTCTTGTTCCAGTCTAGGGAGTGAGACATGTGAAGCACGTAGAGTACAACGAGCACCTGCCATCTTGCCTTCACATGAGGCACGGTGCTCACTCATGGCCCGAAACGACCCCATCTCTGAAGCCACCTCATTCCCGTGCTTCACTGTCTCACCCCCTACACTCGGACTCTCACACTTACACACACACAATGCCACCTGTTGAGCAGATAACTCACCAGGCATTGCACCCCTATATCATATTTTGAATATGGGAATATTCATACAGTGCTATTTAATCAGGCAACAATGAGGGTATTTTATTGACGTTTCGGTGGGCTTGTGGTAATGCACTGATACCAGGTACAGCACAAATTCCATCCCAATAATATCTTCCCATTGATACATCGGGATTTGAACCCGGGACCTTTGGATTACCAGGCCAGTGGCAAGACCACTCCACCACACCTCCTATATATATATATATATATATATATATATATATATATACTGTATATATTACATATCTTCAAATCTAATGACTCACACAACATGTAATGTATTTAACCACCCCTTCTGTACCGCCGACGTTTTTTCATTATAGTCTAGCAATATTTAGACGATTTTGTGCAGTTTAAGAAGGATCTGTGGTAGGAAAAAGGGTAAAGTGATATAGTTCGAAACTTATCAATTGCTGGAGCTAAACTGTATGAAATCGTCTAATAGTAACCAGAATAAAGTCAAAAGGACATCACCGGTACAGAAGAGGTTAAACAGGAATACAAATTATAAGACTACTGAATAATGGAGGGTTCAGGGTCTCTCTCTCTCTCTCTCTCTCTCTCTCTCTTTATTTATTTATTTATTTATTTATTTATTTTTATACTTTGCTCCCCAGTTCTCTATCAAGCCCCAAGGCCCCCCTTCAAGATCAAATTATATATTTTCGCTAGAGAAATGTCCCGGCCAAAGGCCGGTTCCTCCCACATTACAAGCTCGGTGTAACTCGCCAGGAAAAAAGTGCTTGAAAATTCTAAGCATCGACAAACTAATCTAGCAAATTGTCATGTAATCTCAAAATTAATCGGGCTAACATGAGGGAGAAGGGGGTCCAGACAAAACAAAGAGAGCTCCCCCTAACCCGTCGCAGCAATGATAATCTCTAGCAGCAGTAGACCGAGTCCTCCACCACAGCCAAAGATCAAGATGAAGAAAGGGCCCTGCAGGTGATCTAGAGTTAACACCACCTGGAAAAGAGAAAGGTTAATTAGTTAGTTAGCTAGTTAAATTAGGACTTCAGAGGCTATCAACCATATTGGATTATTAAGCCAGCACACTGGAAGTCAAGGACTGGAGAATATTTTCGAGAACTGCAGTCCCTTGTGAGATAGGAAATGTATGCACATATACAATTGTATATATTCAGCCGCATGCCCCATAGCTGGGGGTGGCTGACTTGAGACAAAACCCGAATAGAAATAAAATTTATTTAAAGTTACAATTCTTAAGAGTCCGGGACCACTTTCGCGTTCCTTCTCCCCTTACTCTGTCTCGTCTAGTAGGTGATTAAAAAAAAAGAGGTAAAGCCGTACTAAATTACACAATTTATTATACTAGCCCATATAGTCAGATCATTCATATAACCAAATTAACAATGCACTGTTACAAGTAATGGGTTTAGTGGTCCACTTGGAATTTGTGTGAACACAAACTAAGATGGAAATTTAATGTAGAAGCGTTTTTTAAAGCTCTTTCTCCCAAGAGCATTTAATATTTGGTAGTTGAAGTAAATTTGAAAACTATAAAATCCAATTCTGTCAAAGGGTTGTAATCCATCGTCAGAAGAGTTCGAACTCCAGGATTTATGCTAAGAGTTCATGGCGATACTACTGAACCACCAGGACTTAAAGGTTAATAAGGACCAGGAATATGCAGCAAGAACGCCCTGATATATTATCTTATTTCTGGCGTTCGATTCTCGCTGATAAGTAATTAATTGTTCGGGCTAATTTGTTTTATCTATTAGTATTATTATCATCCTCATCATTTACAGAAAAATATGGGGAAAGGGGTTACTTTTTCCTACGGTCAATCCTCCTCACCTCTCTCGTGTTTCTCTGAGCCCTGATCCTCTCCTGCTCCAGCAACTCCTCCTTCGTCAGCGCCTCCTCCTCCTTGGGCCCCTTCAGGAAATAGATCAGGGCGTCTCTAATCCACTTGTTTATGATCCCGCCCCTCAGGCATCTCTGCATCACTTTGTTGAAGGTCCGCCGATATGGAGCACCCTGGAACAAGTATACAGTTGCTTTTGAAATTTTAAGACGTTCGCCCCATTACTTTGGCGATTTTAAGAACTTTCGCTCCATGTCTGTCAATTTTAAGAACTTTCGGCCCTATTTCTGTCAATTTTAAGACCTGTTGTGACATTTAGGTGTCGATTTTTTCCTGGCGAGCGATAGCGAGCCTATAATTGAAGATTACCCGGCCTTCGGCCGGGAAATTTTTCTACCGAAAAATGTACACGTTTATATTGAAAGGGGGTCTAGGGGGTGTAACTTTAAGCTTGATGGAGGTCTAGAGAACAAACTAAACACCTCAGGAATTTTCTTATCACAACAAAATATAGTGTGGGAGATAGGACACGGTAGATCATGGCACAAGGAAGGATATTTGCGATGATGATTGGTGAAGGAGATAAGAGAATATTCAAGAGCAGAGAACAACAATTTTGAATAAATTGCTCAAGGAAAAAGGGACACTAGATTATCGAATATGAACCCAGATCTGCTCTTCCACCAGCTTCCTCCTCCTCCTGAAGCACCTCCAGGAAAAAAGAACAGGACTTCTCTGATTATTGAGTCGGGCCCTCAGGCACCTTGAAGGGGTTAAAAAGATTTTGGACTACTTCACCATAACCCGAATGAAATAACTCCTCAGTAGCCAGGTGGACGACATTTGATGATACAAATTAACGACTGCATTAGAAACTACACTCCTAACTCAATCATTCTGTTTTTTTTCTTCACCCATGCATATAACCACTGAGTGAGTACCATTTGATGCGGCCCACTGTCCCTTCTAAACCATCGTTTCTCTCTTAAATAATAGGCTAGGTAGGTAGATACAAGCAGGCTAGTAAGGATCTGTAGATATGTGTTTGCTGGCTTTCCTTTGTACTACTTTGTAATAACTGTACAGTCATGCTAGTAAGTGATGTTTCGGCACCAAGTATGTTTTGATCAGTAATTGGTATCAGCAATATCTAAGCTTCATTTCTTCATATTGAGTGAAATATACACACATTTTCCTACACTTAACCACCCTATTCAATATCTGACTTACATTAATACAGCACAGACCAAGCCAAACGTAATGATAGCTGGAACATGACTTATTAGCGCGACCATACTTTAGTTACCTGAGGAACACCACAACCATAGCCAGAATGGAAGAACTCCTCGGTGGCCAGGTGTATATTGGTCTTCCTCTTGGGGTTGTTGTTGTGTATGGCCACCAGGAGCTGGAGGTTGAACTTGTAGGAGAGGTAGGAGTAGTGTCCCTGATCCACCAAGGGAATGATCTCGGAGGAAGGGTGGAACGCCATCTCCCGGAACATCCTCTGGTACAGTGGAACGTCGGATGTGGAAAACAGCTGATATACAGAATCCTGGTGACAAATTGTGGTATATCAGCTGATAGTATTGATTAATTTCACCATAAATATAATATGTAATTTTTAGATGAAAAATGTATAAACTAATTTATAAATAAATAAATCCATAACCAATGTGTAAGCCTATGAAAGCACAGTACCCACGCTGAGAAAGGTCAACACATTTCTAGCTCCACTAACTTTACGTTCATGAAGGATTCGGTAAGTATACATTATATAAACTTCAGCAGCGCCTATATTTGCATAAAACATTTTACATTTAATTCAACCCAACCTTTGCTTGTTTCATGCCTATAGCGAGATTGGACTGCAGCAGTTCCTGAAGGGTGTCTATGGTAGGTGGAACGTAGGGCACGGCCAGGGTGCTGGTGAGGGAAGTCTTGTAGTACGAGGTGACTAGGAAGGCGTACAGGAACCAAAACCCTAGAAATATCTGAAATAAACCATACAAACCTATACTGTACGTACATACAAAAAAGAGTGACATGTCATCAGATTTACCCATAATCACCATCACCCACTGAAAGAGCATTGCTGGTTACCATTTCAACCGTACCCTGTGATGTTTTTCTGTGTTGAATAATACTAAAGAGCACATGCAAATATTATGCTTTAGAATTACAATAACAAAACCACAACAACAACAATTTGGTCTGACCCTGCCTGCTGAGAGCCAGAAGTAGGAGTGTAGTGACTGACTGAGGAAGGAGGCCAAGACGTGCATGAAGGCGTGGGAGGACAGGAGACTGGACGACCCGAGAGTGCTCTGGGCGTGGTAGATGACGTGGTAGAGCAGCGACCCACAACCCACGGAGACCAACACACACAACCATACCTCAACTGGGGAAGGAATATTGTTGATCATATCTTCGCAATGAGAAATATTACCTGTTATATTTGGGATTGCATTTGAAGAGCATATTCACTGGTATACTCCTTAACCCCTTCTGTACCGGCGCCGTTATTTTTACTATATTTTGGCTCTTATTACACAATGTATTGAGCTTAAAAAGGGCCTCCAGCAATAAACAGTCTTCAAACTATCTCACTAAACCCTTCTTACTACCACAGATCCTTCTTAAACTGCACACACTCGTTTATAAAAAGCTAGAATAATATTTATAAAATGTCGCTGGTACAGTAGGGGTTAACCCTTTCAGCATTTGAGACGCTTTTTCTCTATATTTGTGTTAAGAATAGACAATTTTGACCAGGTTTGGAAGGCCTGCTTGGTACCGATAGGGTAATATCCATCTCAATTCACCCTCTCACTCCCACAATTTCAACCTAAGCTAATTAAAATCGCCTAATAACAGCCAAAATATAACTAAGAAATACGTCCCTGAATATCGAATACCTACCTTTGAATGGCGTAATAATCTTGCGCCAGAGAGGGTCCGGGCGGCTCTTGGGCGTGAGGAAGGTGAGGGCGTCGAACACGTAGTAGTCGGTAAAATCCACGTTAGCCGAACGCTCCAGGTTCACGGTCAGGTCGAACGCGAAATTGGCGATCCCGAATTCCACGTCTCCCACCACGCCTCCGAAGTGCCCCTGTAGAGTGTGTAAACATGGTAATTTAGTTCAGTATAAATATAATAAAATGCATAATTACCCTCTTTATATATATACAGTACTTTAATATTCGTGACATTATCTCTATCTGCATTTTAAACCTATTATTTAGTATTATATAATTAGGCTACAATTACCACACTTGCTAATAATTTTCACTGATGTTATAGACATAAGCATGTTTTTAAAATAAACACTTGATTCACGCACACTTGACAATTATTGATTGAAGCACTACTCACGTCATCTTTAAGGTAACCCCAAATTCCATCGGCAGGTATCTTGATCTCGTAAGTAAAGTTCAATTGTTTGGCAATAGTTTCTGTGAGGAAATAGTCAACACAAGGTTTGTATTTAGCGATTAGGGTGTCTACTCCTCTTTGAAAATCCGAAAAAGGTATGTATTCTAGGGTCACGCCTGTCAGTTTTTGGCCGTAGAAGTTGGCCATCTGTTCTGGGAATATGTATTCCGTACTGGTGAGTCCTGTGTCTCTGGACCACCTGTTTACAGTGAGGACTTGTGGGGAGCCTGAAGGGTGCAAGAGCTGGCGGATTAATACACGCCAGTAGTTCTTGTTTTGAGCTTTATCTTGGAGAAGAACTACCACGTCCTCCTCCTTCTCCAACTGCCGATTTAGAAGGAAGGCCTGTGCTTCAACTGAATTGTGGGCGTAGACCATAAAATACCGATTGATTCTCTTACTGGAGATCGGGTCAGTCATTAAAGAGAGGAGCTGGGCATCTGGAGGTCTAGGCATCATATACGTCACACAAGCCATGGGACTGATACTGCCTGGTCTCTTGTTGATTTGCAGGATTATATTCTGAACATCCTTGAATGTTTCAAGAGATGTCACTAAACGTATACTTGGCTTTGAGTCGTCAATTTCACCTTTTTCGAAATGGTTCGCGTATGTCGACAAGAAACTGTTTGATATTTCCCGAGCTTCAGGCGTAATGGAGTTATTTGTAGGTCCAATTACATCAGGAAGAGCCATAACAACCCTGAGACAGTGAGGGGTGTACTGTCTGTCCAACAGGTCCATCAGCAGTACTAAATCGGTAGTTTTAGCATTCTGGGAAATATCCACAGCATCACTAACAGCACCAGCGAGTGAGTGACGAGTCCCTCCTGATATATTGAGGGTGAAGAGAAGGTACAGGATTGTGGCCGCTCCTATATTATGAAGTCGATCCATCACGTGTCTGTAAAATGTGAATTAAATAGATTAGGTCTGTAGTGGTGTTAATTGGGCTTGTTTTCATAGCCCTTCAGTCTAGAATCAATATCAAGATCATAGTAGCTATGGTTCTGTCTAATATCTATATTCCTAGATGTGTTATTGAATGTTCAACCGTTCAAAACCGATTATATTATATATCTCACTCTTATTACCAATTAACTGATTTTACAAATGAATAGCCTCCCAACACTTATTTGTTTACACATTGACTAGTTACCGGTAGCTTAGATACAAACAGATTAGTAAGGATCAATATATTTATTGTTGCATTTTTTCCTTTGTACTCATTTGCATATAATAGAAAATGTGATAAACAACAAAATATAAGACACATAATGACATTATTGACATAAATTATATCTACTTTTGAACAAAGAATTATTAGTTCATTCATGCTACTGCTATTATTTAACTAAGAATGTCTTAAGTATAAAATATTATAATGCTATGCTTATCAGGATGTGTCCTCCGAATGTTGACCATCGGATGTTGACTATAAAAGCTCTCGTGTGATACCTACTTTAGCAATATCTGTAGGAATCTCTTATGGACATCACCACTCTCCTCACCTCCAATTCTTTCAAGAGTCTACCCTCGTTCTATCTCAAAACACCCGTTTTCTCTCCAAGCAAAGGTTTGAAAGCGTCGCTCCGACTAGAATATCACAATCTATAATATATTTCCAGGCAAGGTACCGTAATCCTTGAGAGGGGTTGGACGCGAATGAATCGCCTTCACATGCTTCCATAAATGCCGAGGCAACTCATTCGATTATCTAGCTTCTGCTCACGGGGGAGGGTCGCTTTAGGGGAGGTTCACTAGTTTGTTCCCTAGACCTCCATCAAGCTTAAAATTACACCCCCTAGACCCCCTTTCAAGAAATATTTGTACATTTTTCGGTAGAAAAATGTCCCGGCCTTTGGCCGGTTACTCTTAAATTAAAGACTGGCTATCGCTCGTCAAAAAAAAAATTGACACCTATATGGCACGAAAAGTCTTAAAATTGACAAAAATCAGTCGAAATGTCTTAAATCGCAAAATTAATGGGGCGAACATCATAAAATCTCAAAAGCAATGGGGCTAAACATGAGGAAGAATGGGGTCCAGAAAAAAACAATCCCTCAAGTGGAAATCTCCCCTTTATCCCGACCACACATTCTTTCTAGTGAAAAATAAATATTATGTTACTCTTTCCTAATAAAGTTATTATATTATTTGGATTATAGTCCCATAAAGTATATATAATATTGTTAGTGATTGATTCATGTACAGTCAACTATTTTGTTTTCTTCTATATTCCAACTACTCCCTCTCGGGCATAGGCTGAGAGCCTGTACATTCCACCGCTCAACACGGTGAAGCCCGTGAGGTCTTGTTCCAGTCTGGGGAGTGAGACATGTGAAGCATCCATCATGGCTCGAAGCAGCTCCATCTCTGAAGCGGCTGGTTGCTTCGCTCATGTGCTTCACCGTCTCACCCTCCAGACTCAGACCCTCACTCTCAGAACGCCACCTATTGAGAAGTGAACTCATTAGGCATTGTCCCCCTGTAACATCCGCAGTCTAAGAAATTGTAGTTATGCAATTATATTTTTCAGATTGCTATAGGAAACCGTATATCGCATATATATTTCTTGATGCATCCCTTTTCCATTTTATATATTGCAATTTTTTTTCTATACATTAAGGGGGGATATCCACTTGAGGGACTTTTTTCTTGACCCCTTTCTCCCTCATGTCTAGCCCCGTTGCTTTTAAGATTTTAAGACGTTCGCCCATTAGTTTGGCGATTTTAAGAACTTTCACCCCATTTCTGACAATTTTAAGACCTTTCGTGCCACTTAGGTGTCGAATTTTCCCTGGCGAGCGATAGCGAGCCTGTAATTTTAGAGGAATGGGCCTTCGGCCTGGAATTTTTTTACCGAAAAATGTACACATTTATCTTGAAAGGGGGTCAAGGGGGTTTAATTTTAAGTTTGATGGAGGTTAAGGTGATAAACTAAAAACCTCCCATTAACTTATAAGCGTATAATAAGCTTAAATAATATTCTGAGACTCTGCGGATTATACGAGTTGACTGTACATGACAAAACTCGTTTGTGTATTGACAATTAATAGAATAACGTATAAATACTAATAATTCTTATAGCTCACGCTCAAACGAACTTTAACCTGGAGCTAACGAATCCAAACATATTGCTTCGTTGAAAATATATTTGTAGTTTTCTATTTCAGAGTAGAAATGAAACCTCGATTTTGAGCTAATTGAAGCTTCTGTTAAGTGTTTAGTCTTGGCGAAATCAATAACAGAGATTGTGTTGTTATATCTCAGTGTTTCCACTGACACGCAAGGGAATGGAGTTCCCGAAAAAGGCTCCGGTCCTTAAATGACTTTTATTTGCAGTGTGCTGGCTAAATACTCCAACAGGGTTGATGGCTTCTGAAGTCCTATTTTAACACCCTAATTACTGACATGCACAGGCGAAGAGTATCACAAGCTTGCAATACTTTTTCACTACCCATATTTATTTATATTTCTGCTTCTTGCATCGTATAATATATTGGCAATGATGGCAGGCAAATTATATTGCAAAATGTAGAACAGTACTGAACATAATGTATTCCCAGTATCACGACCTTCTCACTAAGTTGAGGAAGACCTAACTATGCTAAATATTATTAGTTTTCGGGAATGTGATCTTCTATTCAATGCATCTTTGTTATTTCGTCGGAAACAGACAAGCTCCACATAACCGCTCGGCTGGCTCTATTGTTCTTCTGATTGTTTGACTGGATCAGTCTAAATAGTTGTTAAGCGGGAAAGAAACTAGCAAGGAGAAGGGTTTGGAACGGCGTGGTGATTGGCAGTGTTCGATGGAGGCCTTAGGTGCTTTGCAATGCTTGTTAACTAGATTTGTGGACGGATATGCACTGATTAGTAAACTGATATTTACCTCTTGCAATAACTACATGCTTTAGGACTCAAACTACACAATGTTAAAGCTCGACTAAGTCCTCTTCCTTCCAGTGTGACCCTTTCCTTGTAAACAAAATATACTTAGGAGAGATGAACAAAAGTACTTTATACATTCAAAAGATTCTGGAGAGATGTGTATGACCTTTGTAAACCAAAGGGAGGCAAATATTTAGGATACCTTCACTCACGGGAAAGACCAGTTTTGGGGTCTCTTGAGAAAATAGGAGTCTGCAGAAAGCCGATTGGCCCACCCAAGGCAGATTCCTCTCTCACCCAACCTATCTCGTCTCGTGACCATACTTAGTAGTCTTTACCTTGCCAACAACAAAGCAATGATCGTGGCTCTTCGAGGGTGTAGCCTAATGGTTAAAGGTTGGGAAAATATAAAAGGTGTGTACATATTGTGGATAATTAGTATACGCTAGGTCAGGGTCATTATGAGCCTCGTAACAACATACGCAAACCTGTGAAATGCAATTAGTAGTTAACGGATTTTTGACAAAATATAATAAATTCACTGTTCAGCATTAGTGTACCTTGCAGGTTTCGCAGCATCCCTTTTATCAACTACGAACTGTGTAAAACATTACTTTATGGTGTGTATATATACCGGTACTGTATATATTCATTACTATAGTCGTCGGAATAGTGCGCACTCATCTGAATCTTTGAATTTGTAAACAACACTTCTGAAACAGCTGGGATACAATATAGTTTTGCATGGGCTCGTTTGTGATTTAAATAAGATTATTTATAGCTCTCGTAAATCACAAATTCACGAGCATTCCCACCTGTGATATTATAATTTAACAACAGTTTCACTGACATCCTGAACACAATCATTCAGACTAAGCCAAAGGTATTTTGAATATTAATTAATTTTTATCCACGGACCTTTATTATGTAACTTCACAGATAACCGCTCAGGTCTGTGTTGACTTTATGTAATGCATACAGCCGCAGTCTAACCTCTAGAGTCTAGTCTCTATACCAGTCGATACTTCAATATTTTAAACTAAGATGAGCTGACTAGCGCAGTGGTACGTTTGAGCTGGAATACCGATCTTAAGAGTATATACTAAGCCATTACACCCGTGACGTCGTAAATTACTTTCTCCCTGTGATCTTCGAAGTCATTATTGCAGTTAATGGACTTCGAAGAATAACTTCACTTATGTTTGTATAGCAATGTAGAGCCTGTAGTTTATGATCAATCGGTCTTCGGACAGTATATTTCTCTACCGAATTTGTTTACCTCTTTCAACACGATGACTCCTTTTCCCCTCTGATTCTGGCTAATATTAGGCAATTTGATGCAGTTTAAGAAGGACCAATGTAATTCAGAGGGTTTATTGAGGTCGTATTTACCCCTTCGACACCTAGAGGTAGACTATAAACTTAAGCAAATCGTCTAATTGTAGCCAGAACAATATGATAAGTACTTCATATATTATTATATCTAAGTGGGGTCTTGGGTATATTTTAAGCTTAATAGACGTCCAGGGAGGTCTACAGTTGATAATATTGCCAAAAGGATAATCGTGCGTATGTCTTTGTGTAATAAGGAATAACGCTAAAAGTTGTAATATACAGTAGGTATATACTATTAATAGGGTATCATAATAATTGATAAAGACAGGCTTAAAACAAACTCAATTTATGAGGATCCACACCTGTATTTATGTACACAATTTTTACAGAACTGTCGAATCTTTAATAACTACTAATTTTAACTCACGAAAATTGTAAACAAAAAAAATATATATATGAAGGGGTTAAAATGTTCGCTTATGAAGGGCAATAGTAAGAGGCTGAAACTCGGTTTTAAAAATAATAATTCTATAGGTTTAGGCAGGGTCCAGAGAATATATTCTCTGGACCCTGGGGTTAGGAACAATTCGTTGCGAGGTAGGTCTTTACGCATTTGTGTCAAATATATGTTCTTTTTTCTCGCAAAAGCATTACGCTATTCATAGTGCAGTTGGGTACAGTATATAATTAGATTGATATCCAGTGTTCTATAAATGCATATTAATCGTGGTCTTGTGCTGAACCTATGCAGGTCTCGGTGGTGAAATGTTTAGTATTTAAGTTATGTATGTGGTGTCCCGAGATCGATTCCTGGTAGGATTACATGCTTTCACTAATTCCATATGGGGATGATTTGTGCTAAATAGGAAAATTAAGATTAAATATGTAACTCCCAAAGTGGGTGACTGTATACCTAAATTGTATCACTGGGTCCTAAAGGCTGCCGTTGAGGCTATGGCGGAAGCATTGAAACACATTGAAGTCTCCATCATTGGTGTTACGAATTAAAGTAGGTGATTTTGAAAGCGATTTTGACGAGAGGAGTTGTGGCCATTTCATTGGTCTTCAGTGCTTCGCTTGATGTTGGATTGAGACAAATAAACCAAGGTAGAATATCATTGGGTGGTTTTGAAAGATGGTGGTTCAGTTTAGCAGTGGTTCTGTGTAGCAGTGGGTATTTCACGAACACAAACGCATCTCTGAAGGTTCTTGATAGCGGTTTGTTGAAATGTGCATGGGCCATAATTTCTTTGTTGAATGTTGTGGGTGATCCAATATCCATGTTGAACATTGTGGTGGTCCATGATTTCCTTGTTGAACATATCATTGTTGAACAATGCAGGGGCCATTATTTCCTTGTTAAACATTTCCTTGTTGAACATTACAGGGGCCATAAATTCCTTGAATGTTGTGGGTGATACAATATCCTTGTTGAATATTGCAGGGGGCCATGATTTCCTTGTTGAATGTTGCAGGGGCCATGATTTCCTTGTTGAACGTTGCAGGGGACATGATTTCCTTGTTGAACATTTCCTTGTTGAACGTTGCTGGGACCATAATTTCCTTGTTGAACGTTGCAGGGTCCATAATTTCCTTATTGAAAGTTGAAGTGGCCCTGATTGCATTGTTCAATGTTGTGGGTAATGCAATATCCTTGTTGAATGTTGTGGGGGCCATAAATTCCTTGTTGAATGTTGCGGGGACTATTATTTCTTTGTTGAGAGTTTTGTGGGCCATCACATCCATGTCGAAGATTGTGGAGCTTCTATCCTTATTCATAAAAGCTTTCAGGGCATATCGGAGTGTGTTGTCGCAGTGTTTAGGGGGCAGAACTCCCTGCTTCTCCCAGTAGCGGATCCAGCGGTAGACGGTGGAGAGGCTGACTCCCATCTCCAGGGCGATGTCCATGGCCACCATCCCTCGCAGCCACAGACACAGGATCTTGTAGCGGTCGGCTCGAATGGGTCGGGTTGGCCGGCATAGTCGACGAGAGGCCATGCTAATGCTAAATAGAATTGATTCGTATTAGCAATGAGACACACTTGTAATCTTCATTAAGTTAACCTCTTCTGTACTGATGACTTTTTTTAAAATATAGTCTACCTATTTTTAGAGGATTGTGTGCAGTTTAAGAAGATTCTGGGGTAGTAAAAAAAGTTTAGAATCAATTTGTATTATCAATGCGACGTGTTTTTAAATCTACCCTACCTAGTTTTAGAGGATTTTGGGGTAGTAAAAACAGTTAAGTGAGACAGTTCCTAGCCCTTTTAAAACTGAATAAAATGATCTAATAGTTACAATAATATAATGGAAATGTCGTTACCGGTATAGAAGGGGTTAACATTATTTTTGTTTTTTATTTGGCCCTAAGGTACCATATCACTTTGGAAGTCTCGGTGCTATTTCTTCTATTAAGGTATCCATCCAATTAAGCCATTTAACCTCCATTGCGGTAGCCTATTTCATAGCTAGATTAATTGTAAATTGGTCGGTATACAAAATAAATGTCCCGTCTGTGCTTTGTCTTGTGGTTCGTGTGAGCGTCCCTTTTTTTTTTTTTTTTTTTTGCAATAAATACATATTCATAGATAAATAACAAATTAACAATAAATACAAACCCAGGTAAAGCAATTATTGTTTGACTATATGAAAATAATCTAATTAATGGTAACTATCTAATATTCGATGAGAAGTAGTAACAGTTCTACTTGGAAGATAATTATGTTCGCTCTATACGATTGCAGTGCTTCTTCGTAATATTTATAATTAATTAATTGCTTAACAGTAAGTCATCACTCCATTCAATCCGTGGGCGTCTTATTTCAAATGTAATATTACCAGTATAGCTCTGGACACTATGAATGGAAGTCTATGAATTATAATAAGCGCATGTATCTTTTGACCGTATATTATAGATAAATTAATATGGAAAAATGGTTATCCTCTTAATTATATTTACATAAAGAATAACTAGGGGTAAGTGATTTAATGACTGCTTTTGTGTGTGACAATTTTTTCACCGTACATCAATATCGACAACCATGACAAGGTGTGAAAGCTAGAGGAAATGTCCTAGGTGTGGGGGTGGCATGCCATAGGTAGTAAGCCAATATTGATGGTGGCATACCAGCATATATTTGATATACGAGCGTATAGTGTGTACTACTCGAGCATGGGTAATGCCAGCATATGTGACTTAACAAAAGTGGTTTGACCGCAGTTTATTAGTTGCACTTCACAATCTATAATAATCCTAACAGAAAACCATTACACTTTTCTAAAGGTATACACACTTCCTATTAATTTAATGGTTTTGCTTACAGTGGCTAGTCCAATCCGATCCGATCGGGCCTTATGTACCAACTTGTACAGGCAATAGATCACATTATGGGTCTTATGTACCAACCTGTACAGGCAATATATCACATTATGTAGACTCTATAAACAATGGACACGCTGAACTCTCGGGAAATACAACCATATGTACAGTTTGCCGCACAAGTCCTGTTTCTCACCATCTCTGTGAAATCGTAATTTAGTAATTTCGTAGGTCTAAAAAAATAACATCATTTCCCCTCAATTCACTGTAAAAAGACCTCTCGAAATGTTGACAAATTGAATATATACCCCATCAATCTTTCCTTCATCCTATGACTTCGACTGCTTTGTGTGTCCAGGCATTTTGACTCCAACTCTGTTCCTCATTCATATCAATGATCTCATATCTACCACTCATAATCCAATACATTCCTACGCAGATGAATCAACACTCCACAGTTCCATCACATTTACCAATTCTTTCACCCAACCCGATCTTATAAATTCAAAAATAAGCACTGCAATTTCTCTGAACCAGGACCTTTCTAGAATTGAAGAATGGGAACAAAAGAATCTAGTTTCCTTTAATGCACAGAAAACCAAGTACATTCAATTTTCTAACCGACAGAATCTCACGGACTCTCATATATTTTTTAATGATGCGAATATTCCCACTTCCCCTAGTATTGACATTCTCGGTGTAACATTAACTACTAACTTGAGCTGGACACATTATGTTAGAAGCATTGCTAAGAATGCCTCTAAAAAACTGGGACTCCTGTACAGAGTTAAAGAATTCTTCACTGACGAGCAGTTGGCCGTAATATATAAAAGTCATGTGCGTTCTCAGATGGATTACTGTTCACCTCTGTGGAGTGGAAGTGGAGTGGTTGCATTGAGGCAGTTGGACAAAATTCAAAATAAAGCTATTAGATTAATCAATAACCCTGCAATCACACAGGACCTTCCTACATTATCCATACGAAGAAACGTTACATCCCTTGCATTATTCTACAGATATTTTCACAGCAATTGTTCCGAGGAACTTGCTTCAATTGTGCCGCCTCTCCACATCTTTCCCCGTAGAACTAGGGCAGCTGAGAGTGGCCATGAATTTACACTTTCTCCTCCACAATGCAGAACTTCTGCTTATCAAAATTCATTTATCCCTAGAACTACTACTCTTTGGAATTCACTTCCCTCGAATTGCTTTCCACAAACTTACAATCTACAAATGTTTAAATCCAGTTGTTACAAACATTTTATGAATGGAGGATGCCTTTAGGCACATGGACCTTTTTGTTTTATCTGTGTTTTTCCTTCCTCCGTTCATTGTCTTTAACAAAAAAAAAAAAAAAAAAGTCCCTTGAATTAGGCTCTGTCACTCTGTTGGCTTTCGGGGAGACACTCGTTACAGTCAGCCTGCCTTTTGTCTATTTCATACACATAGAATAATCTCTTTATATTAATTTCACTCCAACACCAAACACCTCCCAAAGAAATTAATGAAAGTAAGCATGTGATCCACCGGGATTCGAACCTGGAATACAAAAAGGGTTAACTCCTTCTGTAGCGGCGACGTCCTTTTAACTATTTTTTGGCTACTATTAGACGATTTTATCCAGTTTCAAAAGGACCTCCAGTAATTGACAGGCTTCGAACTCTCACTTAACCCTTTTTATTATCACATATCCTTCTTAACCCCTTCTATACCGGCGACGTCTTTTTAATTCTTTTCTAGGTATATTAAGAAGATTTTGTGCAGCTTAACTAGGATCTGTGGTAGTAAAAAGGGTTAAGTGAGATAGTTCGAAACCTGTTGCGTGCTTGACGGCCTTTCTAAACTGATTACAGTCGTCTAAATATAGCTAGAATATAATGTAAAAGACGTCGCCGGTACAGAAGGGGTTAAGGGTAAAGTCATCTCTCCATTAAACTGTCATGCTTATTACCCAAGTGATCGCCTTGCCATTAGCACAGGTATATAGCAAAACCCATTTGTCATATTTTATGTGTCGCAAACCCATCACCATTAGTCTTTGCATGACAGTGTGGTATTCCCGACAGTGACTTAAGGGGCCCTCACACAGTCAGGAGTGCGAGCTAGAGTCACTAGGAGTAGGGGAAATTTCGGACTCGCGGGCCTATTGGCGGTGAAAATCGATGACTCCTAGTGACTCTAGCGACTCTTGTTAGACTCCCACTCGCTCGCGGTGAAAATCGATGACTCAGTGACTCTAGCGACTCCTGTTAGACTCCCACTAGCTCGCACTCGTGATTGTGTGAGGGCCCCTTTACGGGAGCGAAGCATAGACGTTGGTAAAGAGAGACTAACTAAGAGTTGAGAGGGGTGGAAATTAGTTATTTGAGAAGTGCGTGCGTACTCTGTGATTGGGTGCTAGGGTTCCTTCTCTCTCCCAGTGACTTATCTACCAATTATTATTATTATTATTATTATTATTATTAGTAGTAGTAGTAGTAGAAGTAATGTTTATTGATTTAAGAGAACTTCTTGAATTTTATTTTGAGCTGTTTAAATCTGAGCTTGTTAGTACCAGGGTTATTATTATTATTATTATTATTTTTTTTTAGGAGACTTATTAAGACTAGGAGATAGATTATAAGCTAAAGAAAATCGTCTAATGGAAACCAGATTATCATAGAGTTAAAAGGGTTATCCCTACTTTGGTTGTTTTTCAGACCTCCCCTGTTTCGCTCCATTAGTTTAGAGATCTTAGGCCGTTTCGTGCCATTAGTTTGATGATAATAAGACGTTTATTTTCATTCAGGTGCCGATATTTTACTGGGCAAGCAATAGCGAGCCTGCAAAAAAAAAAAAAAAAAAAATCACCCTTTACCGTGAACGAGTTTCAATCTTTTTTTTTTACAAAATTAACTTGAAAGGGGTCTGTTTGGACATTTTTGTTTAGTTTCAAGGAAGTCTGAGTGGCCGTTTTTGTTAGCCAAGGTGACAAGCTAAACTACATTGATCGAAAATGAAAAAAGCAAGCAAAATCTTCAATTAAATAAATAAACAAAATACAATATTAATTCTCAAGACGTCGGATCAGATAGTGTTAACCCCTTTAGCACGATGATGCCTTTTTACCTTGGATTCTGGATAAAAATATACTATTTTATTCAGTTTAACCCGGGAAAGTCGAGCGTCCTCATAGGAGGTTTGGTGGTGGAAGGCGAAGGTCTTCATAAGATCCAAGGCCTAAAAAGAGCCTTTTAAAACACCCCAGTGGCACTCAAAACAAAGCAATATGTGATTAGGTGAGATATGTCTCTTCCATTACTTGTTACCATTCCTACATTATGTGTTCCAAGGCCACCCCCCTTCCCCTCCTTTTCCCCCCTCCTCAATTATCACCTATTTTTCCTCTTATTCCCCTTTTTATCGGGTTATTTTTGGATCCAATTTCCTTCATTCGATCTCTATAGGATGGGCGAGGCATCTAGAGATCCTTGTAACAGAGAGACTTCTACTTAACCCTCCTCTAGCGGGTGCTCTGTGGCCGTTTTGGGCCTTTCCGGGCCGTTCCGACTGCTATATCAACCATCAGTATGAAAGGAACTGTATTGCGCCGAAAACTAGGTGGAAATCGCTACACAATGACGCCACATACAGCTACGTAGCACTCGTGGAGCACTGACAGTGTTACCTCGAAGATGGAAGTTTAGCTGATTTTGCTACCTTGCTCACTTTTAGCGAACTATTGGTTACACTGTCATTCTCACGCGCGGTGGGGGAACTGGAGTTAGTGTGGGCTGGGAGGCCACAGATGTCGGACGTATGGATCATTACTATCCCACCCATTTTCACTCTATTTCAACCCTTTTTTCACCCGTTTTTTCAACTCGACTTATGTTGCGAGCCGCTCTTTAAGGGTTAAAACCATCTGTGTCGCTTGAGAACTCGGGAGGAGAGGATATATGCCGCCGCGGCTCTACCCTCATGAATGGACCGGTCGACAATAATAAGTCTTTTCACCCACCAAATACTATTCCCACTTGTTTTCTTGCTCTTAAATGTTAATATCTTCATATTAAACATAAAATAGGCACATATGAATAAGTAATAACGATATTTATGGTAAAATGACAATTTTCGTCGGGAATGAACCAAAATACCTCTGCATAGCGGGACGTTTCAAATACCATAGTCTAGGCTTTGCCGGGTTAAGGAATTATGTTACTCAGGGGTTTTATCGAGATGTATTTACCCCTTTGAGTCCTAAAGGTAGATTAGCCTATAGGCTAACGATAATCGCCTATTGATAAGCAAAATACATCAAAATTTAAGTCATCGTGCTGAAAAGGTTAAATAAAGTTAACTTCACTATCTTGGTACTGAACAGGGGTTGCTGATGGCAAGGGGGTGACCCAAGACGACCAGCTCCTGCTCAATACTGCAGGAGACTGCCGGGATTCCAGTTTGTCGGAAACCGCCAGAACGTGACCCCAACGTCTGCTTTTCTCTCAGGGTGTGCTCCCCTAGCATTTGTCTTACTAGACTAAACCACAAGGCAGTGGGTGTGTGCGGTTGTTGGTAGATGACCAGGATGCACATCATACCTCTGGGGGCCACCGCATGCCCCGAGATCCCCTATTGATTTAGCCTGGGGTCGCAAGACACCCAGTTACCGTGTGTGGCCCTGTGGAGGCACAATAAGAGTCTTGGTGATGGAGAGGCTATGTACTGGCAAGGGAGACTTACGCACTCGGCCCCCTTTTTCACCACGAGGGTTAGCCAGCGGCAGCAGCTGAAAGCGAGAATTGCATGCAAGCAAGCAGCACTACACCAACATGCTACTGCACTAGTCGCATCACATCACCCTGTGTGATAACACCTTCCCATCCTCATTCGGACTCCCCTGCTGCCCTCGCCACTGCCCGCTAACCTTCCCTACCTCCCCGTCCTCATTCAGACTCCCCTCCTGCCCTCGCCACTGCCCGCTAACCTTCCCTACCTCATTCAGACTCCCCTCCTGCCCTCGCCACTATCCGCTAACCTTTCCTACCTCCCCGTCCTCATTCAGACTCCCCTCCTGCCCTCGCCACTGCCCGCTATCCTTTTCTACCTCCTCGTCCTCATTCAGACTCCCCTCGCCACTGCCCGCTAACCTTTCCTACCTCCCCGTCCTCATTCAGACTCCCCTCGCCACTGTCCGCTAACCTTTCCTACCTCCCCGTCCTCATTCAGACTCCCCTCCTGCCCTCGCCACTGCCCGCTAACCTTTCCTAGTTCCCCGTCCTCATTCAGACTCCCCTCGCCACTGTCCGCTAACCTTTCCTACACACACACACACACACTAAGCCCAAGCTTGAACTAAATGCATGAATATAAACATGAGTTGCAGTGCACTCCTTACATAAATTCCAACGTACTATAACAAAAATATAGTCCTTGTATGCAATTGGATTCCTACAGTGTATGTTACAAAAGTATAATATACAGAGAATGTCCTTTGTACGCGATCTTATAGCGGTCAAATATTCATGGGCTTTGGATTCCTACGGCCTAAGTTACAAAAAGTATACAGTAAACAATAGTAGAGTCACATAGGTTTACGATAGCTATTTGTGTCCTATTCATCTCTTTGTAAACGCTTGGGTCACCGCTATTAAAAACACTAACGAAAATTAACTCTCTATCCCTATCTTTACTACGTTTTTTATGATTGCATTCTTTTTCTCTGTTTTACATGTCTGGTGTTCATCCTAAGTAAAGTTTACCCTTTATTGTTTTTTGTTCGCATATATTTTCGTTTATATAGTGACATAACACCTTGCTGTTGCGGTGCCATGTTTTCAATCAATCAATCAATATTTTTTTTATTTTATTTTTTTATTATCCTTTTCTCTCCCGGCATTAGTATGCAGACTAATTAAACTTCTAACAATGCCACTCCAACAGCTTTCTCTCTCTTCAACACCCCTTTTTCCCTCTCCACACTCTTCAGAATATAGAAAAAGTAGAAAGTAGCAACGAGGTGCCGTTGTAAAGGCTTATCCCTCAATACCTTCACCTGACCTAGTAATATGGGAATACATCATGTTTCAGTATTTTGTTTACTCCGGATCACCTCAATGGGACGAAACAGTCTGTGTATTTGTGGTATATGTATCTATATAACAAATTCTAACTCACTCTCTCAAAAGCCTTCTACTTTGCTATCCTTATCTTCAACTTAGTAGCAACTTTTGTTAGGATTAAGTTCGGACTGCCTAGTAGGGGTCGCAAGGTATGTGTAGTCTGTGTATCTTTATAACTCTCTCTCTCTCTCCTGTTACTTACAAGGGAAGCAGTAAGTGATGTTCCCGGTGGCGAGGTAAGGTCTGCAGTGCCACACATCACTATCCTCCCCTGTATATAAACAAGTCCCCGGTACCTCCCCCCTAGTCACGTCGGGAGAGAGAGAGATTTTCCACGATAACCACCCTTCTCTCCTTTATTTGTTTTTCATCGGTTTCAAAACTGCCTGGTATTTTGCATGAAAGCCTTTTTATGCTATTTCTATTATATTGGAAATAGCCTACATGATACAGAGGTTAATTAAAAACATTTTTTTTTATGTATCTTGAACTACAGGGCATTGAACTCTTATTTGCACATATCGTAAATAAATAGATAAATATTATATATTACATATCTTCTAATCTAATGACACACATGTAATGTATTTAACCACCCCTTCTGTACCGGCGACGTTTGTCTATTTTATTATAGTTATGTTAATTTTAGACGATTTTGTGTAGTTTAAAAATGATATGTGGTAGTAAAAAGGGTAAAGTGAGATAGTTCGAAGCTTATAAATTGCTTGAGCCCCTTTTTAAGCGGTATGAAATCATCTAATAGTTACTAGAATAAAGTCAACAGGACATCATCGGTACAGAAGGGGTTAGACAGAAATACAAATTATAGGATTACTGAATGATACAGGGTTCAGGGTCTCAACTCTATCAAGCCCCAAGACCCCCTTCAAAATCAAATTGTACATTTCGGTAGAGAAATTTCCCGGCCAATGGCCGGTTCCACCCACATTACAGGTTCGCTATAACTCAACAGGAAAAACATCGATGCCTAAAATAATTGAACAGTCTTAAAATCGCCAAACTAATTAAGAAAACTTCATATAATCTCAAAACTAATGGTGCTAAATATTAGGGAGAAGAGGATCTAGATAAAATGAGCTCCCCTTATCCCGTTCAGTACCAGGGACGTCCTTTTCATCATTTTCCGGCAACAATTAGACGATTTTATTCAGCTTAGGAAGGACCTCTAGGAATAATAAGACTTCAAACAATTGCTGGAGCCCTTCTGAAACTGAATAAAATCGTCTAGTACAGAAGGAGTTAAGAAAACGTCATATAACCTCAAAACTAAAGGGGCTAAACATGAGGGAGAAGGGGGTCCAGAAAAAAACTCCCCTTAACGCTTCGCAGCAATGAGTATCTCTAGAAGCAGCAGACAGACTCCTCCACCACATCCAAAGACCAAGATGAAGAAGGGGCCCTGCAGGTGATCTAGAGTCAACACCACCTGGGAAAGAGAGAGAGGAAAGAAGATGTGATTAAGGGGGCAGTGGCTGGTTTGTTGGTCTATTAATTAATTTATTCATTGACTTTTTAGTTTCCTCGCTAGACCTCCATCAAGCTTAGAAAAACACCCCCTAGACCCCCTCCCCCCCTCCCCATTCAAGATAAATGAGTAAATTTTTTCGGTAGACCTAGCGATTCGTGACACGCCTAATGTTCATGGCGTTCTTGGGAATTACGGCGTCTGGCAAGAAAAAAAACAAAAAAAAAACACAAAAAAACATAGCAAACAAAATCCTTCTCACCTCTCTCGTGTTTGTCTGAGCCCTGATCCTCTCCTCTTCCAGCAACTCCTCTTTCGTCAGCACCTCCTCCTCCTTCAGTAAGTAGGTCAGGGCGTCTCTAAACCACTTGTTCATGATCCCAGCCATCAGACATCTCTGCAATAATTTGTTGAAGGTCCGCCGATATGGAGCACCCTAGAACAAAAAATAGTGTGGGATAGAACCTTAGCCGGAATGTGTTTGTGTTTTCCCTGTTCTTGCTCTGTCTTGAGTCGGCCACCCCCAAGAAAAAAGGAAAACAAAAATAATAAAATAGAATAAAATAGAAAATAAAAATAAAAATAGGAAAAGTGGGGATTGGGCCTGAGCATATACAGTAGATAGAATAGGAATGACCAAATTCATCAGTGGCCAGGTGGAGATGTCTACGAAACTACACTCCTAAATCAACCATTCTGCTTTTCTCTCTCAAACATAATAACAACTGAGTACAATTTGCTATGGCCAACTGTACTTCAGTTACCTGAGGTACCCTACAACAATAGCCAGAATGACAGAACTCCTCTGTAATCGACATTTGATCATACATATTAACGACTGCATTAAAAACTACTCTCTTAACTCAAGCATTCTGTTTTTATCTCTCATACATATAACCACCAAGTGAGTACACATTGCTGCGGCCAACTGTCCTTTCCAAACCATCCTTTCTCTCTTAAATAATAGGCTAGGTGTTAGATACAAGCAGCCTAGTAAGGATATATATATATATATGTTGTTGCTTGCTTTCCTTTGTACTCCTTTTAACCCCTTCTGTACCGGAGAAGTCTTTTTAAATTTAATCTGGCTGCTATTAGACGATTGTATTCAGTTGATAAAGGGCATACAGCAATTATCAGGCGGATCTATCTCATTTAACCCTTTTTACTACCACATATCCTTCTTAAACTGCTCATAATCGTCTAAATATAGCTAGAATAAAACAAAAAAGACGTCCCCGGTACAGAAGGGGTTAATAACTGTACTATAGTTACCTGAGGAACACCACAACCATAGCCCGAATGAAAGAACTCCTCCGTAGCCGACATTTGATCATACAAATTAACGACTGCATAAGACACTACACTCCTAACTCAATCATTCTAGTAATTTGTACTCTCATACTGAGTGAGTACGAATTGATCCGACCAACTGTACTTTAGTATTTATTGCTGATAAGACCTTTCAATCCATAGAGGCATATATTTAGCAACTTTCACAGTGCATAATGGTGATTCATGTCAGATTCACAGTGTATAGCGGTGATTAATGTCAAACATAAACAGTGAAATACAGTAGTTACCTGAGGGACCCCGCAACTATAGCCCGAATGAAAGAACTCCTCAGTGGCCACGTGGATATCAGTCTTCCTCTTGGGGTTGTTGTTGTGTATGGCCACCATGGGCTGGAGGTTGAACTTGTAGGAGAGGAAGGCGTAGTGGCCCTGATCCACTAAGGGAATGATCTCTGAAGTAGGGTGGAACGCCATCACCCGGAACATCCTTTGGTACAGTGGAACGTCGGATGTGGAAAACAGCTGGTACACTGAACCCTGGGGACAAATTGTGGTATATCAGCTGATAGTATTGATTAATTTCACCATACATATAATATGTAATTTTTAGAAGCAACATTTATAAACTAATTTATAAATAAATAAATCCATAACCAGTGTGTAAGCCTATGAGAGCACAGCACCCACGCTGAGAAGGGTCAAGACTGTTCTAGCTCCACTAACATTACTTCTATGGAGGGATTCGGTAAGTACAAATTTATAAACTTCAGCAGTGACATTATTTACATCAAACATTTTCATTTCATTCAAACAAACCTTTGTTTGTTTCATGCCTATAGCGAGATTGGACTGCAGCAGTTCCTGAAGGGTGTCTATGGTAGGTGGAACGTAGGGCACGGTCAGGGTGCTGGTGAGGGAAGTCTTGTAGTACGAGGTGACTAGGAAGGCGTACAGGAACCAAAACCCTAGAAATATCTGAAATAAACCATACAAACCTATACTGTACGTACATACAAAAAAGAGTGACATGTCATCAGATTTACCCATAATCACCATCACCCACTGAAAGAGCATTGCTGGTTACCATTTCAACCGTACCCTGTGATGTTTTTCTTTGTTGAATAATACTAAAGAGCACATGCAATATGCTTTAGAATTACAATAACAAAACCACAACAACAACAATTTCGTCTGACCCTGCCTGCTGAGACCCAGAAGCAGGAGTGTAGTGACTGACTGAGGAAAGAGGCCAAGACGTGCATGAAGGCGTGGGAGGACAGGAGACTGGACGACCCGAGAGTGCTCTGGGCATGGTAGATGACGTGGTAGAGCAGCGACCCACAACCCACGGAGACCAACACACACAACCATACCTCAACTGGGGAAGGAATATTGTTGATTATATCTTCGCAATGAGAAATATTACCTGTTATATTTGGGATTGCATTTGAAGAGCATATTCACTGGTATACTCCTTAACCCCTTCTGTACCGGCGCTGTTCTTTTTACTATATTTTGGCTCTTATTACACAATGTATTCGTCTTAAAAAGGTCTTCCAGCATTAAACAGGTTTCAAACTATCTCACTAAACCCTTCTTACTACCACAGATCCTTCTTAAACTGCACACAATCGTTTATAAAAAGCTAGAATAATATTTATAAAATGTCGCCGGTACAGTAGGGGTTAACCCTTTCAGCATTTGAGACGCTTTTTCTCTATGTTTGTGTTAACAATAGACAATTTTGCTCATGTTTGGAAGGCCTGCTTGGTACCGATAGGGTAATATCCATCTCAATTCACCCTCTCACTCCCACAATTTCAACCTAAGCTAATTAAAATCGCCTAATAACAGCCAAAATATAACAAAGAAATACGTCCCTGAATATCGACTACCTACCTTTGAATGGCGTAATAATCTTGCGCCAGAGAGGGTCCGGGCGGCTCTTGGGCGTGACGAAGGTGAGGGCGTCGAACACGTAGTAGTCGGTAAAATCCACATAAGCCGAACGCTCCAGGTTCACGGTCAGGTCGAACGCGAAATTGGCGATCCCGAATTCCAAGTCTCCCACCACGCCTCCGAAGTGCCCCTGTAGAGTGTGTAAACATGGTAATTTAGTTCAGTATAATTATAATAAAATGCATAATTACCTTCTTTATAATATAATTGTATATACAGTACTTTAATATTCGTGACATTATCTCTATCTGCATTTTACACCTATTATTTATTATTATATAATTAGGCTACAATTACCACACTTGCTAATAATTTTCACTGATGCTATAGACATAAGCATGTTTTTAAAATAAACACTTGATTCACGCACACTTGACAATTATTGATTGAACCACTACTCACGTCATCTTTAAGGGAACCCCAAGTTGCATCGGCAGGTATCTTGATCTCGTAAGTAAAGTTCAATTGTTTGGCAATAGTTTCTGTGAGGAAATAGGAAACACAAGGTTTGTATTTAGCGATTAGGGTGTCTACTCCTCTTTGAAAATCCGAAAAAGGTATGTATTCTAGGGTCACGCCTGTCAGTTTTTGGCCGTAGAAGTTGGCCATCTGTTCTGGGAATATGTATTCCGTACTGGTGAGTCCTGTGTCTCTGGACCACCTGTTTACAGTGAGGACTTGTGGGGAGCCTGAAGGGTGCAAGAGCTGGCGGATTAATACACGCCAGTAGTTCTTGTTTTGAGCTTTATCTTGGAGAAGAACTACCACGTCCTCCTCCTTCTCCAACTGCCGATTTAGAAGGAAGGCCTGTGCTTCAACTGAATTGTGAGCGTAGACCATAAAATACCGATTGATTCTCTTACTGGAGATCGGGTCAGTCATTAAAGAGAGGAGCTGGGCATCTGGAGGTCTAGGCATCATATACGTCACACAAGCCATGGAACTGATACTGCCTGGTCTCTTGTTGATTTGCAGGATTATATTCTGAACATCCTTGAATGTTTCAAGAGATGTCACTAAACGTATACTTGGCTTTGAGTCGTCAATTTCACCTTTTTCGAAATGGTTCGCGTATGTCGACAAGAAACTGTTTGATATTTCCCGAGCTTCAGGCGTAATGGAGTTATTTGTAGGTCCAATAATTATTACATCAGGAAGAGCCATAACAACCCTTAGACAGTGAGGGGTGTACTGTCTGTCCAACAGGTCCATCAGCAGTACTAAATCGGTAGTTTTAGCATTCTGGGAAATATCCACAGCATCACTAACAGCACAAGCGAGTGAGTGACGAGTCCCTCCTGATATATTGAGGGTGAAGAGAAGGTAAAGGATTGTGGCCACTCCTATATTATGAAGTCGATCCATCACGTGCCTGTAAAATGTGAATTAAATAGATTAGGTCTGTAGTGGTGTTAATTGGGCTTGTTTACATAGCCCTTCAGTCAAGAATCAATATCAAGATCATAATAGCTATGGTTCTGTCTAATATCTATATACCTAGATGTGTTATTGAATGTTCAACCGTTCAAAAACCGATTATTACTCTTATCCCAATTAACTGATTTTACAAATGAATAGCCTCCCAACACTTATTTGTTTACACATTGACTAGTTACCGGTAGCTTAGATACAAACAGATTAGTAAGGATCAATATATTTATTGTTGCATTTTTTCCTTTGTACTCCTTTGTATATAATAGAAAATGTGATAAACAACAAAATATAAGACGCACAATGACATTATTGGCATAAATTATATCTACTTTTGAACAAAGAATAATTGGTTCATTCATGCCACTGCTATTATTTAACTAAGAATGGCAAGTATAACATATTATAATGCTATGCTTATCAGGATGTGTCCTCCGAACAAATAATGTATTCAATATTTTATACCACTTGAGGTGCAATGGTGAAATATCCTTACATTAAATTCATATGATCAGGTTAACATCCAGGCTAAGAAATAATTTACATTTGTACACTACATAATGTTAGTAATATTAGGTATATACGTCTATTTTCACCTCCTATAATAGCCTTAAAGCCGGTATCACACGAACACTTTTTCCTGCAACATTTATCATCAACACTTTTCTGGCAGCTAATGAGATGGACTTTATAATTCATTCTTATTCCCAAATTAATCTACATTCAGTCTAGTTTCCGATACCAGTGCAAAATATCCCAGAAATGTTGCCAGAAATTTTTTGACCATCGGATGTTGACTATAAAAGCTCTCGTGTGATACCTACTTTAGCAATATCTGTAGGAATCTCTTATGGACATCACCACTCTCCTCTCCGCCAATTCTTTCAAGAGTCTACCCTCGTTCCATCTCAAAACACCCGTTTTCTCTCCAAGCGAAGGTTTGAAAGCGTCGCTCCGACTAGAATATCACTATCTATAATATATTTCCAGGCGAGGTAGCGTAATCCTTGAGAGGGGTTGGACGCGAATGAATCGCCTTCACATGCTTCCATAATTATGCCGAGGCAACTCATTCGATTATCTAGCTTCTGCTCACGGGGGAGGGTCGCTTTAGGAGAGGTGTTTTTTAGTTTGTTCCCTAGACCTCCATCAAGTTTAAAATTACACCCCCTAGACCCCCTTTCAAGAAATATGTGTAAATTTTTCGGTAGAAAAATGTCCCGGCCTTTGGCCAGTTCCTCTTAAATTACAGACTCGCTATCGCTCGTCAAAAAAAAATCGACACCTATATGGCACGAAAAGTCTTAAAATTGACAAACATCAGTCGAAATGTCTTAAATCGCAAAATTAATGGGGCGAACATCATAAAATCTCAAAAGCAATGGGGCTAAACATGAGGAAGAATGGGGTCCAGAAAAAAAAATCCCTCAAGTGGAAATCTCCCCTTTATCCCGACCACACATTCTTTCTAGTGAAAAATAAATATTATGTTACTCTTTCCTAATAAAGTTATTATATTATTTGGATTATAGTCCCATAAAGTATATATAATATTGTTAGTGATTGATTCATGTACAGTCAACTAATTTTTTTGTTTTTTTGTTTTTTTTCTATATTCCAACTACTCCCTCTCGGGCATAGGCTGAGAGCCTGTACATTCCACCGCTCAACACGGTGAAGCCCGTGAGGTCTTGTTCCAGTCTGGGGAGTGAGACATGTGAAGCATCCATCATGGCTCGAAGCAGCCCCCATCTCTGAAGCGGCTGGTTGCTTCGCTCAAGTGCTTCACCGTCTCACCCTCCAGACTCAGACCCTCACTCTCAGAACGCCACCTATTGAGCCGTGCACTCATTAGGCATTGTCCCCCTGTAACATCCGCAGTCTCAGAAATTGTAGTTATGCAATTATATTTTTCAGATTGCTATAGGAAACCGTATATCGCATATATATTTCTTGATGCATCCCTTTTCCATTTTATATACTGCAAATTTGTTCTATACATTAAGGGGGGATATCCACTTGAGGGACTTTTTTCTTGACCCCTTTCTCCCTCATGTCTAGCCCTGTTGCTTTTAAGATTTTAAGACGTTCGCCCCATTAGTTTGGCGATTTTAAGAACTTTCACCCCATTTCTGACAATTTTAAGACCTTTCGTGCCACTTAGGTGTCAAATTTTCCCTGGCGAGCGTTAGCGAGCCTGTAATTTAAGAGGAATCGGCCTTCGGCCTGGAAATTTTTCTACCGATAAATGTACACATTTATCTTGAGAGGGGGTCAAGGGGGTTTAATGTTAAGTTTGATGGAGGTTAAGGTAATAAACTAAAAACCTCCCATTAACTTATTAGCTTATAATAAGCCTAAATAATATTCTGAGACTCTGCGGATTATACGAGTTGACTGTACGTGACAAAATTTGTTTGTGTATTGACAATTAATAGAATAACGTATAAATACTAATAATTCTTATAGCTCACGCTCAAACGAACTTTAACCTCGAGCTAAGGAATCCAAACATATTGCTTCGTGAAAATATATTTGTAGTTTTTCTATCTCCGAGTAGAAATGAAACCTCGATTTTGAGCTAATTGAAGCTTCTGTTAAGTGTTTAGTCTTGGCGAAATCAATAACAGAGATTGTGTTGTTCTATATCTGTCTTTCCACTGACACTCAAGGGAATGGAGTTCCCGAAAAAGGCTCCGGTCCTTAACCCTTTCACGCATTTATGATGCAGAGGTTGCCAAATTAGCAATAAGAAATAGTTCTCTCACTCTTATAATTACCTCTCTAAAATTAGTTTTCTGCCCACAGCTAACTCAAAGACAACTGCAGAGGTTGAAGTAACTAAACCTAAAGGTTTCTAAATACCCCTGATGGTAACAAAGGCTTAAAAGTATCCCCAATAGGCTCAAAATTGCGTCATATATCGGAGAGGGTTAAATGACTTTATTTGCAGTGTGCTGGCTAAATATTCCAATAGGGTTGATAGCTTCTGAAGTCGTATTTTAACAAACTAATTACTGACATGCACAGGCGAAGAGTACCACAAGCTTGCAATACTTTTTCACTACCCCTATTTATTTATATTTCTGCTTCTTGCATCGTATAATATATTGGCAATGACGGCAGGCAAATTATATTGCAAAATGTAGAACTGTACTGAACATAATGTATTCCCAGTATCACGACCTTCTCAATAAGTTGAGGAAGACTTAACTATGCTAAATATTATTAGTTTTCGGGAATGTGATCTTCTATTCAATGCATCTTTGTTATTTCGTCGGAAACAGACAAGCTCCACATAACCGCTCGGCTGGCTCTATTGTTCTTCTGATTGTTTGACTGGATCAGTCGAAATAGTTGTTAAGAGAGAAAGAAACTAGCAAGGAGAAGGGGTTGGAACGGCATGGTGATTGGCAGTGTTCGATAGAGGCCTTAGGTGCTTTGCAATGCTTGTTAACTAGATTTGTGGACGGATATGCACTGATTAGTAAACTGACATTTACCTCTTGCAATAACTACATGCTTTAGGACTCAAACTACACAATGTTAAAGCTCGACTAAGTCCTCTTCCTTCCAGTGTGACCCTTTCCTTGTAAACAAAATATACTTAGGAGAGATGAAAAAAAGTACTTGATACATTCAAAAGATTCTGGAGAGATGTGTATGACCTTTGTAAACCAAAGGGAGGCAAATATTTAGGATACCTTCACTCACGGGAAAGACCAGTTTTGGGGTCTCTTGAGAAAATAGGCGTCTGCAGAAAGCCGATTGGCCCACCCAAGGCAGATCCCTCTCCCACCCAACCCAACATACGCAAACCTGTGAAATGCAATTAGTAGTTAACGTGTTTTTGACAAAATATAATAAATTCACTGTTCAGCATTAGTGTACCTTGCAGGTTTCGCAGCATCCCTTTTATCAACTACGAACTGTGTAAAACATTACTTTATGGTATATATATATATATATATATATATATATATATATATATATATATATTCATTACTATAGTCGTCGGAGTAGTGCGCACTCCTCTGAATCTTTGAATTTGTAAACAAAACTTCTGAAACATCTGGGATACAATATAGTTTTGCATGGGCTCGTTTGTGATTTCAATAAGATTATTTATAGCTCGTGTAAATCACGAATTTACGAGCATTCCCACCTCTATTATAATTTAACTCCCGTTTCACTGACATCCTGAACACAATCATTCAGACTAAGCCAAAGGTATTTCGAATATTAATTAATTTTTATCCACCGACCTTTATTATGTAACTTCACAGATAACCGCTCAGGTCTGTGTTGACTTTATGTAATGCATACAGCCGCATTCTAACCTCTAGAGTCTAGTCTCTATACCAGTCGATACTTCAATATTTTAAACTAAGATGAGCTGACTAGCGCAGTGGTACGTTTGAGCTGGAATACCGATCTTAAGAGTATATACTAAGCCATTACACCCGTGACGTCGTAAATTACTTTCTCCCTGTGAGCTTCGAAGTTATTATTGCAGTTAATGGACTTCGAAGACTAACTTCACTTATGTTTGTATAGCAATGTAGAGCCTGTAGTTTATGATCAATCGGTTTTCGGACAGTATATTTCTCTACCGATTTTTGTTAACCCCTTCAGCACGATGACTCCTTTTCCCCTCTGATTCTGGCTAATATTAGGCAATTTGATGCAGTTTAAGAAGGACCAATATAATTCAGAGGGTTTATCCCTTCGACACCTAGAGGTAGACTATAAGCTTAAGCAAATCGTCTTAATTGTAGCCAGAACAATATGATAAGTACTTCATATATATATCTAAGTGGGCTCTTGGGTATATTTTAAGCTTAATAGACGTCTAGGGAGGTCTACAGTTGATAACATTGCCAACAGGATAATCGTGCGTATGTCTTTGTGTAATAAGGAATAACGCTAAAAGGTGTAATAAACAGTAGGTATATACTATTAATTGGGTATCATAATAATTGATAAAGACAGGCTTAAAACAAACTCAATTTATGAGAATCCACACATTTATTTATGTACACAATTCTTACAGAACTGTCGAATCTTTAATAACTACTAATTTCAACTCACGAAAATTGCAAAAAAACAAAAAACTGGGAAGCAAATATATATGAAAGGGTTAAAATGTTCGCTTATGAATGGCAATAGTAGGAAGCTTAAATTCGGGTTTAAAAACAATAATTCTATAGGTTTAGGAACAATTCGTTGCGAGATACAGTAGGTCTTTACACATTAATTGTGTCCCATATATGTTCTTTTTTCTAGCAGAAGCATTACGCTATTCATATAGTGCAGTTGGGTACAGTACATAATTAGATTGATATCCAGTGTTCTATAAATGCATATTAATCGTGGTCTTGTGGTGAACCTATACATGTCTCGGTGGTGAAATGTTTAGTGTTTAAGTTATGTATGTGGTGTCCCGAGTTCGATTCCTGGTAGGATTACATGCTTTCACTAATTTCATATGGGGGTGATTTGTGCTAAATAGGAAAATTAAGATTAATTATGTAGCCCCCAAAGTGGATGACTGTATACCTAAAAAGTATCACTGGGTCCTAAAGGCTGCCGTTGAGGCTATGGCGGAGGCATTGGAAAACCCTGAAGTCTCCATCATTCGTATTATCCCCTTCAGCACGATGACGTAATTTGCATCATATTCTGGTTACGATTGGACGCTTTTATTGAGCTTATAATCTACCTCTAGGACTCGAATGGGTTAATACGATCTCATTACACCCTCTGAATAACACACGTCCGTCTTAAGCTGCTATAATCGTCTAATTTTAGCGAGAATCGTAGGTAAAAAGGTGTCATCGTGCTATAGGGGTTAATAGCTTCATTTGGTGATCTCGAAAGAAATTTGATCAGAGTTGTTGTGGTAATTTCATTGGCTTGTTGTCGGGTTGAGACAAATATACCTTGGTAGAATTCCATTGGGTGGTTTTGAAAGATGGTGGTTCAGTTTAGCAGTGGTTCTGTGTAGCAGTGGGTATTTCACGAACACAAACGCATCTCTGAAGGTTCTTGATAGCGGTTTGTTGAAATTTGCATGGGCCATAATTTCCTTGTTGAATGTTGTGGGTGGATCCAATATCCATGTTGAACATTGTGGTGGGCCATGATTTCCTTGTTGAACATATCCTTGTTGAACATAACCTTGTTGAACATTGCGGGGGCCATGATTTCCTTGTTAAACATTTCCTTGTTGAACATTACAGGGGCCATAAATTCCTTGAATGTTGTGGGTGATACAATATCCTTGTTGCAGGGGCCATGATTTCCTTGTTGAATGTTGCAGGGGCCATGATTTCTTTGTTGAACATTGCAGGGGCCATAATTTCCTTGATGAACGTTGCAGAGGCCATGATTTCCTTGTTGAACATTTCCTTGTTGCAGGGACCATAATTTCCTTGTTGAACGTTGCAGGGGCCATAATTTCCTTGTTGAACATTGCAGGGACCATAATTTCCTTGTTGAACGTTGCAGGGACCATGATTTCTTTGTTGAACATTTCCTTGTTGAACGTTGCAGGGACCATTATTTCCTTGTTGAACGTTGCAGGGGCCATAATTTCCTTGATGAACATTGCAGTGGCCATAATTTCCTTGTTGAACGTTATAATTTCCTTGTTGAACGTTGCAGTGGTCATGATTGCATTGTTCAATGTTGTGGGTAGTGCAATATCCTTGTTGAATGTTGTGGGGGCCATAAATGCCTTGTTCAATGTTGCGACGACTATTATTTCTTTGTTGAGAGTTTTGTGGGCCATCATATCCATGTCGAAGATTGTGGAGCTTCTATCCTTATTCATGAGAGCTTTCAGGGCATATCGGAGTGTGTTGTCGCCGTGTTTGGGGGGCAGAACTCCCTGCTTCTCCCAGTAGCGGATCCAGCGGTAGACGGTGGAAAGGCTGACTCCCATCTCCAGGGCGATGTCCTTGGCCACTATCCCACGCAGCCACAGACACAGGATCTTGTAGCGGTCGGCTGGAATGGGTCGGGTTGGCCGGCATAGTCGACGAGAGGCCATGTTAATGCTGAATAGAATCAATTTGTATTAGCAAGAGAAATTTAATTGTAGTTTTCATTAAAATTAATCTTTTGTTTTTTTGGACCGAAAGTATATACCATATAACTTTGGAAGTTGTGGTGCTGGAATCCATCCAATTAAGTTATTTAACCTCCATTTCGGTACCCTATTCCATAGATTGATTAATTCCTCTAGTTTTAAGTATAACACAATCAAATTATAATATTCGCGGTAAAGGAGGGACCATTTTTATTAGTTTGATATGTCATTCCAATTGCTTAGATTTAAGTAAAATTAGAATTAGTTGTATGTTCTGGATCCCCTTTTCCCTCGAGCTTAGCCCCATTAGGTTTGAGATTTAAACATTTTGCCTATTTGACGATTTAATGATTTTTCAACTTATGTCAACTTATTTATCTGTCGAGCAATTGCGAGCCAGCAATTTTAGTAATTTTGGTTAATATACAGTATATATTTTATATTATTACACACAATTGCAAACCATTATCCCACGGGGTCTTGGGGGTATTCTTTTAAGCTTGATGGAGGTCTAGGGAAGAAATTGAAAAGAAAACTATTAATTCTAAGAAAGTAAATCTCTAGAAATCTCCCCTTAAATCTACATTTCTACGACAATAAACCAAACCTACTAATCAAGGGTGTTCGACCGAAAGTAAGGGATAGGGACATAAATTGACCCACTTTATGAATAGATTTATGGGCGCCTTTTTAAATTTGACATGTTTTTGGTGTTTTAGGAGGGTTGGGGTTATAATGATAATAATAATCATGATAATGATAACCATAATAATAATGATAACCATAATAATAAATATATTGATCTATATATTCAGGCACGTTTTAAAGTTGGGGGTGGCAGACTCGAGACAGAGCGCGAACAGGGACAACAAAACACAACCAAAAAACAAAACTCAAATTCACACGCATCTAGGTCGCCCAGGTAAGGTGAAGACCCATAAACATAATCCAAATAACACTCTTTGCCGCCGCGTCACTTAAGCCGGTATCACAAGAGAGCTTTTATAGTCAACATTCGATGATTTAACATTTTTCTGGCAACATTTTTGGAATAGTTTACACTGGTATCGGAAGCTAGACTGATGATAGATGAATTTAGGTGGCAGATATTATTTAAATGTTGACATGATAAGCTGCCAGACTAGTGTTGAGGATAAATGTTGAGGGAAAAAGCTCTCGTGTGATACCGTCCTTACCCTGAATAGCATGTCACATCTAATTGGTTTGACAGTGGCATGCCATAGGTAGTAAGCCAATATTGATGGTGGCATACCAGCATATACAGTAGTTGATATACGAGCGTATGGTGTGTAATACTCCAGCATTGGTAATGTCAACATGTGTAGCTTAAGAACAGAAGTGCCTTGACCGCAATTTATTCGTTGCACTTCACAATCTATATCAATAATAACAATATATATATATTTTTTTTTCTTAAGGGATACAAACTTCCTATTTATTTATTGCATTTGCTTACAGTGGCTAATCCCGATCCGATCCGATCGGGTCTTATGTACCAACTAGTACAGGCAATAGATCACATTATGGGTCTTATGTACCAACTTGTACAGGCAATATATCACATTATGGGTCTTATGTACCAACCTGTACAGGCAATAGATCACATGTGTCGTATGTACCAACTTGTACAGGCAATAGATCACATGTGTCTTATGTATCAACCTGTACAGGCAATAGATCACATTATGTGTATTATGTACCAACCTGTACAGGCAATAGATCACATTATGTAGACTCTATAAACAATGGACATGCAGAACTCTCGGGAATTAAAACAATATGTACATCCCCTCACTGAATACATAGCAGTGATGTAGATATTTGCAAACTTTGGTCGGGTGTAAAACAGGTGTTAGCTTTTAAGGGGGGATGGTTAACTTTTTTGTTTTGTTTTTTTGTTTTTTTCATTTATTAAATACAGTTCTAGTTTCCTCCCTAGACCTCCATTTAGCTTACACAACTTCCCTTCTAGATTAATTTGTACATTTTTCGGTAGGGCCTGTTCTTCAAAATTACAGGGTCACTATCGTTCGGCAGGAAAAAAATCAACACCTAAGTAGCACGAAAGGTCTTAATATTGACAAATAAATTTGGCGAAAGCTCTTAAAATCGACAAACTAATGGGGCAAGCATCTTAAAATCAGAAAGCTAATGGGGCTAAACCTGAAGATTTTCTACAAAAACAACCCTTCTCCCCTTAATACATTGTAAAAAGACTTCCCAGAAAGTTGACAGATTGAATATATATCCCATCAATCTTCCCTTCAGCCTATGACTTAGACTGCTTTAAACTTTGAGTGTCCAGGCATTTTTACCCCAATTTAGCCCCTTGAATTAGGCTCTGTCACTCTGTTGGCTTTCGGGGAGACACTCGTTACAGTCAAACTGCCTTTTGTCTATTTCATACACATAGAATAATCTCTTTATATTTATTTCACTCCAACACCAAACACCTCCCAAAGAAATTAATGAAAGTAAGCATGTGATCCACCGGGATTCGAACCTGGGTTACAAAAAGGGTTAACTCCTTCTGTAGCGGCGACGTCCTTTTAACTATTTTTTGGCTACTATTAGACGATTTTATCCAGTTTCAAAAGGACCTCCAGTAATTGACAGGCTTCGAACTCTCACTTAACCCTTTTTATTATCACATATCCTTCTTAACCCCTTCTATACCGGCGACGTCTTTTTAATTCTTTTCTAGGTATATTAAGAAGATTTTGTGCTGCTTAACTAGGATCTGTGGTAGTAAAAAGGGTTAAGTGAGATAGTTCGAAACCTGTTGCGTGCTTGACGGCCTTTCTAAACTGATTAAAGTCGTCTAAATATAACTAGAATATAATGTAAAAGACGTCGCCGGTACAGAAGGGGTTAAGGGTAAAGTCATCTCTCCATTAAACTGTCATGCTTATTACCGAGTGATCGCCTTGCCATTAGCACACGTATGTAGCAAAACTCATTTGTCATATTTTATGTGTCGCAAACCCATCACCATTAGTCTTTGCATGACAGTGTGGTATTCCCGACAGTGACTTAAGGGGCCCCACTTAAGGGGCCCTCACACAGTCAGGAGTGCGAGCTAGAGTCCCTAGGAGTATAGGAAATTTCGGACTCGCGGGCCTATTCGCGGTGAAAATCGATGACTCCTAGTGACTCTAGCGACTCCTGTTAGACTCTCACTCGCTCGCGGTGAAAATCGATGACTCCTAGTGACTCTAGCGACTCCTGTTAGACTCCCACTAGCTCGCAATCCTGATTGTGTGAGGGCCCCTTTAAGGGAGCGAAGCATAGACGTTGGTAAAAGAGACTAACTAAGAGTTGAGAGGGGTGGAAATTAGTTATTTGAGAAGTGCGTGCGTACTCTGTGATTGGGTGCTAGGGTTCCTTCTCTCTCCCATTGACGTATCTACCAATTATTATTATTATTATTATTATTATTATTAGTAGTAGTAGTAGTAGAAGTAATGTTTATTGATTTAAGAGAACTTCTTGAATTTTATTTTGAGCTGTTTAAATCTGAGCTTGTTAGTACCAGGGTTATTATTATTATTATTATTATTATTTTATAATTATAATTATAATAATAATAATAATTATTATTATTATTATTATTATTATTATTATTATTATTATTATTTAGGAGACTTATTAAGACCAGGAGATAGATTATAAGCTAAAGAAAATCGTCTAATGGAAACCAGATTATCATGGTTAAAAGGGTTATCCCTACTTTGGTTGTTTTTCAGACCTCCCCTGTTTCGCTCCATTAGTTTAGAGATCTTAGGCCGTTTCGCGCCATTAGTTTGATGATAATAAGACGTTTAAGTTAATTTAGGTGCCGATAATTTACTGGGCAAGCAATAGCGAGCCTGCACAAAAAAATAAAAATCACCCTTTACCCTGAACAAGTTTCTATCTATTTTTTTTACAAATTTAACTTGAAAGTGGTCTGTTTGGACATTTTTGTTTAGTTTCAAGGAAGTCTGAGTGGCCGTTTTTGTTAGCCAAGGGGACAAGCTAAACTACATTGATCGAAAATTAAAAAAGCAAGCAAAATCTTCAATTAAATAAATAAACAAAATACAACATTAATTCTCAAGACGTCGGATCAGATAGTGTTAACCCCTTCAGCACGATGATGCCTTTGTACCTTGGATTCGGGATAAAAATATACTATTTTATTCAGTTTAACCCGGTAAAGTCGAGCGTCCTCATAGGAGGTTTGGTGGTGGAAGGTGAAGGTCCTCATAAGATCCAAGGCCTAAAAAGAGCCTTTTAAAACACCCCAGTGGCACTCGAAACAAAGCAATATGTGATTAGGTGAGATATGTCCCCTCCATTACTTGCTACCATTCCTACATTATGTGTTACAAGGCCACCCCCCCCCCTTCCCCTCCTTTTACCCCCTCCTCAATTATCACCTATTTTTCCTCTTATTCCCCTTTTTATCGGGTAATTTTTGGATCCAATTTCCTTCATTCGATCTCTATAGGATGGGCGAGACATCTAGAGATCCTTGTAGTAGATTGCAGGTAGTAGGGGTAGGCAGCCCCGCCCAGGGAAGTACTACCGCCAAGGTTTCGGGAGACTCAGGGAATAGCCTGAATTCCATTTTCTCTCCCAGGCCTTGGTAGCTGGATACATATCTTTCTGCCTCACACATCAGGGGTATCAGGAAAACCCTCTTTATATAACATACACATCCAACTTCACGACATTGCCCTACATCGCTATCCTCTATCCATAAAATACTACTCTTCCCACTACATACCATACATGTAACACCATACACTTACCTTAAATATGGCAGTACAATTGTTAAGAGCAAACCTGGTGGTCCCTCGGATATCCACCCCCGGCAGGGTTGGGTTATTGACACAGGGCCCTCCCGGTCGTCATCATGCGACTGTGTCAAGAGCATTGCAACGTCCCAAAGCTGCTTGTCAGTACAGCTATTTCTTTAGTAATATAAGGGGACTTCACTCTAACATCAATTCTGTACACCAATTTCTTCAAGCAGAATCCCCTACTCTCCTTTTTTGACAGAGACTCAAGTAACATCCACATCTGACACATCTAGATTTAATTTTCCAGGTTATCAACTGCTCCAAAATTTCAGACCTAAAGGTGGTGTATGTTGCTTCGCAAAATCTGAAATTGCCCTGGAGGAGGTTACTAGTTTCAATTGTCCCTATTTTGATTATTCTATATACAAATTAATTTCTGCTGGTAAATTTAAATACATATGTTGCATCTACCGTTCCCCAAATACTCCTCCAGAGCAAAGTCTTTTTGATTCTCTGTCCTCACAACTCAGTGTCCTCAACTTAAATGCTTCTTCTGAAATCACTGTGTTGGGTGATTTTAATGTCCATAATGTTGAATGGCTCACTCATTCAGCCAGGACTGATGATGCTGGTCTTGAATGTGAGCTATTTGCAGACTCATTTAATCTCATTCAACTAGTCAACCAACCCACCCGTGTACCAGATAATCCTAATCATAATTCCCACCTACTGGACTTATTTTTAACAACCAATTCAGAAAATTATGATGTTACAGTGAGGTCCCCACTTGGATCTTCTGATCACTGTCTGATACAGGCCACCTGTCTATCACCTACCACACCTTCCCACTCTGAACCTGTTTTGGTGACTAAATGGCATTACGATAGGGCAGACTGGGAGGGTCTTCAAGGTTTCTTTATTGATATTCCCTGGACCTCTTTCTTTTCTAATGATGCACACTCCACCTTGAGCCACATACAAGATTTTGTAAAAATTGGAATGGAAACTTTTATTCCTCATCAAAAGTACAGTAAAAGATCTAATTCACCTAAATGGTTTGACCATAATTGTGCTAGAGTAACTGAACAAAAAGCAATAGCCTACAATGCATACACAAGATCAAAAACACATGAAGCCTTTAATTACTTTAGAAACATCAGAAATCATGCCAAAACTGTATTAAACCTAACTAAATCAAACTTTCTCCATAAGCAGGCAAATAAACTTCTAAATAATCCAAATGATAACAAAATATTTTGGTCTACTCTTAACTCATTCAAATCCAACTTCACTACTGCTTCATCCATTCCACCATTAAAATCTCCGACTGGCAATCTTGTAAGTGACCCACGAGGTAAAGCTAACCTTCTTGCAGATATTTTCTCCACCAACTCAACCTTAGATGACATAAATCAAGATGTCCCTGTACTTAATTTTAATTCACCTGAAATTCCCTCACTTAAGATCCACACCAGACATGTCAAAACTATTTTGCAGAATCTCTCAGTAGATAAGGCTCCTGGTCCAGATGAAATTCCTCCAATAGTACTTAAGAATTGCTCCTTGGTGCTCGCTCCTGTATTGGCAAAATTTTTCCGTCTGTGTACTCATACCTCATGCTTCCCAGTACCCTGGAAAGAAGCAAACATCCATCCAGTTCCTAAAAAAGGTGCCTCTTCAGATCCATCAAACTACAGACCAATAGCTATAACTTCCACTCTTGGCAAAGTTTTTGAAATTATATTAAATAATCACATAATTAAGCATCTGGAGAATAATAAATTAATCAGTGATAGGCAATATGGTTTTAGACGATGTCGATCAACTGCAGACATTCTTTGCCTTCTTACGCATCAAATCAACCAAGCTACAGACCAACATGGTGAAACACATACAATAGCACTGGATATATCAAAGGCATTTGATAGAGTCTGGCATCAATCCTTATTGTCGAAGATGTCACACTACGGCCTTGCATCATTAGTTCCACTAATTTCTTCTTATCTTCATAACAGAAAAATACGTGTAATGGTAGATGGCCTTTATTCTCAATTTCACTCAATAAATGCTGGTGTTCCCCAGGGATCAGTTTTGGCCCCAACTCTGTTCCTCATTCATATCAATGATCTCATATCTACCACTCATAATCCAATACATTCCTACGCAGATGACTCAACACTCCACAGTTCCTTCACATTTACCAATTCTTTCACCCAACCCGATCTTATAAATTCAAAAATAAACACTGCAATTTCTCTGAACCAGGACCTTTCTAGAATTAATGAATGGGGACAAGAGAATCTAGTTTCCTTTAATGCACAGAAAACCAAGTACATTCAATTTTCTAACCGACAGAATCTCACTGACTCCCATATATTTTTTAATGATGTAAATATTCCCACTTCCCCTAGTATTGACATTCTCGGTGTAACATTAACTACTAACTTGAGCTGGACACATTATGTTAGAAGCATTGCTAAGAATGCCTCTAAAAAACTGGGACTCCTGTACAGAGTTCGAGAATTCTTCACTGACGAGCAGTTGGCCGTAATATATAAAAGTCATGTGCGCTCTCAGATGGATTACTGTTCACCTCTGTGGGGTGGAAGTGGAGTGGTTGCATTGAGGCAGTTGGACAAAATTCAAAATAAAGCTATTAGATTAATCAATAACCCTGCAATCACACAGGACCTTCCTACATTAGCCATACGAAGAAACGTTGCATCCCTTGCATTATTCTACAGATATTTTCACAGCAATTGTTCCGAGGAACTTGCTTCAATTGTGCCGCCTCTCCACATCTTTCCCCGTAGAACTAGGGCAGCTGAGAGCGCCCATGAATTTACACTTTCTCCTCCACAATGCAGAACTTCTGCTTATCAGAATTCATTTATCCCCAGAGCTACTACTCTTTGGAATTCACTTCCCTCGAATTGCTTTCCACAAACTTACAATCAACAAATGTTTAAATCCAGTTGTTACAAACATTTTATGAATGGAGGATGCCTTTAGGCACATGGACCTTTTTGTTTTATCTGTGTTTTTCCTTCCTCCATTCATTGTCTCTTAAAAAAAAAAAAAAAAAAAAAAAAATCGTTAGTGTCGCTTGAGAACTCGGGAGGAGAGGATATATTATGCCGCCGCGGCTCTACCCTCATGAATGGACCGGTCGACAATAATAAGTCTTTTTCACCCCCCAAATGCTATTCCCACTTGTTTTCTTGCTCTTAACCCGGCAAGCGCGATAGGCCTCACGGAAGGCTTCCTATAGGGAACGCGATAGGCCTCACGGAAGCAAGACCATAAAAAAAGCCTTCCAAAAAAAAAAGGGTCTATCAAAACAAAGGATTTTGTCTCTAGGTGAGATAATTCCCCTCTAGTACTCATCCATGTGTTTCTCACCCCTCCCCTCCTTCCCCACCTTATTCCCCCCTCCCCCACCTTATTCCCCCCTCCCCCCCCTCCTCAATTATCACCTATTTATCCTCTTATTATCATCATTTATCGGTTATTTTTCTCTCCCACGATAATGTAGCACAAGTGGGTTGCATAAAAGATCATTATGCAACACCCAGACAGCGAGAGGGGAGGGCTGCCTGTGGCTCTCTCTCGCCTGAGATTATGACCGGGTGGCCAATTTCACCACCCAAATGCTTTTCCCACTTATTTTAGCACTCTTGAAGGTTCATATATACATCATATATGTAAAATAAAAGCATACCGAAAACAAATAATGCTTTATATTGTAAATATAACGAATTATGTCAGAATCCAGGGCTAGAAATGCACAAATAACTACCCTAGCACCTAGGTCTATATCGCGCTTGTCAGGTTAAATGTTAATATCTTCATAGTAAACATAAAATAGGCACATATGAATAAATACTAACGATATTTATGGTAAAATGACGATTTTCGTCGGGAATGAACTAAAATACCTCTGCATAGCGGGACGTTTCAAATACCATAGTCTAGGCTTTGCCGGGTTAAGGAATTATGTTACTCAGGGGTTTTATTGAGATGTATTTACCCCTTTGAGTCCTAAAGGTAGATTAGCCTATAGGCTAACGAAAATCGCCTATTGGTAAGCAAAATACAACTAAATTTACGTCATCGTGCTGAAAAGGTTAAATAAAGTTGTTTGCACGCACCCATCGATACACAGTGGAGAGGCTGGCCCCGGTCAGGAGGGCTATGTCCACGGCTGCCACCCCCTCCAACCACAAACACACGATCTTTTACCGGTCGAATCGCACGGGCTTCGTCTTGTAAGGTCGCTGGTTCATCTTGGGTACACTTAATTCAAAATTCAAGTATACAGGAAACCGAAGTAATATCACATACACTTACGCTAGCTATTTGTCACCTATTCATTTCTTTGTAAATGCTTAGATTCCTACACAGACTAAGTTACAAAATTTAAGCAACTATTAAACAGTGGTACAGTCACATAGGCTTATACTAGCTAATTCCCTTGAATAGTAAAAATACAACAATAAAATACGATGGGAATGTTGTCCTTCATTTACCTCTCCTATAGTCACAAGTACACAATCAAGTTATCGGTCGAATCTCACGGGTTTGGTCTTGTAAGGTCGTCGGTTTATCTCCTTGTATGCAATTGGATTCCTACAGTTTATGTTACAAAAGTATGTCCTTTGTACGCGATCTTATGGCGGTCAAATATTCATGGGCTTGGGATTCCTACGGCCTAAGTTACAAAAAGTAGACCGTAAACAATATTAGAGTCGCATAGGTTTACGATAGCTATTTGTGGCCTATTCATCTCTTTGTAAACGCTTGGGTCACCGCTATTAAAAACACTAACGAAAATTAACTCTCTATCCCTATCTTTACTACGTTTTTTATGATTGCATTCTTTTTCTCTGTTTTACATGTCTGGTGTTCATCCTAAGTAAAGTTTAGCCTTTATTGTTTTTTGTTCGCATATATTTTCGTTTATATAGTGACATAACACCTTGCTGTTGCGGTGCCATGTTTTCAATCCATCAATATTTTTCTCTTTTTTTTTTTTTTTTTTTTTTTACTATCATTTTCTCTCCCGGCATTAGTATGCAGACTAATTAAACTCATAACAATGCCACTCCAACAGCTTCCTCTCTCTTCAACACCCCTTTTTCCCTCTCCACACTCTTCAGAATATAGAAAAAGTAGAAAGTAACTACGAGGTGCCGTTGTAAAGGCTTATCCCTCAATACCTTCTCCTGACCTAGTAATATGGGAATACATCATGTTTCAGTATTTTGTTTACTCCGGATCACCTCAATGGGACGAAACAGTCTGTGTCTTTGTGGTATATGTATCTATATAACACATTCTAACTCACTCTCTCAAAAGCCTTCTACTTTGCTATCCTTATCTTCAACTTAGTAGCAACTTTTGTTAGGATTAAGTTCATACTGCCTAGTAGGGGTCGCAAGGTATGTGTAGTATGTGTATCTTTATAACTCGCTCTCTCTCCTGTTACTTACAAGGGAAGCAGTAAGTGATGTTCCCGGTGGCGAGGTAAGGTCTGCAGTGCCACACATCACGATCCTCCCCTGTATATAAACAAGTCCCCGGTACCTCCCCCCTAGTCACGTCGGGAGAGAGAGAGAGAGAGATTGAGATTTTCCACGATAACTACCCTTCTCTCCTTTATTTGTTTTTCATCGGTTTCAAAACTGCCTGGTCTTTTGCATGAAAGCCTTTTTATGCTATTACTATTATATTGGAAATAGCTTACATGATGCAGAGGTTAATTCATTTTTTGTTATTTATGTAACTTGAACTACAGGGCATTAAACTCTTATTTGCACATATCGTAAATAAATATTATATATTACATATCTTCTAATCTAATGACACACACAACATGTAATGTATTTAACCACCCCTTCTGTACCGGCGACGTTTGTCTATTTTATTCTAGTTATGTTAATTTTAAACGATTTTGTGTAGTTTAAAAATGATATGTGGTAGTAAAAAGGGTAAAGTGAGATAGTTCGAAGCTTATCAATTGCTTGAGCCCCTTTTTAAGCCGTATGAAATCGTCTAATAGTTGCTAGAATAAAGTCAACAGGACATCATCGGTACAGAAGGGGTTAGACAGAAACACAAATTATAGGATTACTGAATGATACAGGGTTCAGGGTCTCAACTCTATCAAGCCCCAAGACCCCCTTCAAAATCAAATTGTACATTTTCGGTAGAGAAATTTCCCGGCCAATGGCCGGTTCCACCCACATTACAGGTTCGCTATAACTCAACAGGAAAAACATCGATGCCTAAAATAATTGAACAGTCTTAAAATCGCCAAACTAATTAAGAAAACTTCATATAATCTCAAAACTAATGGTGCTAAATATTAGGGAGAAGAGGATCTAGATAAAATGAGCTCCCCTTATCCCGTTCAGTACCAGGGACGTCCTTTTCATCATTTTCCGGCAACAATTAGACGATTTTATTCAGCTTAGGAAGGACCTCTAGGAATAATAAGACTTCAAACAATTGCTGGAGCCCTTCTGAAACTGAATAAAATCGTCTAGTACAGAAGGAGTTAAGAAAACGTCATATAACCTCAAAACTAAAGGGGCTAAACATGAGGGAGAAGGGGGTCCAGAAAAAAACTCTCCTTAACGCTTCGCAGCAATGAGTATCTCTAGAAGCAGCAGACAGACTCCTCCACCACATCCAAAGACCAAGATGAAGAAGGGGCCCTGCAGGTGATCTAGAGTCAACACCACCTGGGAAAGCGAGAGAGGAAAGAAGATGTGATTAAGGGGGCAGTGGCTGGTTTGTTGGTCTATTAATTAATTTATTAATTGACTTTTTAGTTTCCTCGCTAGACTTCCATCAAGCTTAAAAAAAAAAACCTAGACCCCCCCCCCCCCCGTTAAAAATAAATGTGTAAATTTTTTCGGTAGACCTAGCGATTCGTGACACGCCTAATATTCATGGCCAGCCCTTCTTGGGAATTACGGCGTTTGGCAAGAAAACAAAACAAAACAAAAAACATAGCACACAAAATCCTTCTCACCTCTCTCTTGTTTCTCTGAGCCCTGATCCTCTCCTGTTCCAGCAACTCCTCTTTCGTCAGCACCTCCTCCTCCTTCGACCCCTTCAGGAAGTAGGTCAGGGCGTCTCTAAACCACTTGTTCATGATCCCAGCCATCAGACATCTCTGCATTACTTTGTTGAAGGTCCGCCGATATGGAGCACCCTAGAACAAAAAATATAGTGTGGGATAGAACCATAGCCGGAATGTGTTTTGTGTTTTCCCTGTTCTTGCTCTGTCTTGAGTCGGCCACCCCCAAGAAAAAAGGAAAACAAAAATAATAAAATAGAATAAAATAGATAATAAAAATAGGAAAAGTGGGGATTGGGCCTGAGCATATACAGTAGATAGAATAGGAATGAACAAATTCATCAGGGGCCAGGTGGAGATGTCTACGAAACTACACTCCTAAATCAACCATTCTGCTTTTCTCTCCCAAACATAACTGAGTACAATTTGCTATGGCCAACTGTACTTCAGTTACCTGAGGTACCCTACAACAATAGCCAGAATGACAGAACTCTTCTGTAATCGACATTTGATCATGCATATTAACGACTGCATTAAAAACTACTCTCTTAACTCAACCATTCTGTTTTTATCTCTCATACATATAACCACCAAGTGAGTACACATTGCTGCGGCCAACTGTCCTTTCTAAACCATCTTTTCTCTCTTAAATAATAGGCTAGGTGTTAGATACAAGCAGCCTAGTGAGGATATATATATGTTGTTGCTTGATTTCCTTTGTACTCCTTTTAACCCCTTCTGTACCGGCGAAGTCTTTTTAAATTTAATCTGGCTGCTATTAGACGATTGTATTCAGTTGATAAAGGGCATACAGCAGTTATCAGGCTTCGATCTATCTCATTTAACTCTTTTTACTACCACATATCCTTCTTAAACTGCTCATAATCGTCTAAATATAGCTAGAATGAAACAAAAAAGACGTCCCCGGTACAGAAGGGGTTAATAAATGTACTATAGTTACCTGAGGAACACCACAACCATAGCCCGAATGAAAGAACTCTTCAGTAGCCGACATTTCTTCATACAAATTAACGACTGCATAAGAAACTACACTAACTCAATCATTCTAGTAATTTGTACTCCCATACTGAGGGAGTACGAATTGATCCGACCAACTGTACTTTAGTATTTATTGTTGGTAAGACCTTTCAATCCAGAGAGGCATATATTTAGCAACTTTCACAGTGCATAATGGTGATTCATGTCAGATTCACAGTTCATGTCAAACATAAACAGTCCTATACAGTAGTTACCTGTGGGACCCCGCAACCATAGCCCGAATGAAAGAACTCTTCAGTGGCCATGTGGATATCAGTCTTCCTCTTGGGGTTGTTGTTGTGTATGGCCACCATGGGCTGGAGGTAGAACTTGTAGGAGAGGAAGGCGTAGTGGCCCTGATCCACTAAGGTAATGATCTCGGAGGAAGGGTGGAACGCCATCTCCCGGAATATCCTTTGGTACAGTGGAACGTCGGATGTGGAAAACAGCTGGTACACTGAACCCTGGGGACAAATTGTGGGATATCAGCTGATAGTATTGATTAATTTCACCATACATATAATATGTAATTTTTAGAAGCAACATTTATAAACTAATTTATAAATAAATAAATCCATAACCAGTGTGTAAGCCTATGAGAGCACAGCCCCCACGCTGAGAAGGGTCAAGACTGTTCTAGCTCCACTAACATTACTTCTATGGAGGGATTCGGTAAGTACAAATTTATAAACTTCAGCAGTGACATTATTTACATCAAACATTTTCATTTCATTCAAACCAACCTTTGCTTGTTTCATGCCTATAGCGAGATTGGACTGCAGCAGTTCCTGAATGGTGTCCATGGTAGGTGGAACGTAGGGCACGGCCAGGGTGCTGGTGAGGGAAGTCTTGTAGTACGAGGTGACTAGGAAGGCGTACAGGAACCAAAACCCTAGAATTATCTGAAATAAACCATGCAAACCTATACTGTACGTACATACAAAAAAGAGTGACATGTCATCAGATTTACCAATAATCACCATCACCCACTGAAAGAGCATTGCTGGTTACCATTTCAACCGTACCCTGTGATGTTTTTCTTTGTTGAATAATACTAAAGAGCACATGCAATATGCTTTAGAATTACAATAACAAAACCACAACAACAACAATTTCGTCTGACCCTGCCTGCTGAGAGCCAGAAGCAGGAGTGTAGTGACTGACTGAGGGAAGAGGCCAAGACGTGCATGAAGGCGTGGGAGGACAGGAAGCTGGACGACCCGAGAGTGCTCTGGGCGTGGTAGATGACGTGGTAGAGCAGTGACCCACAACCCACCGAGACCAACACACACAACCATACCTCAACTGGGGAAGGAATATTGTTGATTATATCTTCGCAATGAGAAATATTACCTGTTATATTTGGGATTGCATTTGCAGAGCATATTCACTGGTATACTCCTTAACCCCTTCTGTACCGGCGCTGTTCTTTTTACTATATTTTGGCTCTTATTACACAATGTATTGAGCTTAAAAAGGGCCTCCAGCAATAAACAGTCTTCAAACTATCTCACTAAACCCTTCTTGCTGCCACAGATCCTTCTTAAACTGCATACAATCGTTTATAAAAAGCTAGAATAATATTTATAAAATGTCGCCGGTACAGTAGGGGTTAACCCTTTCAGCATTTGAGACGATTTTTCTCTATATTTGTGTTAACAATAGACAATTTTGCTCAGGTTTGGAAGGCCTGCTTGGTACCGATAGGGTAATATCCATCTCAATACACCCTCTCACTCCCACAATTTCAACCTAAGCTAATTAAAATCGCCTAATAACAGCCAAAATTTAACAAAGAAATAAGTCCCTGAATATCGAATACCTACCTTTGAATGGCGTAATAATCTTGCGCCAGAGAGGGTCCGGGCGGCTCTTGGGCGTGACGAAGGTGAGGGCGTCGAACACGTAGTAGTCGGTAAAATCCACGTTAGCCGAACGCTCCAGGTTCACGGTCAGGTCGAACGCGAAATTGGCGATCCCGAATTCCAAGTCTCCCACCACGCCTCCGAAGTGCCCCTGTAGAGTGTGTAAACATGGTAATTTAGTTCAGTATAATTATAATAAAATGCATAATTACCTTCTTTATATATAATTATATATACAGTACTTTAATATTCGTGACATTATCTCTATCTGCATTTTAAGCTTATTATTCATTATTATATAATTAGGCTACAATTACCACACTTGCTAATAATTTTCACTGATGCTATAGACATAAGCATGTTTTTAAAATAAACACTTGATTCACGCACACGTGACAATTATTGATTGAAGCACTACTCACGTCATCTTTAAGGTAACCCCAAATTCCATCGGCAGGTATCTTGATCTCGTAAGTAAAGTTCAATTGTTTGGCAATAGTTTCTGTGAGGAAATAGTCAACACAAGGTTTGTATTTAGCGATTAGGGTGTCTACTCCTCTTTGCAAATTCGAAAAAGGTATGTATTCTAGGGTCACGCCTGTCAGTTTTTGGCCGTAGAAGTTGGCCATCTGTTCTGGGAATATGTTTTCCGTACTGGTGAGTCCTGTGTCTCTGGACCACCTGTTTACAGTGAGGACTTGTGGGGAGCCTGAAGGGTGCAAGAGCTGGCGGATTAATACACGCCAGTAGTTCTTGTTTTGAGCTTTATCTTGGAGAAGAACTACCACGTCCTCCTCCTTCTCCAACTGCCGATTTAGAAGGAAGGCCTGTGCTTCAACTGAATTGTGGGCATAGACCATAAAATACCGATTGATTCTCTTACTAGAGATCGGGTCAGTCATTAAAGAGAGGAGCTGGGCATCTGGAGGTCTAGGCATCATATACGTCACACAAGCCATGGGACTGATACTGCCTGGTCTCTTGTTGATTTGCAGGATTATATTCTGAACATCCTTGAATGTTTCAAGAGATGTCACTAAACGTATACTTGGCTTTGAATCGTCAATTTCACCTTTTTCGAAATGGTTCACGTATGTCGACAAGAAACTGTTTGATATTTCCCGAGCTTCAGGCGTAATGGAGTTATTTGTAGGTCCAATAATTATTACATCAGGAAGAGCCATAACAACCCTTAGACAGTGAGGGGTGTACTGTCTGTCCAACAGGTCCATCAGCAGTACTAAATCGGTAGTTTTAGCATTCTGGGAAATATCCACAGCATCACTAACAGCACCAGCGAGTGAGTGACGAGTCCCTCCTGATATATTGAGGGTGAAGAGAAGGTAAAGGATTGTGGCCGCTCCTATATTATGAAGTCGATCCATCACGTGCCTGTAAAATGTGAATTAAATAGATTAGGTCTGTAGTGGTGTTAATTGGGCTTGTTTACATAGCCCTTCAGTCAAGAATCAATATCAAGATCATAATAGCTATGGTTCTGTCTAATATCTATATACCTAGATGTGTTATTGAATGTTCAACCGTTCAAAAACCGATTATTACTCTTATCCCAATTAACTGATTTTACAAATGAATAGCTTACCAACACTTATTTGTTTACACATTGACTAGTTACCGGTAGCTTAGATACAAACAGATTAGTAAGGATCAATATATTTATTGTTGCATTTTTTCCTTTGTACTCCTTTGTATATAATAGAAAATGTGATAAACAAAACAATATAAGACACATAATGACATTATTGGCATAAATAATATCTACTTTTGAACAATGAATAATTGGTTCATTCATGCCACTGCTATTATTTAACTAAGAATGTCTTAAGTATAAAATATTATAATGCTATGCTTATCAGGAGATGTCCTCCGAACAAATAATGTATTCAATATTTTATACCACTTGAGGTGCAATGGTGAAATAGCCTTACATTAAATTCATATAATCAGGTTAACATCCTGGCTAAGAAAACATTTACATTTGTACACTACAAAATGCTGGTGATTGAAGCGTAACTTGTAAAAAGCTTGCAGAAAAGGCGAATAGGAAAATAATATTAGGTATTAGGTACGTCTATTTTCCCTCATATAATAGCCTTAAAGCCGGTATCACACGAACACTTTTTCCTGCAACATTTATCCTCAACACTTTACTGGCAGCTAATGAGATGGACTTTATATATCATTCTTATTCCCAAATTAATCTACATTCAGTCTAGTTTCCGATACCAGTGCAAAATATCACAGAAATGTTGCCAGAAAAATGTTGACCATCGGATGTTGACTATAAAAGCTCTCGTGTGATACCTACTTTAGCAATATCTGTAGGAATCTCTTATGGACATCACCACTCTCCTCTACTCCAATTCTTTCAAGAGTCTACCCTCGTTCTATCTCAAAACACCCGTTTTCTCTCCAAGCGAAGGTTTGAAAGCGTCGCTCCGACTAGAATATCACTATCTATAATATATTTCCAGGCGAGGTACCGTAATCCTTGAGAGGGGTTGGACGCGAATGAATCGCCTTCACATGCTTCCATATGCCGAGGCAACTCATTCGATTATCTAGCTTCTGCTCACGGGGGAGGGTCGCTTTAGGAGAGTTTTTTTAGTTTGTTCCCTAGACCTCCATCAAGCTTAAAATTACAACCCCTAGACCCCCTTTCCAGAAATATTAGTACATTTTTCGATAGACAAATTTCCCGGCCTTTGGCCGGTTCCTCTTAAATTACAGACTCGCTATCGCTCGTCAAAAAAAATCGACACCTATATGGCACGAAAAGTCTTAAAATTGAAAAAAATCAATCGAAATGTCTTAAATCGCAAAATTAATGGGGCGAACATCATTAAATCTCAAAAGCAATGGGGCTAAACATGAGGAAGAATGGGGTCCAGAAAAAAAACAATCCCTCAAGTGGAAATCTCCCCTTTCTCCCGACCACACATTCTTTCTAGTGAAAAATATATGTTACTATTTCCTAAACAAATTTATTATATTATTTGGATTATAGTCTCATAAAGTATATATAATATTGTTAGTGATTGATTCATGTACAGTCAACTAATTTTTTTGTTTTTTTGTCTATGTTCCAACTACTCCCTCTCGGGCATAGGCTGAGAGCCTGTACATTCCACCGCTCAACACGGTGAAGCCCGTGAGGTCTTGTTCCAGTCTGGGGAGTGAGACATGTGAAACATCCATCATGGCTCGAAGCAGCTCCATCTCTGAAGCGGCTGGTTGCTTCGCTCAAGTGCTTCACCGTCTCACCCTCCAGACTCAGACCCTCACTCTCAGAACGCCACCTATTGAGCAGTGAACTCACTAGGCATTGTCCCCCTGTAACATCCGCAGTCTCAGAAATTGTAGTTATGCAATTATATTTTTCAGATTGCTATAGGAAACAGTATATCGCATATATATTTCTTGATGCATCCCTTTTCCATTTTATATATTGCATATTTGTTCTATACATTAAGGGGGGATATCCACTTGAGGGACTTTTTTCTTGACCCCTTTCTCCCTCATGTCTAGCCCCGTTGCTTTTAAGACGTTCGCCCCATTAGTTTGGCGATTTTAAGAACTTTCACCCCATTTCTGACAATTTTAAGACCTTTCGTGCCACTTAGGTGTCGAATTTTCTCTGGCGAGCGATAGCGAGCCTGTAATTTAAGAGGAATCTGCCTTCGGCCTGGACATTTTTTACCGAAAAATTTACACATTTATCTTGAAAGGGGGTCAAGGGGGTTTAATTTTAAGTTTGATGGAGGTTAAGGTAATAAACAAAAAACCTCCCATTAACTTTTATGCTTATAATAAGCCTAAATAATATTCTGAGACTCTGCGGATTATACGAGTTGACTGTACGTGACAAAATTCGTTTGTGTATTGACAATTAATAGAATAACTTATAAATACTAATAATTCTTATAGCTCACGCTCAAACGAACTTTAACCTCGAGCTAACGAATCCAAACATATTGCTTCGTGAAAATATATTTGTAGTTTTTCTATTTCAGAGTAGAAATGAAACCTCGATTTTGAGCTAATTGAAGCTTCTGTTAAGTGTTTAGTCTTGGAGAAATCAATAACCGAGATTGTGTTGTTATATCTCAGTCTTTCCACTGACACGCAAGGGAATGGAGTTCCCGAAAAAGGCTCCGGTCCTTAAATGACTTTATTTGCAGTGTGCTGGCTAAATAATCCAATAGGGTTGATAGCTTTGAAGTCCTATGTTAACAAACTAATTACTGACATGCACAGGCGAAGAGTACCACAAGCTTGCAATACTTTTTCACTACCCCTATTTATTTATATTTCTGCTTCTTGCATCGAATAATATATTGGCACTGATGGCAGGCAAATTATATTGCAAAATGTAGAACAGTACTGAATATAATGTATTCCCAGTATCACGACCTTCTCAATAAGTTGAGGAAGACTTAACTATGCTAAATTTTATTAGTTTTCGGGAATGTGATCTTCTATTCAATGCATGTTTGTTATTTCGTCGGAAACATACTAGCTCCACATTACCGCTCGGCTGGCTCTATTGTTCTTCTGATTGTTTGACTGGATCAGTCTAAATAGTTGTTAAGAGGGAAAGAAACTAGCAAGGAGAAGGGTTTGGAACGGCGTGGTGATTGGCAGTGTTCGATGGAGGCCTTAGGTGCTTTGCAACGCTTGTTAACTAGATTTGTGGACGGATATGCACTGATTAGTAAACTGACATTTACCTAGCGCAATAACTACATGCTTTAGGACTCAAACTACGCAATGTTAAAGCTCGACTAAGTCTTCTTCCTTCCAGTGTAACAAAAATACTTAGGAGAGATGAAAAAAGTACTTGATACATTCAAAAGATTCTGGAGAGATGTGTATGACCTTTGTAAACCATAGGGATGAACATATTTAGGATACCTTCACTTACGGGAAAGACGAGTTTTAGGGTCTCGTAAGAAAATAGGAGTCTGCAGAAAGCCGATTGGCCCACCCAACCTATCTTGTCTCGTGACCATACTTAGTAGTCTTTACCTTGCCAACAACAAAGCAATGATCGTGGCTCTTCGAGGGTGTAGCCTAATGGTTAAAGGTTGGGAAAATATAAAAGGTGTGTACATATTGTGGATAATTATTATACGCTAGGTCAGGGTCATTATGAGCCTCGTAACAACATACGCAAACCTGTGAAATGCAATTAGTAGTTAACGGATTTTTGACAAATTATAATAAATTCACTGTTCAGCATTAGTGTACCTTGCAGGTTTCGCAGCATCCCTTTTATCAACTACGAACTGTGTAAAACATTACTTTATGGTGTGTATATATACCGGTACTGTATATATTCATTACTATAGTCGTCGGAATAGTGCGCACTCATCTGAATCTTTGAATTTGTAAACAACACTTCTGAAACAGCTGGGATACAATACAGTTTTGCATGGGCTCGTTTGTGATTTCAATAAGATTATTTATAGCTCTCGTAAATCACGAATTTACGAGCATTCCCACCTGTGATATTATAATTTAACTCCAGTTTCACTGACATCCTGAACACAATCATTCAGACTAAGCCAAAGGTATTTCGAATATTAATTAATTTTTATCCACTGACCTTTATTATGTAACTTCACAGATAACCGCTCAGGTCTGTGTTGACTTTATGTAATGCATACAGCCGCATTCTAACCTCTAGAGTTTAGTCTCTATACCAGTCGATACTTCAATATTTTAAACTAAGATGAGCTGACTAGCGCAGTGGTACGTTTGAGCTGGAATACCGATCTTAAGAGTATATACTAAGCCATTACACCCGTGACGTCGTAAATTACTTTCTCCCTGTGATCTTCGAAGTTATTATTGCAGTTAATGGACTTCGAAGACGAACTTCACTTATGTTTGTATAGCAATGTAGAGCCTGTAGTTTATGATCAATCGGTCTTCGGACAGTATATTTCTCTACCGAAATGTTTAACCCCTTCAGCACGATGACTCTGTGACGCTCACCGCTTCCCCCAGAACCGCATGGCTTACTCGCCAGGGCAGAGAATGTAGCTACAGTCTACCTATCATTGTGTACTTTCCTTCTCGAGAAAGCTTGTGTTACAGACAGTTCAGAACTGTTCTTTGTTTTCGTCTGTCACAATCGTTTCTATTTTATTTAGTCAATTGAAAGTATTGTGTTAAGTAATTGAATGATGGGAAGGCGAGCGGGAGAGAGAGAGAGACCAGGTGGTGTGACTTGGTGGTGAGTGTGGCGCGTGGCCGGGCCCCTTGCATAGGCCTCGTGGGATTCGTTGCCTCCTGCCTAACACGGCCTACTAGGCGGCTGCTTACTGGGCGACTGTCGCGCGCCCTCGTGCCATTCCTGTGAACTGGGACTCCACCCATGCGGTCCCTGGAAATATCCTGGTCAGATCCGTCCCAGACAGCATACTCTAAGCATCTCCTTTGAACTGTTCCACACTCTTGTCTTAGAATCTTTCTCTTCTACCGCCTCTTATCATTTCCACTACTTCCTCACCTTTTATTAATATCAATCCCCCTCTGGTTCCCTGCATCCACACCTTGAATTGGTGGCCAGACTGTATTATATGCTGGATCTCACATTTCTTATGTACTAGGCTAAGGTTGAAGATGGTCATTGTTTTTTTGGGAGATTGTATTGCTCGGACTGTCTCCATCAATCACTAATGTTTCTACAGGGTTAAATAATGCTAGACTAGGGATCAGGTACCTTGCTGTTGTTGTTTTCACTGTGTGTAGGCTACTTTTGAGCTGCACGACACTACGGATTCTGTGGGTTACCTGGGTGGATCTTTTGTCTGTGTACCTTGGAGTTTAGACTGTGTAGTGTGTGAGGGCTGCTTGCCTAATCCACCCAACACTGTTCTAACTCTATTTGCTTTTACTTTGAGGGTCGCCAGGAGGATACTCGATACTTGTGATTGAGAATCCTCAAGAGAGCACCCCTTCATATTAACGTAATCAGGCCGCACAGACCCAAGGTCCACACTAGGCTAGGAGCTGCCTTGCTCCACCAGAATTCTGTACCTTTGCACATCCCAGCTAGACTTTATTAACCCGGGTAGACATTGGCTGGATTAGATCATATACTCTTTTATGCATACCCATTATTTCTACACAAGCATTTTGAGGTCTAGGTTGCTGTAGAGAGACACAACCAGCATAGACCGGTTTTGTTAATAGGAGTACTACTTTTTCGTGGCGAGCATTATTACTGTTGCACCGCTTATAATATTCTTGTGTCCAATAACATTATAGGTCCAGCCTTTTTGTGTATTTAGCCTACACGTGCATTGTCCTGCCTCCTGCTATTTTGTGGTTCCATTTCCGATACGTTCTTCTTAGTAGCATCCAACATTATTCAGAAGATTCCTTGTTCGGTGCTTGAGGACTTTACAACACTTTCTTTCATAAAGGAGTGACAGATCTTATTGATTAACGTAACGTTAAGTAAACTTTCTTGTTTGCATTAGATCACTCTTGTGATTTAATTAAGTTAACTATCTTTTCCTTGTGTACCATAACTAAGCAACCATATGTTATAGGTAATAGGCTGTTTCAGAGAACCTCAGCCTATAGTAGAAGCACATAGATACTGAGAGTTAAGATACCCCGCTATCGCAGATATAACTCTGGAGGGTATAATATGTGTTCTTTGTTCGACGGGATTATATATCAGGGGTTGGATCTAGCGTTTCCGTTGTTGCATTTATGCCAGTCTAGTCCAATGTATAAGAGCCACTGATTTATACGAGACCCGATCGTAACAACTCCTTTTCCCCTCTGATTCTGGCTAATATTAGGAAATTTGATGCAGTTTAAGAAGGAGCAATGTAATTCAGAGGGTTTATTGAGGTCGTATTTAACCCTTCGACACCTAGAGGTAGACTATTAGCTTAAGCAAATCGTCTTAATTGTAGCCAGACCAATATGATAAGTACTTGATATATAATTATATCTAAGTAGGGTCTTGGGTATATTTTACGCTTAATAGACGTCCAGGGAGGTCTACAGTTGATCATATTGCCAAAAGGATAATCGTGCGTATGTCTTTGTGTAATAAGGAATAACGCTAAAAGTTGTAATAAACAGTAGGTATATACTATTAATTGGGTATCATAATAATTGATAAAGACAGGCTTAAAACAAACTCAATTTATGAGGATCCACACCTTTATTTATGTACACAATTTTTACAGAACTGTCGAATCTTTAATAACTACTAATTTCAACTCACGAAAATTGTAAAACAAAAAACTGGGAAGCAAATATATATGAAAGGGTTAAAATGTTCGCTTATGAAGGGCAATAGTAGGAGGCTGAAACTCGGTTTTAAAAATAATAATTCTATAGGTTTAGGCAGGGTCTAGAGAATATATTCTCTGGACCCTGGGTTTAGGAACAATTCGTTGCGAGGTAGGTCTTTACACATTTGTGTCCCATAAATGTTCTTTTTTCTCGCAGAAGCATTACGCTATTCATAGTGCAGATTGGTACACTACATAATTAGATTGATATCCAGTGTTCTATAAATGCATATTAATCGTGGTATTGTGCTGAACCTATACATGTCTCGGTGGTGAAATGTTTCGTGTTTAAGTTATGTATGTGGTGTCCCGAGTTCGATTCCTGGTAGGATTACATGCTTTCACTAATTTCATATGGGGGTGATTTGTGCTAAATAGGAAAATTAAGATTAATTATGTAGCCCCCAAAGTGGATGACTGTATACCTAAAAAGTATCACTGGGTCCTAAAGGCTGCCGTTGAGGCTATGGCGGAGGCATTGGAAAACCCTGAAGTCTCCATCATTCGTGTTATCCCCTTCAACACGATGACGTAATTTGCATAATATTCTGGTTACGATTAGATGCTTTTATTGAGCTTATAATCTACCTCTAGGACTCGAATGGGTTAATACGATATCTCATTACACCCTCTGAATAACACACGTCCGTCTATAATCGTCTAATTTTAGCGAGAATCGTAGGTAAAAAGGTGTCTTCGTGCTATAGGGGTTAAGAACTTCATTTGGTGATCTCGAAAGAAATTTGATCAGAGTTGTTGTGGTAATTTCATTGGCTTGATGTCGGGTTGAGACAAATATACCTTGGTAGAATTCCATTGGGTGGTTTTGAAAGACGGTGGTTCAGTTTAGCAGTGGTTCTGTGTAGCAGTGGGTATTTCACGAACACAAACGCATCTCTGAAGGTTCTTGATAGCGGTTTGTTGAAATTTGCATGGGCCATAATTTCCTTGTTGAATGTTGTGGGTGATCCAATATCCATGTTGAACATTGTGGTGGGCCATGATTTCCGTGTTGAACATATCCTTGTTGAACATTGCGGGGGCCATGATTTCCTTGTTAAACATTTCCTTGTTGAACATTACAGGGGCCATAAATTCCTTGAATGTTGTGAGTGATACAATATCCTTGTTGAATGTTGCAAGGCCATGATTTCTTTGTTGAACATTGCAGGGGCCATAATTTCCTTGTTGAACATTGCAGGGGCCATGATTTCCTTGTTGAACATTTCCTTGTTGCAGGGACCATAATTTCCTTGTTGAACGTTGCAGGGGCCATAATTTCCTTGTTGAACGTTGCAGGGACCATGATTTCCTTGTTGAACATTTCCTTGTTGAACGTTGCAGGGGCCATAATTTCCTTGTTGAACGTTGCAGGGGCCATAATTTCCTTGTTGAACGTTGCAGGGGCCATAATTTCCTTGTTGAACGTTGCAGGGGCCATAATTTCCTTGTTGAACGTTATAATTTCCTTGTTGAATGTTGTGGGGGCCATAAATTCCTTGTTCAATGTTGCGGGGACTATTATATCTTTGTTGAGAGTTTTGTGGGCCATCATATCCATGTCGAAGATTGTGGAGCTTCTATCCTTATTCATGAGAGCTTTCAGGGCATATCGGAGTGTGTTGTCGCCGTGTTTGGGGGGCAGAACTCCCTGCTTCTCCCAGTAGCGGATCCAGCGGTAGACGGTGGAAAGGCTGACTCCCATCTCCAGGGCGATGTCCTTGGCCACTATCCCTCGCAGCCACAGACACAGGATCTTGTAGCGGTCGGCTGGAATGGGTCGGGTTGGCCGGCATAGTCGACGAGAGGCCATGTTAATGCTGAATAGAATCAATTTGTATTAGCAAGAGAAATTTAATTGTAGTTTTCATTAAAATTAATTTTTTTTTTTTGTCCGAAAGTATATACCATATAACTTTGGAAGTTGTGGTGCTGGAATCCATCCAATTAAGTCATTTAACCTCCATTTCGGTACCCTATTCCATAGCTTGATTAATTCCTCTAGTTATAAGTATAACTCAATCAAATTAAAATATTCGCGGTAAAGGAGGGACCATTTTTATTAGTTTGATATGTCATTCCAATTGCTTAGATTTAAGTAAAATTAGAATTAGTTGTATGTTCTGGATCCCCTTTTCCCTCGAGCTTAGCCCCATTAGGTTTGAGATTTAAACATTTTGTCTATTTGACGATTTAATGATTTTTCAACTTATGTCAAATTATTTTTCTGTCGAGCAGGCCAACGCGGCAGTGTACGCGGTGCAGCGCGAGTGTCGGCGAGTGTCGGGAATTTGGGATAATCATTAGCGAGTGCAAAAATGTCATCACTCGCGTTGGAGTTGCGCTCCGACTCGCCAATGTGTGAACCTTGCTTTAAGGGGCCCTCACACCGTCAGAAGTGCGAGCTAGAGTCACTAGGAGTAGGGGAAATTTAGGACTCGCGTGCCTATTCGCGGTGAAAATCGGTGACTCCTAGTGACTCGAGGTACTCCTGTCAGACTCCCACTCGCTCGCGGTGAAAATTGATGACTAATAGTGACTCTAGCGACTCCTGTTAGACTCCCACTAGCTCGCACTCCTGATTGTGTGAGGGCCCCTTTACGGGAGCGAAGCATAGACGTTGGTAAAGAGAGACTAACTAAGAGTTGAGAGGGGTGGAAATTAGTTATTTGAGAAGTGCATGGGTATTCTGTGATTGGGTGCTAGGGTTCCTTCTCTCTCCCAGTGACGTATCTACCAATTATTATTATTATTATTATTATTATTATTAGTAGTAGTAGTAGTAGTAGAAGTAATGTTTATTGATTTAAGAGAACTTCTTGAATTTTATTTTGAGCTGTCTAAATCTGAGCTTGTTAGTACCAGGGTTATTATTATTATTATTATTATTATTATTATTATTATTATTATTTAGGTGACTTATTAAGACCAGGAGATAGATTATAAGCTAAAGAAAATCGTCTAATGGAAACCAGATTATCATAGAGTTAAAAGGGTTATCCCTACTTTGGTTGTTTTTCAGACCTCCCCGGTTTCGCTCCATTAGTTTAGAGATCTTAGGCCGTTTCGCGCCATTAGTTTGATGATAATAAGACGTTTAATTTCATTCAGGTGCCGATATTTTACTGGGCAAGCAATAGCGAGCCTGCAAAAAAAAAAAAAAAAAATCACCCTTTACCCTGAACAAGTTTCTATCTATTTTTTTTACAAATTTAACTTGAAAGGGGTCTGTTTGGACATTTTTGTTTAGTTTCAAGGAAGTCTGAGTGACCGTTTTTGTTAGCCAAGGGGACAAGCTAAACTACATTGATCGAAAATGAAAAAAGCAAGCAAAATCTTCAATTAAATAAATAAACAAAATACAACATTAATTCTCAAGACGTCGGATCAGATAGTGTTAACCCCTTTAGCACGATGATGCCTTTTTACCTTGGATTCTGGATAAAAATATACTATTTTATTCAGTTTAACCCGGGAAAGTCGAGCGTCCTCATAGGAGGTTTGGTGGTGGAAGGCGAATGTCCTCGTAAGATCCAAGGCCTAAAATGAGCCTTTTAAAACACCCCAGTAGCACTCAAAACAAAGCAATATTTGATTAGGTGAGATATGTCTCTTACATTACTTGTTACCATTCCTACATTATGTGTTCCAAGGCCACCCCCCCTTCCCCTCCTTTTCCCCCCTCCTCAATCATCACCTATTTTTCCTCTTATTCCCCTTTTTATCGGGTTATTTTTGGATCCAATTTCCTTCATTCGATCTCTATAGGATGGGTGAGGCATCTAGAGATCCTTGCAACAGAGAGACTTCTACTTAAAACCGTCAGTGTCGCTTGAGAACTCGGGAGGATAGGATATATGCCGCCGCGGCTCTACCCTCATGAATGGACCGGTCGACAATAATAAGTCTTTTCACCCACCAAATACTATTCCCACTTGTTTTCTTGCTCTTAAATGTTAATATCTTCATATTAAACATAAAATAGGCACATATGAATAAGTAATAACGATATTTATGGTAAAATGACGATTTTCGTCGGGAATGAACCAAAATACCTCTGCATAGCGGGACGTTTCAAATACCATAGTCTAGGCTTTGCCGGGTTAAGGAATTATGTTACTCAGGGGTTTTATCGAGATGTATTTACCCCTTTGAGTCCTAAAGGTAGATTAGCCTATAGGCTAACGATAATCGCCTATTGGTAACCAAAATACAACGAAATTTACGTCATCGTGCTGAAAAGGTTAAATAAAGTTAACTTCACTATCTTGGTACTGAACAGGGGTTGCTGATGGCAAGGGGGTGACCCAAGACAACCAGCTCCTGCTCAATACTGCAGGGGACTGCCGGGATTGCAGTTTGTCGGAAACCGCCAGGACGTGACCCCAACGTCTGCTTTTCTCTCAGGGTGTGCTCCCCTAGCCTTTGTCTTACTAGACTAAACCACAAGGCAGTGGGTGTGTGCGGTTGTTGGTAGATGACCAGGATGCACATCATACCTCTGGGGGCCACCGCATGCCCCGAGATCCCCTATTGATTTAGCCTGGGGTCGCAAGACACCCAGTTACCGTGTGTGGCCCTGTGGAGGCACAATAAGTCTTGGTGATGGAGAGGCTATGTACTGGCAGAGGGAGACTTACGCACTCGTCCCCCTTTTCACCACAAGGGTTAGCCAGCGACAGCAGCTGAAAGCGAGAATTGCATGCAAGCAAGCAGCACTACACCAACATGCTACTGCACTAGTCGCATCACAATACCCTGTATGATAACACCTTCCCTACCTTCCCGTCCTCATTCAGACTCCCCTCCTGCCCTCGCCACTGCCCGCTAACCTTCCCTACCTCCCCGTCCTCATTCAGACTCCCCTCCTGCCCTCGCCACTGCCCGCTATCCTTTCCTACCTCCTCGTCCTCATTCAGACTCTCCTCGCCACTGCCCGCTAACCTTTCCTACCTCCCCGTCCTCATTCAGACTCCCCTCGCCACTGTCCGCTAACCTTTCCTACCTCCCCGTCCTCATTCAGACTCCCCTCGCCACTGTCCGCTAACCTTTCCTACCTCCCCGTCCTCATTCAGACTCCCGTCCTGCCCTCGCCACTGCCCGCTAACCTTTCCTACCTCCCCGTCCTCATTCAGACTCCCCTCGCCACTGTCCGCTAACCTTTCCTACACACACACACTAAGCCCAAGCTTGAACTAAATGCATGAATATAAACATGAGTTGCAGTGCACTCCTTACATAAATTCCAACGTACTATAACAAAAATATAGTCCTTTTATGCAATTGGATTCCTACAGTCTGTTACAAAAGTATAATATACAGAGAATGTCCTTTGTACACGATCTTATAGCGGTCAAATATTCATGGGCTTTGGATTCCTACGGCCTAAGTTACAAAAGGTATACAGTAAACAATAGTAGAGTCACATAGGTTTACGATAGCTATTTGTGTCCTATTCATCTCTTTGTAAACGCTTGGGTCACCGCTATTAAAAACACTAACGAAAATTAACTCTATCCCTATCTTTACTACGTTTTTTATGATTGCAATATTTTTCTCTGTTTTACATGTCTGGTGTTCATCCTAAGTAAAGTTTACCTTTTATTGTTTTTTGTTCGCATATATTTTCGTTTATATAGTGACACAACACCTTGCTGTTGCGGTGCCATGTTTTCAGTCAATCTATCCATTTATTTATATTTTTTTTTTTTTACTATCATTTTCTCTCCCGGCATTAGTATGCAGACTAATTAAACTCATAACAATGCCACTCCAACAGCTTCCTCTCTCTTCAACACCCCTTTTTCCCTCCCACACTCTTCAGAATATAGAAAAAGTAGAAAGTAACTACGAGGTGCCGTTGTAAAGGCATCCCTCAATACCTTCACCTGACCTAGTAATATGGGAATACATCATGTTTCAGTATATTGTTTATTCCGGATCACCTCAATGGGACGAAACAGTCTGTGTCTTTGTGGTATATGTCTCTATATAACAAATTCTAACTCACTCTCTCAAAAGCCTTCTACTTTGCTATCCTTATCTTCAACTTAGTAGCAACTTTTGTTAGGATTAAGTTCGGACTGCCTAGTAGGGGTCGCAAGGTATGTGTAGTCTGTGTATCTTCATAACTCTCTCTCTCTCTCTCTCTCTCTCTCTCTCTCCTGTTACTTACAAGGGAAGCAGTAAGTGATGTTCCCGGTGGCGAGGTAAGGTCTGCAGTGCCACACATCACTATCTTCCCCTGTATATAAACAAGTCCCCGGTACCTCCCCCCTAGTCACGTCGGGAGAGAGAGAGAGAGAGAGAGATTTTCCACGATAACCACCCTTCTCTCCTTTATTTGTTTTTCATCGGTTTCAAAACTGCCTGGTCTTTTGCATGAAAGCCTTTTTATGCTATTACTATTATATTGGAAATAGCCTACATAATACAGAGGTTAATTACATTTTTGTTATTTATGTATCTTGAACTACAGGGCATTGAACTCTTATTTGCACATATCGTAAATAAATAAATAAATATTATATATTACATATCTTCTAATCTAATGACACACAACATGTAATGTATTAACCACCCCTTCTGTACCGGCGACGTTTGTCTATTTTATTATAGTTATGTTAATTTTAGACGATTTTGTGTAGTTTAAAAATGATATGTGGTAGTAAAAAGGGTAAAGTGAGATAGTTCGAAGCTTATCAATTGCTTGAGCCCCTTTTTAAGCGGTATAAAATCGTCTAATAGTTGCTAGAATAAAGTCAACAGGACATCATCGGTACAGAAGGGGTTAGACAGAAATACAAATTATAGGATTACTGAATGATACAGGGTTCAGGGTCTCAACTCTATCAAGCCCCAAGACCCCCTTCAAAATCAAATTGTACATTTTCGGTAGAGAAATTTCCCGGCCAATGGCCGGTTCCACCCACATTACAGGTTCGCTATAACTCAACAGGAAAAACATCGATGCCTAAAATAATTGAACAGTCTTAAAATCGCCAAACTAATTAAGAAAACTTCATATAATCTCAAAACTAATGGTGCTAAATATTAGGGAGAAGAGGATCTAGATAAAAAGAGCTCCCCTTATCCCGTTCAGTACCAGGGAAGTCCTTTTCATCATTTTCCGGCAACAATTAGAAGATTTTATTCAGCTTAGGAAGGACGTCTAGGAATAATAAGACTTCAAACAATTGCTGGAGCCCTTCTGAAACTGAATAAAATCGTCTAGTACAGAAGGAGTTAAGAAAACGTCATATAACCTCAAAACTAAAGGGGCTAAACATGAGGGAGAAGGGGCGCCAGAAAAAAAGCTCCCCTTAACGCTTCGCAGCAATGAGTATCTCTAGCAGCAGCAGACAGACTCCTCCACCACATCCAAAGACCAAGATGAAGAAGGGGCCCTGCAGGTGATCTAGAGTCAACACCACCTGGGAAAGCGAGAGAGGAAAGAAGATGTGATTAAGGGGGCAGTGGCTGGTTTGTTGGTCTATTAATTAATTTATTCATTGACTTTTTAGTTTCCTCGCTAGACCTCCATCAAGCTTAGAAAAACACCCCCTAGACCCCCCCCCCCTCCCCATTCAAGATAAATGTGTAAATTTTTTCGGTAGACCTAGCGATTCGTGACACGCCTAATGTTCTTGGGAATTACGGCATTTGGCAAGAAAAAACAAAAAACAAAAACCATAGCAAACAAAATCCTTCTCACCTCTCTCGTGTTTCTCTGAGCCCTGATCCTCTGCTGTTCCAGTAACTCCTCTTTCGTCAGCACCTCCTCCTCCTTCGACCCCTTCAGGAAGTAGGTCAGGGCGTCTCTAATCCACTTGTTTATGATCCCAGACCTCAGACATCTCTGCATTACTTTGTTGAAGGTCCGCCGATATGGAGCACCCTAGAACAAAAAATATAGTGTGGGATAGAACCATAGCCGGAATGTGTTTGTGTTTTCCCTGTTCTTGCTCTGTCTTGAGTCGGCCACCCCCAAGAAAAAAGGAAAACAAAAATAATAAAATAGAATAAAATAGAAAATAAAAATAAAAATAGGAAAAGTGGGGATTGGGCCTGAGCATATACAGTAGATAGAATAGGAATGAACAAATTCCTCAGTGGCCAGGTGGAGATGTCTACGAAACTACACTCCTAAATCAACCATTCTGCTTTTCTCTCTCAAACATAATAACAACTGAGTACAATTTGCTATGGCCAACTGTACTTCAGTTACCTGAGGTACCGTACAACAATAGCCAGAATGACAGAACTCCTCTGTAATCGACATTTGATCATACATATTAACGACTGCATTAAAAACTACTCTCTTAACTCAACCATTCTGTTTTTATCTCTCATACATATAACCACCAAGTGAGTACACATTGCTGCGGCCAACTGTCCTTTCTAAACCATCTTTTCTCTCTTAAATAATAGGCTAGGTGTTAGATACAAGCAGCCTAGTAAGGATATATATATATATATTGTTGCTTGCTTTCCTTTGTACTCCTTTTAACCCCTTCTGTACCTGCGAAGTCTTTTTAAATATAATCTGGCTGCTATTAGACGATTGTATTAAGTTGATAAAGGGCATACAGCAATTATCAGGCTTCGATCTATCTCATTTAACCCTTTTTACTACCACATATCCTTCTTAAACTGCTCATAATCGTCTAAATATAGCTAGAATGAAACCAAAAAGACATCCCCGGTACAGAAGGGGTTAAGAAATGTACTATAGTTACCTGAGGAACACCACAACCATAGCCCGAATGAAAGAACTCCTCAGTAGCCGACATTTCTTCATACAAATTAACGACTGCATAAGAAACTACACTCCTAACTCAATCATTCTAGTAATTTGTACTCCCATACTGAGTGAGTACGAATTGATCCGACCAACTGTACTTTAGTATTTATTGTTGATAAGACCTTTCAATCCAGAGAGGCATATATTTAGCAACTTTCACAGTGCATAATGGTGATTCATGTCAGATTCACAGTGTATAACTGTGATTCATGTCAAACATAAACAGTCCTATACAGTAGTTACCTGAGGGACCCCGCAACCATAGCCCGAATGAAAGAACTCCTCAGTGGCCAGGTGGATATCAGTCTTCCTCTTGGGGTTGTTGTTGTGTATGGCCACCATGGGCTGGAGGTAGAACTTGTAGGAGAGGAAGGCGTAGTGGCCCTGATCCACTAAGGGAATGATCTCGGAGGTAGGGTGGAACGCCATCTCCCGGAATATCCTTTGGTACAGTGGAACGTCGGATGTGGAAAACAGCTGGTACACTGAACCCTGGGGACAAATTGTGGTATATCAGCTGATAGTATTGATTAATTTCACCATACATATAATATGTAATTTTTAGAAGCAACATTTATAAACTAATTTATAAATAAATAAATCCATAATACCCTATGAGAGCACAGCACCCACGCTGATAAGGGTCAAGACTGTTCTAGCTCCACTATCATTACTTCTATGGAGGGATTCGGTAAGTACAAATTTATAAACTTCAGCAGTGACATTATTTACATCAAACATTTTCATTTCATTCAAACCAACCTTTGATTGTTCCATGCCTATAGCGAGATTGGACTGCAGCAGTTCCTGAAGGGTGTCTATGGTAGGTGGAACGTAGGGCACGGCCAGGGTGCTGGTGAGGGAAGTCTTGTAGTACGAGGTGACTAGGAAGGCGTACAGGAACCAAAACCCTAGAAATATCTGAAATAAACCATACAAACCTATACTGTACGTACATACAAAAAAGAGTGACATGTCATCAGATTTACCCATAATCACCATCACCCACTGAAAGAGCATTGCTGGTTACCATTGCAACCGCACCCTGTGATGTTTTTCTTTGTTGAATAATACTAAAGAGCACATGCAATATGCTTTAGAATTACAATAACAAAACTACAACAATTTCGTCTTACCCTGCCTGCTGAGAGCCAGAAGCAGGAGTGTAGTGACTGACTGAGGAAGGAGGCCAAGGCGTGCATGAAGGCGTGGGAGGACAGGAGACTGGACGACCCGAGAGTGCTCTGGGCGTGGTAGATGACGTGGTAGAGCAGCGACCCACAACCCACGGAGACCAACACACACAACCATACCTCAACTGGGGAAGGAATATTGTTGATTATATCTTCGCAATGAGAAATAATACCTGTTATATTTGGGATTGCATTTGAAGAGCATATTCACTGGTATACTCCTTAACCCCTTCTGTACCGGCGCTGTTCTTTTTACTATATTTTGGCTCTTATTACACAATGTATTGAGCTTAAAAAGGGCCTCCAGCAATAAGCAGGCTTCAAACTATCTCACTAAACCCTTCTTACTACCACAGATCCTTCTTAAACTGCACACAATCGTTTATAAAAAGCTAGAATAATATTTATAAAATGTCGCCGGTACAATAGGTGTTAACCATTTCAGCATTTGAGACGCTTTTTCTCTATATTTGTGTTAACAATAGACAATTTTGCTCAGGTTTGGAAGGCCTGCTTGTACCGATAGGGTAATATCCATCTCAATACACCCTCTCACTCCCATAATTTCAACCTAAGCTAATTAAAATCGCCTAATAACAGACAAAATATAACAAAGAAATAAGTCTCTGAATATCGAATACCTACCTTTGAATGGCGTAATAATCTTGCGCCAGAGAGGGTCCGGGCGGCTCTTGGGCGTGAGGAAGGTGAGGGCGTCGAACACGTAGTAGTCGGTAAAATCCACATTAGCCGAACGCTCCAGGTTCACGGTCAGGTCGAACGCGAAATTGGCGATCCCGAATTCCACGTCTCCCACCACGCCTCCGAAGTGCCCCTGTAGAGTGTGTAAACATGGTAATTTAGTTCAGTATAATTATAATAAAATGCATAATTACCTTCTTTATATATGTACAGTACTTTAATATTCGTGACATTATCTCTATCTGCATTTTACACCTATAATTCATTATTATATAATTAGGCTACAATTACCACACTTGCTAATAATTTTCACTGATGCTATAGACATAAGCATGTTTTTAAAATAAACACTTGATTGACGCACACGTGACAATTATTGATTGAAGCACTACTCACGTCATCTTTAAGGTAACCCCAAATTCCATCGGCAGGTATCTTGATCTCGTAAGTAAAGTTCAATTGTTTGGCAATAGTTTCTGTGAGGAAATAGGCAACACAAGGTTTGTATTTAGCGATTAGGGTGTCTACTCCTCTTTGAAAATCCGAAAAAGGTATGTATTCTAGGGTCACGCCTGTCAGTTTTTGGCCGTAGAAGTTGGCCATCTGTTCTGGGAATATGTATTCCGTACTGGTGAGTCCTGTGTCTCTGGACCACCGGTTTACAGTGAGGACTTGTGGGGAGCCTGAAGGGTGCAAGAGCTGGCGGATTAATACACGCCAGTAGTTCTTGTTTTGAGCTTTATCTTGGAGAAGAACTACCACGTCCTCCTCCTTCTCCAACTGCCGATTTAGAAGGAAGGCCTGTGCTGCAACTGAATTGTGGGCGTAGACCATAAAATACCGATTGATTCTCTTACTGGAGATCGGGTCAGTCATTAAAGAGAGGAGCTGGGCATCTGGAGGTCTAGGCATCATATACGTCACACAAGCCATGGGAATGATACTGCCTGGTCTCTTGTTGATTTGCAGGATTATATTCTGAACATCCTTGAATGTTTCAAGAGATGTCACTAAACGTATACTTGGCTTTGAGTCCTCAATTTCACCTTTTTCGAAATGGTTCGCGTATGTCGACAAGAAACTGTTTGATATTTCCCGAGCTTCAGGCGTAATGGAGTTATTTGTAGGTCCAATTACATCAGGAAGAGCCATAACAACCCTGAGACAGTGAGGGGTGTACTGTCTGTCCAACAGGTCCATCAGAAGTACTAAATCGGTAGTTTTAGCATTCTGGGAAATATCCACAGCATCACTAACGGCACCAGCGAGTGAGTGACGAGTCCCTCCTGATATATTGAGGGTGAAGAGAAGGTAAAGGATTGTGGCCGCTCCTATATTATGAAGTCGATCCATCACGTGCCTGTAAAATGTAAATTAAATAGATTAGGTCTGTAGTGGTGTTAATTGGGCTTGTTTTCATAGCCCTTCAGTCAAGAATCAATATCAAGATCATAATAGCTATGGTTCTGTCTAATATCTATATACCTAGATGTGTTATTGAATGTTCAACCGTTCAAAAACCGATTATTACTCTTATCCCAATTAACTGATTTTACAAATGAATAGCCTCCCAACACTTATTTGTTTACACATTGACTAGTTACCGGTAGCTTAGATACAAACAGATTAGTAAGGATCAATATATTTATTGTTGCATTTTTTCCTTTGTACTCCTTTGTATATAATAGAAAATGTGATAAACAAAAAAATATAAGACACATAATGACATTATTGGCATTAATAATATCTACTTTTGAACAATGAATAATTGGTTCATTCATGCCACTGCTATTATTTAACTAAGAATGTCTTAAGTATAAAATATTATAATGCTATGCTTATCAGGAGATGTCCTCCGAACAAATAATGTATTCAATATTTTATACCACTTGAGGTGCAATGGTGAAATAGCCTTACATTAAGTTCATATGATCAGGTTAACATCCTGGCTAAGAAAACATTTACATTTGTACACTACATAATGTTGGTGATTGAAGCGTAACTTGTAAAAAGCTTGCAGCAAAGGCGAATAGGAAAATAATATTGGGTACGTCTATTTTCACCTCGTATAATAGCCTCAAAGCCGGTATCACACGAACACTTTTTTCCTACAACATTTATCCTCAACACTTTTCTGGCAGCTAATGAGATGGACTTTATATATCATTCTTATTCCCAAATTAATCTACATTCAGTCTAGTTTCCGATACCAGTGCAAAATATCACAGAAATGTTGCCAGAAAAATGTTGACCATCGGATGTTGACTATAAAAGCTCTCGTGTGATACCTACTTTAGCAATATCTGTAGGAATCTCTTCTGGACATCACCACTCTCCTCTCCTCCAATTCTTTCAAGAGTCTACCCTCGTTCTATCTCAAAACACCCGTTTTCTCTCCAAGCGAAGGTGTGAAAGCGTCGCTTCGACTAGAATATCACTATCTATAATATATTTCCAGGCGAGGTACCGTAATCCTTGAGAGGGGTTGGACGCGAATGAATCGCCTTCACATGCTTTCATATACCGAGGCAACTCATTCGATTATCTAGCTTCTGCTCACGGGGGAGGGTCGCTTTAGGGGAGGTTCTTTAGTTTGTTCCCTAGACCTCCATCAAGCTTAAAATTACACTCCCTAGACCCCCTTTCAAGAAATATTTGTACAGTTTTCGGTACATTTATCTTGAAAGGTGGTCAAGGGGGTTTAATTTTAAGTTTGATGGAGGTTAAGGTAATAAACTAAAAACCTCCCATTAACTTTTATGCTTATAATAAGCCTACATAATATTCTGAGACTCTGCGGATTATACGAGTTGACTGTACGTGACAAAATTCGTTTGTGTATTGACAATTAATAGAATAACGTATAAATACTAATAATTCTTATAGCTCACGCTCAAACGAACTTTAACCTCGAGCTAACGAATCCAAACATATTGCTTCGTGAAAATATATTTGTAGTTTTTCTATTTCAGAGTAGAAATGAAACCTCGATTTTGAGCTAATTGAAGCTTCTGTTAAGTGTTTAGTCTTGGATAAATCAATAACAGAGATTGTGTTGTTCTATATCGCAGTCTTTCCACTGACACGCAAGGGAATGGAGTTCCCGAAAAAGGCTCCGGTCCTTAAATGACTTTATTTGCAGTGTGCTGGCTAAATAATCCAATAGGGTTGATAGCTTCAGAAGTCTTATTTTAACAAACTAATTACTGACGTGCACAGGCGAAGAGTACCACAAGCTTGCAATACTTTTTCACTACCCCTATTTATTTATATTTCTGCTTCTTGCATCGAATAATATATTGGCAATGATGGCAGGCAATTTATTGCAAAATGTAGAACAGTACTGAACATAATGTATTCCCAGTATCACGACCTTCTCAATAAGTTGAGGAAGACTTAACTATGCTAAATATTATCAGTTTTCGGGAATGTGATCTTCTATTCAATGCATCTTTGTTATTTCGTCGGAAACAGACTAGCTCCACATTACCGCTCGGCTGGCTCTATTGTTCTTCTGATTATTTGACTGGATCAGTCAAAATAGTTGTTAAGAGGGAAAGAAACTAGCAAGGAGAAGGGTTTGGAACGGCGTGGTGATTGGCAGTGTTCGATGGAGGCCTTAGGTGCTTTGCAACGCTTGTTAACTAGATTTGTGGACGGATATGCACTGATTAGTAAACTGACATTTACCTAGCGCAATAACTACATGCTTTAGGACTCAAACTACGCAATGTTAAAGCTCGACTAAGTCCTCTTCCTTCCAGTGTAAAAAAAATACTTAGGAGAGATGAACAAAAGTACTTGATACATTCAAAAGATTCTGGAGAGATGTGCATGACCTTTGTAAACCATAGGGAGGAACATATTTAGGATACCTACACTTACGGGAAAGACGAGTTTTGGGGTCTCTTAAGAAAATAGGAGTCTGCAGAAAGCCGATTGGCCCACCCAACCTATCTTGTCTCGTGACCATACTTAGTAGTCTTTACCTTGCCAACAACAAAGCTATGATCGTGGCTCTTCGAAGGTGTAGCCTAATGGTTAAAGGTTGGGAAAATATAAAAGGTGTGTACATATTGTGGATAATTAGTATACGCTAGTTCAGGGTCATTATGAGCCTCGTAACAACATACGCAAACCTGTGAAATGCAATTAGTAGTTAACGGATTTTTGACAAATTATAATAAATTCACTGTTCAGCATTAGTGTACCTTGCAGGTTTCGCAGCATCCCTTTTATCAACTACGAACTGTGTAAAACATTACTTTATGGTGTGTATATATACCGGTACTGTATATATTCATTACTATAGTCGTCGGAATAGTGCGCACTCATCTGAATCTTTGAATTTGTAAACAACACTTCTGAAACAGCTGGGATACAATACAGTTTTGCATGGGCTCGTTTGTGATTTCAATAAGATTATTTATAGCTCTCGTAAATCACGAATTTACGAGCATTCTCACCTGTGATATTATAATTTAACTCCAGTTTCACTGACATCCTGAACACAATCATTCAGACTAAGCCAAAGGTATTTCGAATATTAATTAATTTTTATCCACTGACCTTTATTATGTAACTTCACAGATAACCGCTCAGGTCTGTGTTGACTTTATGTAATGCATACAGCCGCAGTCTAACCTCTAGAGTCTAGTCTCTATACCAGTCGATACTTCAAAATTTTAAACTAAGATGAGCTGACTAGCGCAGTGGTACGTTTGAGCTGGAATACCGATCTTAAGAGTATATACTAAGCCATTACACCCGTGACGTCGTAAATTACTTTCTCCCTGTGATCTTCCAAGTTATTATTGCAGTTAATGGACTTCGAAGACGAACTTCACTTATGTTTGTATAGCAATGTAGAGCCTGTAGTTTATGATCAATCGGTCTTGGGGACAGTATATTTCTCTACCGAAATGTTTAACCCCTTCAGCACGATGACTCCTTTTCCCCTCTGAGTCTGGCTAATATTAGGAAATTTGATGCAGTTTAAGAAGGAGCAATGTAATTCAGAGGGTTTATTGAAGTCGTATTTAACCCTTCAACACCTAGAGGTAGACTATAATCTTAAGCAAATCGTCTTAATTGTAGCCAGAACAATATGATAAGTACTTCATATATAATTATATCTAAGTGGGGTCTTGGGTATATTTTACGCTTAATAGACGTCCAGGAAGGTCTACAGTTGATAATATTGCCAAAAGGATAATCGTGCGTATGTCTTTGTGTAATAAGGAATAACGCTAAAAGTTGTAATAAACAGTATGTATATACTATTAATTGGGTATCATAATAATTGATAAAGACAGGCTTAAAACAAACTCAATTTATGAGGATCCACACCTTTATTTATGTACACAATTTTTACAGAACTGTCGAATCTTTAATAACTACTAATTTCAACTCACGAAAATTATAAAACAAAAAACTGGGACGCAAATATATATGAAAGGGTTAAACTGTTCGCTTATGAAGGGCAATAGTAGGAGGCTGAAACTCGGTTTTAAAAATAATAATTCTATAGGTTTAGGCAGGGTCCAGAGAATATATTCTCTGGACCCTGGGTTTAGGAACAATTCGTTGCGAGGTAGGTCTTTACACATTTGTGTCCCATAAATGTTCTTTTTTCTCGCAGAAGCATTACGCTATTCATAGTGCAGTTTGGTACAGTACATAATTAGATTGATATCCAGTGTTCTATAAATGCATATTAATCGTGGTCTTGTGGTGAACCTATACATGTCTCGGTGGTGAAATGTTTAGTGTTTTAAGTTATGTATGTGGTGTCCCGAGTTAGATTCCTGGTAGGATTACATGCTTTCACTAATTTCATATGGGGGTGATTTGTGCTAAATAGGAAAATTAAGATTAATTATGTAGCCCCCAAAGTGGATGACTGTATACCTAAAAAGTATCACTGGGTCCTAAAGGCTGCCGTTGAGGCTATGGCGGAGGCATTGGAAAACCCTGAAGTCTCCATCATTCGTGTTATCCCCTTCAGCACGATGACTTAATTTGCATCATATTCTGGTTACGATTAGACGCTTTTATTGAGCTTATAATCTACCTCTAGGACTCGAATTGGTTAATACGATCTCATTACACCCTCTGAATAACACACGTCCGTCTTAAGCTGCTATAATCGTCTAATTTTAGCCAGAATCGTAGGTAAAAAGGTGTCATCGTGCTATAGGGGTTAAGAGCTTCATTTGGTGATCTCGAAAGAAATTTGATCAGAGTTGTTGTGGTAATTTCATTGGCTTGATGTCGGGTTGAGACAAATATACCTGGGTAGAATTCCATTGGGTGGTTTTGAAAGACGGTGGTTCAGTTTAGCAGTGGTTCTGTGTAGCAGTGGGTATTTCACGAACACAAACGCATCTCTGAAGGTTCTTGATAGCGGTTTGTTGAAATTTGCATGGGCCATAATTTCCTTGTTGAATGTTGTGGGTGAATCCAATATCCATGTTGAACATTGTGGTGGGCCATGATTTCCTTTTGGAGTAAGGGGTCGGGCGCAAGTTCGACTAGATAATAGTCCATCAGGCGCCTGGCCCGGGGGGACGATTAATATGAAGGGTGTGCCTGGAAGTGTGGTGGGAGGGCTTGTGGCTTTGGTTCCGCTGCATGTCTGCCTGCCGAGATCGGAACCTCTCCGGGTGGTCAGGGGCCGGGGGAGTGCTGGAGCGACCTTGGTAACCCTGGTCTCTGGGTCTTCTGGGTGACCTGGATGTGTGTGAGTTTGTGTTTTTTATCTGTTTATTTTTTGTTTTATGTTGTTTTTGTGTTTTCCCTGTTCTTGCTCTGTCTTGAGTCGGCTACCCCCAAAATGGGGATTGGGCCTGAGCATATAGATAGATAGATAGATAGATAGATGATTTCTTTGTTGAACATATCCTTGTTGAACATTGCGGGGGCCATGATTTCCTTGTTAAACATTTCCTTGTTGAACATTACAGGGGCCATAAATTCCTTGAATGTTGTGAGTGATACAATATCCTTGTTGAATGTTGCAGTAGCCATGATTTCCTTGTTGAATGTTGCAGGGGCCATGATTTCCTTGTTGAATGTTGCAGGGCCATGATTTCTTTGTTGAACATTGCAGGGGCCATAATTTCCTTGTTGAACATTGCAGAGGCCATGATTTCCTTGTTGAACATTTCCTTGTTGCAGGGACCATAACTTCCTTGTTGAACGTTGCAGGGGCCATAATTTCCTTGGTGAACGTTGCAGGGACCATAATTTCCTTGTTTAACATTTCCTTGTTGAACGTTGCAGGGACCATGATTTCCTTGTTGAACATTTCCTTGTTGAACGTTGCAGGGACCATAATTTTCTTGTTGAACGTTGCAGGGGCCATAATTTCCTTGTTGAACGTTATAATTTTCTTGTTGAATGTTGTGGGGGCCAAAAATTCCTTGTTCAATGTTGCGGGGACTATTATATCTTTGTTAAGAGTTTTTTGGGCCATCATATCCATGTTGAAGATTGTGGAGCTTCTATCCTTATTCATGAGAGCTTTCAGGGCATCTCTGAGTGTGTTGTCGCCGTGTTTGGGGGGCAGAACTCCCTGCTTCTCCCAGTAGCGGATCCAGCGGTAGACGGTGGAAAGGCTGACTCCCATCTCCAGGGCGATGTCCTTGGCCACTATCCCTCGTAGCCACAGACACAGGATCTTGTAGCGGTCGGCTGGAATGGGTCGGGTTGGCCGGCATAGTCGACGAGAGGCCATGTTAATGCTGAATAGAATCAATTTGTATTAGCAAGAGAAATTTAATTGTAGTTTTCATTAAAATTAATCTTTTGTTTTTTTGGACCGAAAGTATATACCATATAACTTTGGAAGTTGTGGTGCTGGAATCCATCCAATTAAGTCATTTAACCTCCATTTCGGTACCCTATTCCATAGCTTTATTAATTCCTCTAGTTATAAGAATAACTCAATCAAATTAAAATATTCGCGGTAAAGGAGGGACCATTTTTATTAGTTTCATATGTCATTCCAATTGCTTAGATTTAAGTAAAATTAGAATTAGTTGTATGTTCTGGATCCCCTTTTCCCTCGAGCTTAGCCCCATTAGGTTTGAGATTTAAACATTTTGCCTATTTGACGATTTAATGATTTTTCAACTTATGTCAAATTATTTTTCTGTCGATCAGGCCAACGCGGCAGTGTACACGGTGCAGCGCGAGTCCACGCGAGTCTGTGCAAGTGTCGGCGAATTTGGGATAATAATTGGCGAGTGCAAAAATGTCATCACTCGCGTTGGAGTTGCGCTCCGACTCGCCAATGTGTGAACCTTGCTTTAACCCTTAAAAAGCGGCTCACCACATAAGTATTTAATAAAGCTGGACTATGTGGCGGCGCTCGACATAGATCGAGTGGCAATTTCAGCACGTAATGTTGCTGAGAGAGAGAGACAAGTGGTGGCAGGAGACTAGCGAGCATATGACTGCTCCAGACCACCGCGGCGAACCTACTGACACGAATCTCAGCTCCCTCCTCCCTCTCTCACTCGCTATATACGGAATTGTATCGGGAAAGTGGCTAATTACCTGCTTTTTGCACTCGCGTTGCACGGTTATTGCAAGAAAACTAGCCATCATAAAAGGATCGGTATGGTGTCATTCGAAATGCCCTTTCAGGGATTGATACTTGTTTTACGTTCTGGGTCTTATTTAGGCATGAAAATGATCACGTAAACAGCCCTATTTTGGCTAAAAACACCCCGCTGGGCGGTACATATAAATAAACCGCATAGGCCGCTAAAGAAGGGTTAAGGGGCCCTCACACAGTCAGAAGTGCGAGCTAGAGTCACTAGGAGTAGGGGAAATTTCGGACTCGCGTGCCTATTCTCGGTGACTCCTAGTGACTCTAGCGACTCCTGTCAGACTCCCACTCGCTCGCGGTGAAAATCGATGACTAATAGTGACTCTAGCGACTCCTGTTAGACTCCCACTAGCTCGCACTCCTGATTGTGTGAGGGCCCCTTTACGGGAGCGAAGCATAGACGTTGGTAAAGAGAGACTAACTAAGAGTTGAGAGGGGTGGAAATTAGTTATTTGAGAAGTGCGTGCGTACTCTGTGATTGGGTGCTTGGGTTCCTTCTCTCTCCCAGTGACGTATCTACCAATTATTATTATTATCATTAGTAGTAGTATTATTAGATTAACACCTTACGAGCGGCCTATGCGGTTTATTATATGTACCGCACAGCGGGGTGTTTTTAGCCAAAATAGGGCTGTTTACGTGATCATTTTCATGCCTAAATAAGACCCAGAACGTAAAACAAGTACCTATCCCTGAAAGGGCATAAACAGAGCTTTCGAATGACACCATAACGATCCTTGTATGATGGATAGTTTTCTTGCAATAACCGTGCAACGCGAGTGCAAAAAGCAGGTAATTCGGTAGTTTCGGTACATAATTGAGTATGTAGTGAGTGAGAGAGGGAGGAGGGAGCTGAGATTTGTGTCAGTAGGTTCGCCGCGGTGGTCTGGAGCAGTCATACGCTCGCTAGTCTCCTGCCACCACTTGTCTCTCTCTCTCAGCCACATTACGTGCTGAAATTGCCACTCGACCTATGTCGAGCGCCGCCACATAGTCCAGCTTTTTTTAACTCGACTTATGTTGCTCGCCGCTAATTAAGGGTTAAATAGCACTGTATGAATATTCCCATATTCAAAATATGCTATAGGGGTACAATGCCTGGTGAGTTATCTGCTCAACAGGTGGCGTTGTGTGTGTGTAAGTGTGAGAGTCTGAGTGTAGGGGATGAGACTGAAGCACGGGAACGAGGTGGCTTCAGAGATGGGGTCGTTTCGGGCCATGAGTGAGCACCGTGCCTCATGTGAAGGCAAGATGGCAGGTGCTCGTTGTACTCTACGTGCTTCACATGTCTCCCTCCCTAGACTGGAACAAGACCTCACGGGCTTCACTGTTCATTGTAAAGCGGTGAATGTTAAGGCTCTAAGCCTATGCCCGAGAGAAAGTAAGTTGGAATATAGAAAAAAAAAAAAAAAAAAAAAAAAGTAGTAGTAGTAGTAGTAGAAGTAATGTTTATTGATTTAAGAGAACTTCTTGAATTTTATTTTGAGCTGTTTAAATCCGAGCTTGTTAGTACCGGGTTATTATTATTATTATCATTATTATTATTATTATTATTTAGGTGACTTATTAAGACCAGGAGATAGATTATAAGCTAAAGAAAATCGTCTAACGGAAACCAGATTATCATAGAGTTAAAAGGGTTATCCCTACTTTGGTTGTTTTTCAGACCTCCCCTGTTTCGCTCCATTAGTTTAGAGATGTTAGGCCGTTTCGCGCCATTAGTTTGATGATAATAAGACGTTTAATTTCATTCAGGTGCCGATATTTTACTGGGCAAGCAATAGCGAGCCTGCAAAAAAAAAAAAAAAAAAAATCACCCTTTACCCTGAACAAGTTTCTATCTATTTTTTTTACAAATTTAACTTGAAAGGGCTCTGTTTGGAATTTTTTGTTTAGTTTCAAGGAAGTCTGAGTGACCGTTTTTGTTATCCAAGGGGACAAGCTAAACTACATTGATCGAAAATGAAAAAAGCAAGCAAAATCTTCAATTAACAAAATACAACATTAATTCTCAAGATGTCGGATCAGATAGTGTTAACCCCTTTAGCACGATGATGCCTTTTTACCTTGGATTCTGGATAAAAATATACTATTTTATTCAGTTTAACCCGGGAAAGTCGAGCGTCCTCATAGGAGGTTTGGTGGTGGAAGGCGAAGGTCCTCATAAGATCCAAGGCCTAAAAAGAGCCTTTTAAAACACCCCAGTGGCACTCAAAACAAAGCAATATGTGATATATGTCTCTTCCATTACTTGTTACCATTCCTACATTATGTGTTCCAAGGCCACGCCCCCCTTCCCCTCCTTTTCCCCCCTCCTCAATTATCACCTATTTTTCCTCTTATTCCCCTTTTTATCGGGTTATTTTTGGATCCAATTTCCTTCATTCGATCTCTATAGGATGGGCGAGGCATCTAGAGATCCTTGCAACAGAGAGACTTCTACTTAAAACCGTCAGTGTCGCTTGAGAACTCGGGAGGAGAGGATATATGCCGCTGCGGCTCTACCCTCATGAATGGACCGGTCGACAATAATAAGTCTTTTCACCCACCAAATCCTATTCCCACTTGTTTTCTTGCTCTTAAACGTTAATATCTTCATATTAAACATAAAATAGGCACATATGAATAAGTAATAACGATATTTATGGTAAAATGACTATTTTCGTCGGGAATGAACCAAAATACCTCTGCATAGCGGGACGTTTCAAATACCATAGTCTAGGCTTTGCCGGGTTAAGGAATTATGTTGCTCAGGGGTTTTATCGAGATGTATTTACCCCTTTGTGTCCTAAAGGTAGATTAGCCTATAGGCTAACGATAATCGCCTATTGGTAACCAAAATACAACGAAATTTACGTCATCGTGCTGAAAAGGTTAAATAAAGTTAACTTCACTATCTTGGTACTGAACAGGGGTTGCTGATGGCAAAGGGGTGACCCAAGACGACCAGCTCCTGCTCAATACTGCAGGGGACTGCTGGGATTGCAGTTTGTCGGAAACCGCCAGGACGTGACCCCAACGTCTGCTTTTCTCTCAGGGTGTGCTCCCCTAGCCTTTGTCTTACTAGACTAAACCACAAGGCAGTGGGTGTGTGCGGTTGTTGGTAGATGACCAGGATGCACATCATACCTCTGGGGGCCACCGCATGCCCCGAGATCCCCTATTGATTTAGCCTGGGGTCGCAAGACACCCAGTTACCGTGTGTGGCCCTGTGGAGGCACAATAAGAGTCTTGGTGATGGAGAGGCTATGTACTAGCAGAGGGAGACCTACGCACTCGGCCCCCTTTTCACCACAAGGGTTAGCCAGCGGCAGCAGCTGAAAGCGAGAATTGCATGCAAGCAAGCAGCACTACACCAACATGCTACTGCACTAGTCGCATCACATCACCCTGTGTGATAACACCTTCCCTACCTCCCCATCCTTATTCAGACTCCCCTGCTGCCCTCGCCACTGCCCGCTAACCTTCCCTACCTCCCTGTCCTCATTCAGACTCCCCTCGCCACTGCCCGCTAACCTTCCCTACCTCATTCAGACTCCCCTCCTGCCCTCGCCACTGTCCGCTAACCTTTCCTACCTCCCCGTCCTCATTCAGACTCCCCTCCTGCCCTCGCCACTGCCCGCTATCCTTTCCTACCTCCTCGTCCTCATTCAGACTCCCCTTGCCACTGCCCGCTAACCTTTCCTACCTCCCCGTCATCATTCAGACTCCCCTCGCCACTGTCCGCTAACCTTTCCTACCTCCCCGTCCTCATTCAGACTCCCCTCGCCACTGTCCGCTAACCTTTCCTACACACACACACACTAAGCCCAAGCCTGAACTAAATGCATGAATATAAACATGAGTTGCAGTGCACTCCTTACATAAATTCCAACGTACTATAACAAAAATATAGTCCTTGTATGCAATTGGATTCCTACAGTCTATGTTCCAAAAGTATAATATACAGAGAATGTCCTTTGTACGCGATCTTATAGCGGTCAAATATTCATGGGCTTTGGATTCCTACGGCCTAAGTTACAAAAAGTATACAGTAAACAATAGTAGAGTCACATAGGTTTACGATAGCTATTTGTGTCCTATTCATCTCTTTGTAAACGCTTGGGTCACCGCTATTAAAAACACTAACGAAAATTAATTCTCTATCCCTATCTTTACTAAGTTTTTTATGATTGCATTATTTTTCTCTGTTTTACATGTCTGGTGTTCATCCTAAGTAAAGTTTACCCTTTATTGTTTTTTGTTCGCATATATTTTCGTTTATATAGTGACATAACACCTTGCTGTTGCGGTGCCATGTTTTCAATCAATCAATCAATATTTTTCTCTATTTTTTTTACTATCCTTTTCTCTCCCGGCATTAGTATGCAGACTAATTAAACTCATAACAATGCCACTCCAACAGCTTCCTCTCTCTTCAACACCCCTTTTTCCCTCTCCACACTCTTCAGAATATAGAAAAAGTAGAAAGTAACTACGAGGTGCCGTTGTAAAGGCTTATCCCTCAATACCTTCACCTGACCTAGTAATATGGGAATACATCATGTTTCAGTATTTTGTTTACTCCGGATCACCTCAATGGGACGAAACAGTCTGTGTCTTTGTGGTATATGTATCTATATAACAAATTATAACTCACTCTCTCAAAAGCCTTCTACTTTGCTATCCTTATCTTCAACTTAGTAGCAACTTTTGTTAGGATTAAGTTCGGACTGCCTAGTAGGGATCGCAAGGTATGTGTAGTCTGTGTATCTTTATAACTCTCTCTCTCTCCTGTTACTTACAAGGGAAGCAGTAAGTGATGTTCCCGGTGGCGAGGTAAGGTCTGCAGTGCCACACATCACTATCCTCCCCTGTATATAAACAAGTCCCCGGTACCTCCCCCCTAGTCACGTCGGGAGAGAGAGAGAGAGAGATTTTCCACGATAACCACCCTTCTCTCCTTTATTTGTTTTTCATCGGTTTCAAAACTGCCTGGTCTTTTGCATGAAAGCCTTTTTATGCTATTCCTATTATATTGGAAATAGCCTACATGATACAGAGGTTAATTCAATTTTTGTTATTTATGTATCTTGAACTACAGGGCATTGAACTCTTATTTGCACATATCGTAAATAAATAAATAAATATTATATATTACATATCTTCTAATCTAATGACACACAACATATAATGTATTTAACCACCCCTTCTGTACCGGCGACGTTTGTCTATTTTATTATAGTTTTGTTAATTTTAGACGATTTTGTGTAGTTTAAAAATGATATGTGGTAGTAAAAAGGGTAAAGTGAGATAGTTCGAAGCTTATAAATTGCTTGAGCCCCTTTTTAAGCGGTATGAAATCATCTAATAGTTGCTAGAATAAAGTCAACAGGACATCATTGGTACAGAAGGGGTTAGACAGAAATACAAATTATAGGATTACTGAATGATACAGGGTTCAGGGTCTCAACTCTATCAAGCCCCAAGACTTCCTTCAAAATCAAATTGTACATTTTCGGTAGAGAAATTTCCCGGCCAATGGCCGGTTCCACCCACATTACAGGTTCGCTATAACTCAACAGGAAAAACATCGATGCCTAAAATAATTGAACAGTCTTAAAATCGCCAAACTAATTAAGAAAACTTCATATAATATCAAAACAAATGGTGCTAAATATTAGGGAGAAGAGGATCTAGCTAAAAAAAGCTCTCCTTAACGCTTCGCAGCAATGAGTATCTCTAGAAGCAGCAGACAGACTCCTCCACCACATCCAAAGACCAAGATGAAGAAGGGGCCCTGCAGGTGATCTAGAGTCAACACCACCTGGGAAAGAGAGAGAAGAAAGAAGATGTGATTAAGGGGGCAGTGGCTGGTTTGTTGGTCTATTAATTAATTTATTCATTGATTTTTAGTTTCCTCGCTAGACTTCCATCAAGCTTAGAAAAAAAAACCCTAGACCCCCCCCCTCCCCATTCAAGATAAATGTGTAAATTTTTTCGGTAGACCTAGCGATTCGTGACACGCCTAATGTTCATGGCGTTCTTGGGAATTACGGCGTCTGGCAAGAAAAAAAAACAAAAAAACATAGCAAACAAAATCCTTCTCACCTCTCTCGTGTTTGTCTGAACCCTGATCCTCTCCTGTTCCAGCAACTCCTCCTTCGTCAGCACCTCCTCCTCCTTCGGCCCCTTCAGTAAGTAGGTCAGGGCGTCTCTAAACCACTTGTTCATGATCCCAGCCATCAGACATCTCTGCATTACTTTGTTGAAGGTCCGCCGATATGGAGCACCCTAGAACAACAAATATAGTGTGGGATAGAACCATAGCCGGAATGTGTTTGTGTTTTCCCTGTTCTTGCTCTGTCTTCAGTCGGCCACCCCCAAGAAAAAAGGAAAACAAAAATAATAAAATAGAATAAAATAGAAAATAAAAATTAAAATAGGAAAAGTGGCGATTGGGCCTGAGCATATACAGTAGATAGAATAGGAATGAACAAATTCCTCAGTGGCCAGGTGGAGATGTCTACGAAACTACACTCCTAAATCAACCATTCTGCTTTTCTCTCCCAAACATAATAACAACTGAGTACAATTTGCTATGGCCAACTGTACTTCAGTTACATGAGGTACCCTACAACAATAGCCAGAATGACAGAACTCCTCTGTAATCGACATTTGATCATACATATTAACGACTGCATTACAAACTACTCTCTTAACTCAACCATTCTGTTTTTATCTCTCATACATATAACCACCAAGTGAGTAAACATTGCTGCGGCCAACTGCCCTTTCTAAACCATCTTTTCTCTCTTAAATAATAGGCTAGGTGTTAGATACAAGCAGCCTAGTAAGGATATATATATATGTTGTTGCTTGCTTTCCTTTGTACTCCTTTTAACCCCTTCTGTACCAGAGAAGTCTTTTTAAATTTAATCTGGCTGCTATTAGACGATTGTATTAAGTTGATAAAGGGCATACAGCAATTATCAGGCTTCGATCCATCTCATTAACCCTTTTTACTACCACATATCCTTCTTAAACTGCTCATAATCGTCTAAATATAGCTAGAATAAAACAAAAAAGACGTCCCCGGTACAGAAGGGGTTAATAACTGTACTATAGTTACCTGAGGAACACCACAACCATAGCCCGAATGAAAGAACTCCTCAGTAGCCGACATTTGATCATACAAATTAACGACTGCATAAGAAACTACATTCCTAACTCAATCATTCTAGTAATTTGTACTCTCATACTGAGCGAGTACGAATTGATCCGACCATCTGTACTTTAGTATTTATTGCTGATGAGACCTTTCAATCCAGAGAGGCATATATTTAGCAACTTTCACAGTGCATAATGGTGATTCATGTCAGATTCACAGTGTATAGCGGTGATTAATGTCAAACATAAACAGTTCTATACAGTAGTTACCTGAGGGACCCCGCAACCATAGCCCGAATGAAAGAACTCTTCAGTGGCCAGGTGGATATCTGTCTTCCTCTTGGGGTTGTTGTTGTGTATGGCCACCATGGGCTGGAGGTTGAACTTGTAGGAGAGGAAGGCGTAGTGGCCCTGATCCACCAAGGGAATGATCTCGGAGGAAGGGTGGAACGCCATCTCCCGGAACATCCTTTGGTACAGTGGAACGTCTGATGTGGAAAACAGCTGGTACTCTGAACCCTGGGAACAAATTGTGGGATATCAGCTGATAGTATTGATTAATTTCACCATACATATAATATGAAATTTTTAGAAGCAACATTTATAAACTAATTTATAAATAAATAAATCCATAACCAGTGTGTAAGCCTATGAGAGCACAGCACCCACGCTGAGAAGGGTCAAGACTGTTCTACCTCCACTAACATTACTTCTATGGAGGGATTCGGTAAGTACAAATTTATAAACTTCAGCAGTGACATTATTTACATCAAACATTTTCATTTCATTCAAACCAACCTTTGCTTGTTTCATGCCTATAGCGAGATTGGACTGCAGCAGTTCCTGAATGGTGTCTATGGTAGGTGGAACGTAGGGCACGGCCAGGGTGCTGGTGAGGGAAGTCTTGTAGTACGAGGTGACTAGGAAGGCGTATAGTAACCAAAACCCTAGAAATATCTGAAATAAACCATACAAACCTATACTGTACGTACATACAAAAAAGCGTGACATGTCATCAGATTTACCCATAATCACCATCACCCACTGAAAGAGCATTGTTGGTTACCATTGCAACCGTACCCTGTGATGTTTTTCTTTGTTGAATAATACTAAAGAGCACATGCAATATGCTTTAGAATTACAATAACAAAACCACAACAACAACAATAATTTCGTCTGACCCTGCCTGCTGAGAGCCAGAAGCAGGAGTGTAGTGACTGACTGAGGAAAGAGGCCAAGACGTGCATGAAGGCGTGGGAGGACAGGAGACTGGACGACCCGAGAGTGCTCTGGGCGTGGTAGATGACGTGGTAGAGCAGCGACCCACAACCCACGGAGACCAACACACACAACCATACCTCAACTGGGGAAGGAATATTGTTGATTATAATTATCTTCGCAATGAGAAATATTACCTGTTATATTTGGGATTGCATTTGAAGAGCATATTCACTGGTATACTCCTTAACCCCTTCTGTACCGGCGCTGTTCTTTTTTACTATATTTTGGCTCTTATTACGCAATGTATTGAGCTTAAAAAGGGCCTCCAGCAATAAACAGTCTTCAAACTATCTCACTAAACCCTTGTTACTGCCACAGATCCTTCTTAAACTGCACACAATCGTTTATAAAAAGCTAGAATAATATTTATAAAATGTCGCCGGTACAGTAGGGGAGACGCATTTGAGACGCTTTTTCTCTATATTTGTGTTAACAATAGACAATTTTGCTCAGGTTTGGAAGGCCTGCTTGGTTCCGATAGGGTAATATCCATTTCAATTCACCCTCTCACTCCCACAATTTCAACCTAAGCTAATTAAAATCGCCTAATAACAGCCAAAATTGAACAAAGAAATAAGTCCCTGAATATCGAATACCTACCTTTGAATGGCGTAATAATCTTGAGCCAGAGAGGGTCCGGGCGGCTCTTGGGCGTGACGAAGGTGAGGGCGTCGAACACGTAGTAGTCGGTAAAATCCACGTTAGCCGAACGCTCCAGGTTCACGGTCAGGTCGAACGCGAAATTGGCGATCCCGAATTCCAAGTCTCCCACCACGCCTCCGAAGTGCCCCTGTAGAGTGTGTAAACATGGTAATTTAGTTCAGTATAATTATAATAAAATGCATAATTACCTTCTTTATATATATATACAGTACTTTAATATTCGTGACATTATCTCTATCTGCATTTTAAACTTATTATTCATTATTATATAATTAGGCTACAATTACCACACTTGCTAATAATTTTCACTGATGCTATAGACATAAGCATGTTTTTAAAATAAACACTTGATTCACGCACACGTGACAATTATTGATTGAAGCACTACTCACGTCATCTTTAAGGTAACCCCAAATTCCATCGGCAGGTATCTTGATCTCGTAAGTAAAGTTCAATTGTTTGGCAATAGTTTCTGTGAGGAAATAGTCAACACAAGGTTTGTATTTAGCGATTAGGGTGTCTACTCCTCTTTGCAAATCCGAAAAAGGTATGTATTCTAGGGTCACGCCTGTCAGTTTTTGGCCGTAGAAGTTGGCCATCTGTTCTGGGAATATGTTTTCCGTACTGGTGAGTCCTGTGTCTCTGGACCACCTGTTTACAGTGAGGACTTGTGGGGAGCCTGAAGGGTGCAAGAGCTGGCGGATTAATACACGCCAGTAGTTCTTGTTTTGAGCTTTATATTGGAGAAGAACTACCACGTCCTCCTCCTTCTCCAACTGCCGATTTAGAAGGAAGGCCTGTGCTTCAACTGAATTGTGGGCGTAGACCATAAAATACCGATTGATTCTCTTACTAGAGATCGGGTCAGTCATTAAAGAGAGGAGCTGGGCATCTGGAGGTCTAGGCATCATATACGTCACACAAGCCATGGGACTGATACTGCCTGGTCTCTTGTTGATTTGCAGGATTATATTCTGAACATCCTTGAATGTTTCAAGAGATGTCACTAAACGTATACTTGGCTTTGAGTCCTCAATTTCACCTTTTTCGAAATGGTTCGCGTATGTAGACAAGAAACTGTTTATTTCCCTAGATTCAGGCGTAATGGAGTTATTTGTAGGTCCAATTACATCAGGAAGAGCCATAACAACCCTGAGACAGTGAGGGGTGTACTGTCTGTCCAACAGGTCCATCAGCAGTACTAAATCGGTAGTTTTAGCATTCTGGGAAATATCCACAGCATCACTAAAAGCACCAGCGAGTGAGTGACGAGTCCCTCCTGATATATTGAGGGTGAAGAGAAGGTAAAGGATTGTGGCCGCTCCTATATTATGAAGTCGATCCATCACGTGTCTGTAAAATTTGAATTAAATAGATTAGGTCTGTAGTGGTGTTAATTGGGCTTGTTTACATAGCCCTTCAGTCAAGAATCAATATCAAGATCATAATAGCTATGGTTCTGTCTAATATCTATATACCTAGATGTGTTATTGAATGTTCAACCGTTCAAAAACCGATTATATTATATATCCCACTCTTATCCCCAATTAACTGATTTTACAAATGAATAGCCTCCCAACACTTATTTGTTTACACATTGACTAGTTACCGGTAGCTTAGATACAAACAGATTAGTAAGGATCAATATATTTATTGTTGCATTTTTTCCTTTGTACTCCTTTGTATATAATAGAAAATGTGATAAACAACAAAATATAAGACACATAATGACATTATTGGCATAAATTATATCTACTGTTGAACAAAGAATAATTGGTTCATTCATGCCACTGCTATTATTTAACTAAGAATGTCCAGTATAAAATATTATAATGCTATGCTTATCAGGATGTGTCCTCCGATCAAATAATGAATTCAATATTTTATACCACTTGAGGTGCAATGGTGAAATAGCCTTACATTAAATTCATATGATAAGGTTAACATCCTGGCTAAGAAAACATTTACATTTGTACACTAGGCTACATAATGTTGGTGATTGAAGCGTAACTTGTAAAAAGCTTGCAGCAAAGGCGAATAGGAAAGTAATATTAGGTATATACGTCTATTGTCACCTTAAAGCCGGTATCACACGAACACTTTTTCCTGCAACATTTATCCTCAACACTTTTCTGTCAGCTAATGAGATGGACTTTATATATCATTCTTATTCCCAAATTAATCTACATTCAGTCTAGTTTCCGATACCAGTGCAAAATATCCCAGAAATGTTGCCAGAAAAATGTTGACCATCGGATGTTGACTATAAAAGCTCTCGTGTGATACCTACTTTAGCAATATCTGTAGGAATCTCTTATGGACATCACCACTCTCCTCTATTCCAATTCTTTCAAGAGTCTACCCTCGTTCTATCTCAAAACACCCGTTTTCTCTCCTAGCGAAGATTTTGAAAGCGTCGCTCCGACTAGAATATCACTATCTATAAATTATATTTCCAGGCGAGGTACCGTAATCCTTGAGAGGGGTTGGACGCGAATGAATCGCCTTTACATGCTTCCATATGCCGAGGCAACTCATTCGATTATCTTGCTTCTGCTCACGGGGGAGGGTCGCTTTAGGGGAGGTTTTTTAGTTTGTTCCCTAGACCTCCTCCAAGCTTAAAATTACACCCTCTAGACTCCCTTTCAAGAAATATTTGTACAGTTTTCGGTAGAAAAATTTCCCGGCCTTTGGCCGGTTCCTCTTAAATTACAGACTCGCTATCGTTCGTCAAAAGAAATCGACACCTATATGGCACGAAAAGTCTTAAAATTGACAAAAATCAGTCGAAATGTCTTAAATCGCAAAATTAATGGGGCGAAAATCTCAAATGCAATGGGGCTAAACATGAGGAAGAATGGGGTCCAGAAAAAAACCTCTAGTGGAAATCTCCCCTTTATCCCGACCACACATTCTTTCTAGTGAACAATAAATATTATGTTACTCTTTCCTAATAAAGTTATTATATTATTTGGATTATAGTCCCATAAAGTATATATAATATTGTTAGTGATTGATTCATTACAGACAACTCGTTTAATCCGTAGTCTCATAAATTGTAGTTATGCAATTATATTTTTCAGATTGCTATAGGAAACCGTATATCGCATATATATTTTTCAGATTGCTATAGGAAACAGTATATCGCATATATATTGTTCAGATTGCTATAGGAAACGGTATATCTCTTATATATTTTTCAGCTTGCTATAGGAAACGGTATATCGCTTATATATTTATTTTCAGATTGCTATAGGAAACAGTATATCGCTCGCTTATATATTTTTTTCAGATTGCTATAGGAAACAGTGTAGTGCATATATATTTTTCAGATTGCTATAGGAAACCGTATATCACATATATATTTTTCAGATTTCTATAGGAAACGGTATATCGCATATATTTTTTTCAGATTGCTATAGGAAACCGTATATCGCATATATATTTTTCAGATTGCTATAGGAAACAGTATATCGCATATATATTTTTCAGATTGATATAGGAAACAGTATATCGCATATATATTTTCCAGATTCCTATAGGAAACTGTATATCGCATATATATTTTTCAGATTGCTATAGGAAACCGTATATCGTATATATATTTCTCAGCTTGCTATAGGAAACAGTATATCGCATATATATTTCTCAGATTGCTATAGGAAACCGTATATCGCATATATATTTCTTGATGCATCCCTTTTCCATTTTATATATTGCAAATTTTGTCTATACATTAACACCTTATTGGCGGGCTAGGCGGTCTATTTGACCGTACCGCACAGCGTTTTTTTTTTTACCCTAAATAGGGTTGTTTCCGTGCTCATTTTCATGCCTAAATAAGACCCAGAGCATAAAACAAGTATCTATCCCTGAAAGGGCGTAAACAGAGCTTTCCAATGACACCCGAACCATCCTTGTACGACCACTGGTTCTCTTGCAACAAATGTGCAAAAACCCTAAAATAAGGTAATTTCCTTACATAATTCCCTGTGTAGCGAGTGAGAAAGGGGGGAGGAAAGTAGAATACAGTTCAGTTCGTCCACGGTGGTCGTGGGGAGCGGTCATAAGGTTACTACGCTCGTCCCACCGCTCAGCTCTCTCTCTCAGCAACATTACGTGCTGAAAATGGCGCTCGACAGCTGTCGTGCACCGCCACTTAGTCCAAATTTATTTCACTCGACATATGTTGCGCGCCGCCAGGTAAGGGTTAAGGGGGGATATCCACTTGAGGGACTTTTTTCTTGACCCCTTTCTCCCTCATGTCTAGCCCCGTTGCTTTTAAGATTTTAAGATATTCGCCCCATTAGTTTGGCAATTTTAAGAACTTTCACCCCATTTCCGACAATTTTAAGACCTTTCGTGCCACTTAGGTGTCAAATTTTCCCTGGCGAGCGATGGCGAGCCTGTAATTTAAGAGGAATCGGCCTTCGGCCTGGAAATTTTTCTACCGAAAAATGTACACATTTATCTTGAAAGGGGGTCAAGGGGGTTTAATTTTAAGTTTGATGGAGGTTAAGGTAATAAACTAAAAACCTCCCATTAACTTATAAGCTTATAATAAGCCTAAATAATATTCTGAGACTCTGCGGATTATACGAGTTGACTGTACGTGACAAAATTCATTTGTGTATTGACAATTAATAGAATAACGTATAAATACTAATAATTCTTATAGCTCACGCTCAAACGAACTTTAACCTCGAGCTAACGAATCCAAACATATTGCTTCGTTGAAAATATATTTGTAGTTTTTCTATTTCAGAGTAGAAATGAAACCTCGATTTTGAGCTAATTGAAGCTTCTGTTAAGTGTTTAGTCTTGGCGAAATCAATAACAGAGATTGTGTTGTTCTATATCCCAGTCTTTCCACTGACACGCAAGGGAATGGAGTTCCCGAAAAAGGCTCCGGTCCTTAACCCTTTCACGCATATATGACGCAGAGGTTGCCAGATTAGCAATAAGAAATAGTTCTCTCACTCCTATAATTACCTCTCCAAAATTAGTTTTTTGCCCACCGCTAACTCAAAGACAACTGCAGAGGTTGAAATAACTTAACTAAAAGTTTCTAAATACCCCTGATGGTAACAAAGGCTTTAAAGTATCCCCAATAGGCTCAAAATCGCGTCACATGTCAGAGCGGGTTAAATGACTTTATTTGCAGTGTGCTGGCTAAATAATCCAATAGGGTTGATAGCTTCTGAAGTCCTATTTTAACAAACTAATTACTGACATGCACAGGCGAAGAGTACCACAAGCTTGCAATACTTTTTCACTACCCCTATTTATTTATATTTCTGCTTCTTGCATCGTATAATATATTGGCAATGATGGCAGGCAAATTATATTGCAAAATGTAGAACAGTACTGAACATAATATATCCCCAGTATCTAAAAACTATTCTACCTTCTCACTAAGTTGAGGAAGACTTAACTATGCTAAATATTATTAGTTTTCGGGAATGTGATCTTCTATTCAATGCATCTTTGTTATTTCGTCGGTGTGACGCTCACCGCTAACCCCCAGAACCGCATGGCTTACTTGCTAGGACTCGCCAGGGCAGAGAATATAGCTACAGTCTACCTATCATTGTGTACTTTCCTTCTTGAGAAAGCTTGTGTTGCAGACAGTTAAAAACTGTTCTTTATTTTCGACTGTCACAATCCTTTCTATTTTATTTAGTCAATTGAAAGTATTGTGTTAGTAGTTGAATGATGGGAGGGCGAGAGAGAGAGAGAGAGACCAGGTGGTGTGACTTGGTGGTGAGTGTGGCGCGTGGCTGGCCCCCTTACATAGGCCTCGCGGGATTCGTTGCCTCCTGCCTAACACTGCCTACTAGGCGGATGCTTACTGGGCGACTGTCGCGCGCCCTCGTGCCATTCCTGCGAACTGGGACTCCAGCCAGCAGCTCCAGGGGATTATCCTAGTCAGATCCTTCCCAGACAACATCCCCTAAACATCTCTCATGAACTGTTCCACACTCTTGTCTTAGAATCTTTCTCTCCTACTGCCTCTTTATCATTTCCACTACTTCCTCACCTTTTATTAATATCAATCCCCCTCTGGTTCCCTGCATCCACACCTTGAATTGGTGGCCAGACTGTATTATATGCTGGATCTCACATTTCTTATGTACTAGGCTAAGGTTGAAGATAGTCGTTGTCTTTTTGGGAGATTGCATTGCTCGGACTGTCTCCATCAATCACTAATGTTTCTACAGGGTTAAATAATGCTAGACTAGGGATCAGGTACCTTGCTGTTGTTGTTTTCACTGTGTGTAGGCTACTTTTGAGCTGCACGACACTACGGATTCTGTGAGTTACCTGGGTGGATCTTTTGTCTGTGTACCTTGGAGTTTAGACTGTGTAGTGCGTGAGGGCTGCTTGCCTAATCCACCCAACACTGTTCTAACTCTATTTGCTTTTACTTTTGAGGGTCGCCAGGAGGATACTCGATACTTGTGATCGAGAATCCTCAAGAGAGCACCCCTTCATATTAACGTAATCAGGCCGCACAGACCCAAGGTCCACACTAGGCTAGGAGCTGCCTTGCTCCACCAGAATTCTGTACCTTTGCGCATCCCAGCTAGACTTTATTAACCCGGGTAGACATTAGCTGGATTAGATCATATACTCTTTTATGCATACCCATTATTTTTACACACGCATTTTGAGGTCTAGGTTGCTGTAGAGAGAGACAACCAGCATAGACCGGTTTTGTTAATAGGAGTACTACTTGTTCGTGGCGAGCATTATTACTGTTGCACCGCTTCTAATATTCTTGTCCAATAACATATGTCCAGCCTTTTTGTGTATTTAGCCTACACGTGCATTGTCCTGCCTCCTGCTATTTTGTGGTTCCATTTCCGATACGTTCTTCTTAGTAGCATCCGACATTATTCAGAAGATTCCTTGTTCGGTGCTTGAGGACTTTACAACACTTTCTTTCATAAAGGAGTGACAGATATTATTGATTAAAGTAACGTTAAGTAAACCTTCTTGTTTGCATTATAAGTTAACTATCTTTTCCTTGTGTACCATAACTAAGCAACCATATGTTATAGGCTGTTTCAGACAACATCAGCCTATAGTAGAAGCACATAGATACTGAGAGTTAAGATACCCCGCTATCGCAGATATAACTCTGGAGGGTATAATTATGTGTTCTTTGTTCGACGGGATTATATATCGGGGGTTGGATCTAGCGTTTCCGTTGTTGCATTTATGCCAGTCTAGTCCAATGTATAAGAGCCACTGATTTATAGGAGACCCGATCGTAACATCGGAAACCGACAAGCTCCACATTACCGCTCGGCTGGCTCTATTGTTCTTCTGATTGTTTGACTGGATCAGTCGAAATAGTTGTTAAGAGGGAAAGCAACTAGCAAGCAGAAGGGTTTGGAATGGCGTGGTGATTGGCAAGTGTTCGATGGAGGCCTTAGGTGCTTTGCAACGCTTGTTAACTAGATTTGTGGACGGATATGCACTGATTAGTAAACTGATATTTACCTCTTGCAATAACTACATGCTTTATGACTCAAACTACACAATGTTAAAGCTCGACTAAGTCCTCTTTCTTCGAGTGTAACAAAAATACTTAGAGATGAAAAAAAGTACTTTATACATTCAAAAGATTCTGGAGAGATGTTTATGAGCTTTGTAAACCATAGGGATGAACATATTTAGGATACCTTCACTTACGGGAAAGACGAGTTTTGGGGTCTCTTAAGAAAATAGGAGTCTGCAGAAAGCCGAATGGCCCACCCAACCTATCTTGTCTCGTGACCATACTTAGTAGTCTTTACCTTGCCAACAACAAAGCAATGATCGTGGCTCTTCGAGGGTGTAGCCTAATGGTTAAAGGTTGGGAAAATAAAAAAGGTGTGTACATATTGTGGATAATTAGTATACGCTAGTTCAGGGTCATTATGAGCCTCGTAACAACATACGCAAACCTGTGAAATGCAATTAGTAGTTAATGGATTTTTGACAAACTAGAATAAATTCACTGTTCAGCATTAGTGTACCTTGCAGGTTTCGCAGCATCCCTTATATCAACTACGAACTGTGTAAAACATTACTTTATGGTGTGTATATAATATATACTGTATATATTCATTACTATAGTCGTCGGAATAGTGTGCACTCATCTGAATCTTTGAATTTGTAAACAAAACTTTTGAAACATCTGGGATACAATATAGTTTTGCATGGGCTCGTTTGTGATTTCAATAAGATTATTTGTAGCTCGTGTAAATCACGAATTTACGAGCATTCCCACCTGTGATATTATAATTCAACTCCAGTTTCACTGACATCCTGAACACAATCATTCAGAGTATGCCAAAGGTGTTTCGAATATTAATTAATTTTTATCCACTGACCTTTATTATGTAACTTCACAGATAACCGCTCAGGTCTGTGTTGACTTTATGCAATGCATACAGCCGCAGTCTAACCTCTGGAGTCTAGTCTCTATACCAGTCGATACTTCAATATTTTAAACTAAGATGAGTTGACTAGCGCAGCGGTACGTTTGAGCTGGAATACCGATCTTAAGAGTAAACTAGCAGGGGTACCCGGCGTTGCCCGGGTTTAAATTATACTACCATAATCACCATCATCAATCACTACTACCACAATAATCACAATACTACTACTACCATAATCACCGGCCTCGACCTCCCTGTGCCTCATTAAACGGCGACCTCGATTTCGGCCGCTAAATTACCTCCGATTTTGGATCTGACCTCATCCGCACCCCCATTTTGGGGGGCTGCGAACAACTTTCGTTCCATACACCTTATCGATCGGAGGCCTCCTGCCCCAAACAGCAATTTTTTAAATATTTGTTTAATTTCGGCCTCTAAACGACTTCCGATCGTGGCCTCGCCCCCTTTATGACCTGACCCAGGTCAATTGACACCCACATGCAAAGTTTCAGCTTCCCAGGTCCAAAACTGCGGCCGCCTATTAAGAACACACAGACACACGAACTGATTTAATAATATACAGTAGATACTAAGCCATTACACCCGTGACGTCGTAAATTACTTTCTCCCTGTGATCTTCGAAGTTATTATTGCAGTTAATGGACTTCGAAGACGAACTTCACTTATGTTTGTATAGCAATGTAGAGCCTGTAGTTTATGATCAATCGGTCTTCGGACAGTATATTTCTCTCCCGAAATTTGTTAACCCCTTCAGCACGATGACTCCTTTTCCTCTCTGATTCTGGCTAATATTAGGCAATTTGATGCAGTTTAAGAAGGACCAATGTAATTCAGAGGGTTTATTGAAGTCTTATTTACCCCTTCGACACCTAGAGGTAGACTATAAGCTTAAGCAAATCGTCTAATTGTAGCCAGAACAATATGATAAATACTTCATATATATATCTAAGTGGGCTCTTGGGTATATTTTAAGCTTAATAGACTTCCTGGAAGGTCTACAGTTGATAACATTGCCAACAGGATAATCGTGCGTATGTCTTTGTGTAATAAGGAATAACGCTAAAATTGTAATAAACAGTAGGTATATACTATTAATTGGGTATCATAATAATTGATAAAGACAGGCTTAAAACAAACTCAATTTATGAGGATCCACACATTTATTTATGTACACAATTCTTACAGAACTGTCGAATCTTTAATAACTACTAATTTCAACTCACGAAAATTACAAAAAACTGGGAAGCAAATATATATGAAAGGGTTAAAATGTTCGCTTATGAATGGTAATAGTAGGAAGCTTAAATTCGGGTTTAAAAATAATAATTCTATAGGATTAGGAACAATTCGTTGCGAGATACAGTAGGTCTTTACACATTTGTGTCCCATATATGTTCTTTTTTCTCGCAGAAGCATTTCGCTATTCATAGTGCAGTTGGGTACAGTACATAATTAGATTGATATCCAGTGTTCTATAAATGCATATTAATCGTGGTCTTGTGCTGAACCTATACATGTGGTGTCCCGAGTTCGATTCCTGGTAGGATTATATGCTTTCACTAATTTCATATGAGGGTGATTTGTGCTAAATAGGAAAATTAAGATTAATTATGTAGCCCCCAAAGTGGATGACTGTATACCTAAAAAGTATCACTGGGTCCTAAAGGCTGCCGTTGAGGCTATGGCGGAGGCATTGGAAAACCGTGAAGTCTCAATCATTCGTGTTATCCCCTTCAGCACGATGACGTAATTTGCATCATATTCTGGTTACGATTGGACGCTTTTATTGAGCTTATAATCTACCTCTAGGACTCGAATGGGTTAATACGATCTCATTACACCCTCTGAATAACACACGTCCGTCTTAAGCTGCTATAATCGTCTAATTTTAGCCAGAATCGTAGGTAAAAAGGTGTCTTCGTGCTATAGGGGTTAATAGCTTCATTTGGTGATCTCGAAAGAAATTTGATCAGAGTTGTTGTGGTAATTTCATTGGCTTGATGTCGGGTTGAGACAAATATACCTTGGTAGAATTCCATTGGGTTGTTTTGAAAGATGGTGGTTCAGTTTAGCAGTGGTTTTGTGTAGCAGTGGGTATTTCACGAACACAAACGCATCTCTGAAGGTTCTTGATAGCGGTTTGTTGAAATTTGCATGGGCCATAATTTCCTTGTTGAATGTTGTGGGTGAATCCAATATCCATGTTGAACATTGTGGTGGGCCATGATTTCCTAGTTGAACATATCCTTGTTGAACATATCCTTGTTGAACATATCCTTGTTGAACATTGCGGGGGCCATGATTTCCTTGTTAAACATTTCCTTGTTGAACATTACAGGGGCCATAAATTCCTTGAATGTTGTGGGTGATACAATATCCTTGTTGAATGTTGCAGGGGCCATGATTTCCTTGTTGAATGTTGCAGGGGCCATGATTTCGTTGTTGAACATTGCAAGGGCCATAATTTCCTTGTTGAACGTTGCAGGGGCCATGATTTTCTTGTTGCAGGGACCATAAATTCCTTGTTGAACGTTGCAGGGACCATAATTTCCTTGTTGAACATTTCCTTGTTGAACGTTGCAGGGACCATGATTTCCTTGTTGAACATTTCCTTGTTGAACATTTCCTTGTTGAACATTTCCTTGTTGAACATTTCCTTGTTGAACATTTCCTTGTTGAACGTTGAAGGGACCATAATTTCCTTGTTGAACGTTGAGGGGACCATAATTTCCTTGTTGAACGTTGCAGTGGTCATGATTGCATTGTTCAATGTTGTGGGTAGTGCAATGTCCTTGTTGAATGTTGTGGGGGCCATAAATTCCTTGTTCAATGTTGCGGGGACTATTATTTCTTTGTTGAGAGTTTTGTGGGCCATCATATCCATGTCGAAGATTGTGGAGCTTCTATCCTTATTCATGAGAGCTTTCAGGGCATATCGGAGTGTGTTGTCGCCGTGTTTGGGGGGCAGAACTCCCTGCTTCTCCCAGTAGCGGATCCAGCGGTAGACGGTGGAAAGGCTGACTCCCATCTCCAGGGCGATGTCCATGGCCACTATCCCTCGCAGCCACAGACACAGGATCTTGTAGCGGTCGGCTCGAATGGGTCGGGTTGGCCGGCATAGTCGAGGAGAGGCCATGTTAATGCTGAATAGAATCAGTTTGTATTAGCGAGAGAAATTTAGTTGTAGTTTTCATTAAAATAATTGTTTTTGTTTTTTTGGACCGAAAGTATATACCATATAACTTTGGAAGTTGTGGTGCTGGAATCCATCCAATTAAGTCATTTATCCTCTATTTCGGTACCCTATTCCATAGCTTGATTAATTCCTCTAGTTTTAAGTATAACTCAATCAAATTAAAATATTCGCGGTAAAGGAGGGACCATTTTTATTAGTTTGATATGTAATTCCAATTGCTTAGATTTAAGTAAAATTAGAATTAGTTGTATGTTCTGGATCCCCTTTTCCCTCGAGCTTAGCCCCATTAGGTTTGAGATTTAATGATTTTTCAACTTATGTCAACTTATTTTTCTGTCGTGCAATTGCGAGCCAGCAATTTTAGTAATGTTTTGTTAATATGCAGTATATATTTTATATTGTTACACAAAATTGCAAACCTTTATCCCAAGGGGGTCTTGGGGGTATTCTTTTAAGCTTGATGGAAGTCTAGGGAAGAAATTGAAAAGAAAACTATTAATTCTAAGAAAGTAAATCTCTAGAAATCTCTCCTTAAATCTAAATTTCTACGACAATAAATCAAACCTACTAATCAAGGGTGTTCGACCGAAAGTAAGGGATAGGGACATAAATTGACCCACTTCATGAATAGATTTATGGGCGCCTTTTTAAATTTGATCTGTTTTTGGTGTTTTAGGAGGGTTGGGGGTATAATAATAATAATGATAATAATGATAATGATAACCATAATAATAATGATAACCATAATAATAAATATATTTATCTATATATTCAGGCACTTTTTTAAGCTGGGGGTGGCAAGACTCGAGACAGAGCGCGAACAAAACACAACCAAAAAACAAAACTCAAATTCACACGCATCTAGGTCGCCCAGGTGAAGACCCATAAACATAATCCATATAACACTCTTTGCCGCCGCGTCACTAAAGCCGGTATCACAAGAGAGCTTCTATAGTCTACATTCGATGATTTAAAAAAAGTCTGGCAACCTTTCTGGAATAGTTTACACTGGTATCGGAAGCTAGACTGATGATAGATGAATTTAGGTGGCAGATATTATTTAAATGTTGACATGATAAGCTGCCAGACTAGTGTTGAGGATAAATGTTGAGGGAAAAAGCTCTCGTGTGATACAGTCCTTACTCTGAATAGCATGTCACACCTAATTGGTTTGACAGTGGCATGCCATAGGTAGTAAGCCATTATTGATGGTGGCATACCAGCATATAAAGTAGGTATTATACGAGCGTATGGTGTGTAATACTCCAGCATTGGTAATGTCAGCATGTGTTGCTGAAGAACAGAAGTGCCTTGACCGCAATTTATTTGTTGCACTTCACAATCTATATCAATAAATCATTAAATTTTTCTTAAGGGATACAAACTTCCTATTTATGTATTGCATTTGCTAACAGTGGCTAATCCCGATCCAATCCGATCGGGTCTTATGTACCAACTTGTACAGGCAATAGATCACATGTGTCTTATGTACCAACCTGTACAGGTAATAGATCACATTGTGTCCTATGTACCAACCTGTACAGGCAATAGATCACATTACGTGTACCAACCTGTACAGGCAATAGATCACATTATGTGTCTTATGTACCAACCTGTACAGGCAATAGATCACATTATGTGTCTTATGTACCAACCTGTACAGGCAATAGATCTCATTATTGTGTCTTATGTACCAATCTGTACAGGCAATAGATCACATTGTGTCCTATATACCAACCTGTACAGGCAATATATCACATTATGTAGACTCTATAAACAATGAACATGCAGAACTCTCGGGAATTAAAACCATATGTACATCTCCTCACTGAATACATAGCAGTGATGTAGATATTTGCAAACTTTGGTCGGGTGTAAAACAGATGTTAGCTTTTTGTTTTGTTTTGTTGTTGTTTTCATTTATATAATACTGTTCTAATTTCCTCCCTAGACCTCCATTAAGCTTAAACAACTTCCATTATATTCCCCTTCTAGATTAATTTGTACATTTTTCGGTAGTGCCTGTTCTTCAAAATTACAGGCTCACTATCGTTCGCCAGGAAAAAAAATCATCACCTAAGTAGCACGAAAGTTCTTAATATTGACAAATAAATTTGGCGAAAGCTCTTAAAATCAACAAAGTAATGGGGCAAGCATCTTAAAATCAGAAATCTAATGGGGCTAAATATGAAGATTTTCTACAAAAACAACCCATCTCCCCTTAATACATTGTAAAAAGACCTCTCAGAAAGTTGACAGAGTGAATATATATCCCATCAATCTTCCCTTCAGCCTATGACTTAGACTGCTTTAAACTTTGAGTGTCCAGGCATTTTGACCCCAATTTAGCCCCTTGAATTAGGCTCTGTCACTCTGTTGGCTTTCGGAGAGACACTCGTTACAGTCAGCCTGCCTTTTGTCCATTTCATACACATAGAATAATCTCTTTATATTAATTTCACTCAAACACCAAACACCTCCGAAAGAAATTAATGAAAGTAAGCATGTGATCCACCGGGATTCGAACCTGGGTTACAAAAAGGGTTAACTCCTTCTGTAGCGGCGACGTCCTTTTAACTATATTTTGGCTACTATTAGACGATTTTATCCAGTTTCAAAAGGACCTCCAGTAATTGACAGGCTTCGAACTCTCACTTAATCCTTTTTATTATCACATATCCTTCTTAACCCCTTCTATACCGGCGACGTCTTTTTATTGATTATTCTAGCTATATTAAGACGATTTTGTGCAGTTTAAGAAGGATCTGAGGTAGCATAAAGGGTTAAGTGAGATAGTTCGAAACCTGTTGCGTGCTTGAAGGCCTTTTTAAACTGAGTAAAGTCGTCTAAATATAGCTAGGATATAATAAAAAAGACGTCGACGGTACGGAAAGGGTTAAGGGTAAAGTCATCTCTCCATTAATCTGTCCTGAGTATTACCCAGTGATCGCCTTGCCATTAGCACAGGTATGTAGCAAAACCCATTTGTCATATTTTATGTGTCGCAAACCCATCACCATTATTCTTTGCATGACAGTGTGGTATTCCCGACAGTGACTTAAGGGGCCCTCACACATTCATGAGTGCGAGCTAGAGTCACTAGGAGTAGGGGAAATTTCGGACTCTCGTGCCTATTCGCGGTGAAAATCGAAGACTCCTAGTGACTAGCGACTCCTGTTAGACTCCCACTAGCTCGCACTCCTGATTGTGTGAGGGCCCCTTTACGGGAGCGAAGCATAGACGTTGGTAAAGAGAGACTAACTAAGAGTTGAGAGGGGTGGAAATTAGTTATTTGAGAAGTGCGTGCGTAGTTACATGGAGGGATACATAGATGAATGAGGAAGTACAAGAGAGGTGTGGTTTGGATGTAGATGTGCTGAAAAGTGTGGAAAGGAGCACCTTGAGATGGATCGGCCATGTGGAACGTATGGGAAGCGAATGACCAAGAGAGTGTACGAGAGTGAGGTGGAAGGACAGAGAGGGAGAGGTAGACTGAGTGAGAGGTGGAAGGATGGAGTTAAGAAGTATATGAGTGAAGGCGGTGCTGGATGAAAGGAGGGGCGTCGACTGGGGACAGAGGCCGTTTCATTCGTGGCCACTCCTTCGGGGATCGCGGCGCCCGGCAATAAATAGATGTATAGATAGAACCCCTTTTGTTGGCACTCCTAAGTTTACCTTATAGACACTTTTTTGTACTCCTTGGTTCTGATCCATAAATTAGTACAGGGAGGTCACATTGGTTGTATACTTAATTAATGAAACGGGTAGCTTGCCTTATATAATGGAGCTCTGTTTACCAAATTCACTCTATGCCATTGCCTATCCTTCGCTTGATTTAGTAAGTGATCTGGGTTTGCCTTTATAACCTGACCTATGTATATGTGTTCAACTGATTCTATCACTTCATAATTCTATCTTTATTTGTTGTGGTTTCACAAATTGATTAAACTTAACCCTGGTCTGTCGGGGTAGTTTCAGATACCAGAACAAAATGCAGAAACATTCGAAAATAGACTATAAGACTTAACGTGTAATCCACTTTAAAACAAATATTTCCATTATCCTTGTATATTCTATTTTTAATAATTTAACTCCAACACTAAACTCTTCTCAAATAAATGAATGAAAGAAAGCATGTGATCCACCGGGATTCGAACAGATTAAATTTGAAATTTGTAAATTATATAGATCATATGTTTATGATATACAGTATGTTCAAATAAAACATGTTTCTTGAAAACCCTATACTTCATGTATCGTTCAAATTATACCTACATTGTCTTCAGCTAGTTAGTTAAATAGGAGTTCAGAGGCTATCAACCCTTCTGGATTATTAAGCCAGCACACTGTAAGTCAAGAATAGCGTCAGGGCTGGAGCCCCTTTTCGAGAACTCCAGTCCCATGTCTTCAGTCACAAGCTACTCACTAATATAAAGCAGAGATGTTCCCGGTGGCGAGGTAAGGTCTGCAGTGCTACACATCACTCCTCCCCTCTATATAAACAAATCCCCGGTACCTCCCCTCTAGTGACGTCATGAGAGGAGGGTGAGATTTCCAATAAGTGCCCTTGATAGGTGCTCAGTGCTTCAGGTTTTTATTCCATTATATATTTGTTTCTCCTTGGTGTATGGAGAGAACGTAACTTGTTGAAACCTTACACTTTTTATTAATCATTTATTTTCTCAATATGTATTATAAATAATTGCATTAAGGGGGGTCGTGCACCTGCTTATTTGTTTATCTTTTTCTCCTTTTCATTCTTTCCCTGGCATGTATCCATTCGGCCCCATTCAGTTAACTGTTTTAAGACGTTTATCCCCATCCAGGTGTCGATTTCTTCTTGGCAAGCGATAGTGAGCCAGCATTGTATGGAGAAATCCGGCTTCGTCAGAGACATTTTTCTATCGAAAAATATATAAATTTAGCTTGCTGTCAAAACAAAAATATATATATGCACGCTCGCTACCGCTCGCCAGGAAAATATTGACACCTGGATGGGGGTAGGCTGAATGGGGCCGAATGGATACAAGCCAAAGAGAGGGAGAGAAAGAGAAAAAAAGCGAGGTGGGCTCCCTTAAACAACTATACCTCCTTTCCAGTGGTCCTTTAATAGTTTATCCTGAAACCTGAGAATTTTATAAATAAATAAATTACTCTTTTATTATATTTATGTATTTCTACTATTAACCCCTTGAAGCTCTGACGCGTTTTAGCAGTACATTTTGGCTATCATTAGACGATTTTATGCAGCTTAGGAAGCATCTGTGGGTATTTAAAGGGTAAAGACTCTCAATCAACCCTCTGACTTCCATATACCCCTCCTAATCTGAATAAAATCGTGTAATAATTACCAGAAAACTAAACAGAAATGCGTATTGGAGCTTGAAAGGGTTAATATTGAACATTCGCTATAACTGCTTTTACCCAGTTTCAAGGCCTTGACTCGTAATGTAATTGTATAATTAGACCCTATTTATTTTCAACTGACAGTAAATGTAATCCCTTAGCAGCTAATGTTTCGATAATAATGGAAAAATATGAATCTACAATGTGTCTGCATAATATTAATACTAATTACCAGAAAAGTGTTGCTCCTTTTATAGAAAATATTCTAAACAATAACAATAATTTTACAAATAAATTTAAGAATATAGTCTTTGCTTCTATGGGATATATTACAGCTAATTCTAAGAAATCCATAGATAACCATATTAAAGATAAAGTAATATCCACTTTAAATTATTCCTCTAAAATTGTAGACAAAATTAATGTCTTATTAATTCAAAGAAAGTTAAGTCCATATTACCAGATGGGTGTAGAAGATTTCAAACCATTAATAGTGTATTCATATGAGCGACCTTTGGGGTCTATTATTTCAAACCATTAATAGTGTATTCATATGAGCGACCTTTGGGGTCTATTATTTCAAACCATTAATAGTGTATTCATATGAGCGACCTTTGGGGTCTATCATTTCAAACCATTAATAGTGTATTCATATGAGCGACCTTTGGGGTCTATTATTTCAAACCATTAATAGTGTATTCATATGAGCGACCTTTGGGGTCTATTATTTCAAACCATTAATAGTGTATTCATATGAGCGACCTTTGGGGTCTATTATTTCAAACCATTAATAGTGTATTCATATGAGCGACCTTTGGGGTCTATTATTTCAAACCATTAATAGTGTATTCATATGAGCGACCTTTGGGGTCTATTATTTCAAACCATTAATAGTGTATTCATATGAGCGACCTTTGGGGTCTATTATTTCAAACCATTAATAGTGTATTCATATGAGCGACCTTTGGGGTCTATTATTTGTAATTATAATAAAGTTTTAGGAAATCTTTCATATAGGCCTAATGATATTTTCAATAATTATAATTTAAAACTTACAAACCAAAACTTATACGAACACAGTAAAACGACAAAACAACTCATCAAAGGCGGGTGCCCAACCCCGAAAGGAGTTGAAATAGGGGAGCTATCCCCTCGCCAAAGGCGGCTTTCTAGGGCCTTTCCTAGCTGATGCTGAGAGGATTGGGTTCTAGTCATGTGGTGATGGGCTGGTCTATCCGAGTGAGAACTGAGCGATCTCTGCCATATCCATAGCTTACTCTGACTGTTCCTTTTACTTATATATCTTCTAGATCTCAAGTGGCGGCGTCTTTTCCGTGGATTGACCTCCCTACTGCCAACCTAGAAGTTGGCAGATTGGGTGCCAAAGAGTCACATTTTTCCCTTACCCCTCAACTTTCCCTTCATAATTGCTGAGGGGCACAGGGCCTTGGGTGGGGCTTTGGTTCCCCGGGCGTTTCCGCACCTTCCTCAGCTCCCTGCCTTGGAGTGGCTTCGGTCACCCGGGCTTTGTTAGTGGTAAGCAGGGAGGATTTTGTGGGGGCGCTCGTTTATGGCCTTAGCCGTGCTCGAGACCTTGGGGCTGTTCGGCCAGACAGCCTGGGGAACAACAACAACAACAACAACTCATCAAAATAAATGCGTATGTGAAAGAGTCCTGGAAATGCCAGGTAACAGACTTAATGCATTAATAAAGCACATTTATAGTCCGATAGGTCATATATTAATGGGTGATGTAGAACTTGTTACATATTTTGCGAACGACAAATTAGCGGAGCTATGTCGAAAGGGTTTTAAATATAGAATAGGGAATAATAAAGTAACTTGGGACAACATTTTAAGAGATAATGTGTTTTCAGTGATTAGATTTAAAGATAAATTGTTAAAACAATGTTTGCTGCAATGCGACGGAGTTAGAAGCATGGTCTAAATTGTTATTAATTAAGTTAATTAGAAATACAATTTTCTCGCTTAAAAATGAATTTAATCTTTCGGATTTTGTAGACTATAATTATAATAAGCTTAAAGCTGATTTAATAAATGTACATAAATATTTTGTAATCACTACAGTAAATAAAGCCAGCAATAATTAAAGCTTCACATGTAAGAAATGTTATCTATCTATCTATCTATCTATTGCCTGACGCCGTGATCCCCGAAGGGGTGGCCACGAACGAACCGCCCCCATGCACCTCTGTCCCCAGTCAGTCGACGCCCCTCCCCCCAACCAGCACCGCCTTCGTTCATGTAGTTCCTCACTCCATCCTTCCACCTCATATTCGGTCTACCTCTCCCCCTCTGTCCCTCCACCTCGCTCTCGTACACCCTCTTAGTCATTCTCTCGCTTTCCATACGTTCCATATGGCCGAACCATCTCAAGTTGTTCCTTTTCACACTTTCCAGCACATCTACCTCCACACCACACCTCCTTCTTACTTCCTCATTAGTCTGTCTATCCCTCCATGTAACTCCGCACGCACTCCTTAAGTAATTCATTTCCACTGCTCTCACTCTTGGTCTGAGTCTCTCAACCAACGTCCATGCTTCGCTTCCGTAAGTCAGTGTCGGGATTACCACACTGTCATGCAAGGACTTCTTCACTTCCATACTGACCACCCTATTTCTTGTTACTGCTTTTAGCGTTCCTACAACCCTCTTCCCCTTATCTTAAAAACATGTCTGTTAAACATATCTGATATCTTGAAAACAGAATTAGGCATTAGAGGTAACATATTACATACAAATATTTGTGGTAATTCTGTTTATGAAATTCAAAATAATTAGAATATTGATAACTTAATCGATGAACATACCAAGAACAATGGAACATTTGATATTACACTTTCTGATAAGAACAAGTGCATTGCAAAATTATACAAGTTACCTAAATTTCATAAAAGACTTTATAAATATCGCTTTATTGCCGGAGCAAAATTTGCTACCACTAAAACTATGTCAAAACAAGTCGTAAATTGTTTAAAATACATTAAAAGTACCCATAACAAATATTGTAATACCATCAAGAGAAGAACTGGCATTAACTATTATTGGAGTGTTGATAGAACTAAACTTAAAGATGCCCTTTAGAAACTGTTCTGGAAAGAAGTCAAGAAAGTTAGGGAAGGTAGCAGGGGAAACAGTAAGGGTGTGAAAGATAAGAATGGGATAATGCTAGCCGAGAAGCAAGAGAGAGTCGAAAGATGGAGGGAGTACTTCAGTGAGTTGCTAAATGAAAGGAATGAAGAGCCAGCAAACATAGCTGGATATGGTATGGGAGAGAGAAGTAGTGGAGGAGGAGGTGGGGATCAGGAGGTCAGAAGTGTGGGAAGCCATGAAAAGAGTGAAGTTGGGGAAAGCACCAGGAACAGATGGAGTGTGTGGGGAAATGTTGAGGTATGGTGGTGAGATAGTGATAGAATGGGTATGGAAAATGTGCAAACTAGCATGGGAGAAGGGGAGTGCACCCGATGACTGGAAGACTGGCATAATAGTCCCCCTATATAAGGGCAAAGGGGAAAGAGGAGTGTGTGGTAACCACCGAGGAATATGTCTTCTAAGCGTAGTAGGGAAGGTATACAGTAGGGTAGTGATTGAGAGAGTGAGAGTGAGAACGGAGAAATGGATAGGCGACGAGCAGGGAGGTTTTAGGAAGGGAAGAGGATGTGTAGATCAGATCTTTACCCTGAATTGTGTTGTGGAGAAGTATCTGGAGAAGAAACAAAAGGTGTATGTTGCCTTTATGGACTTGGAGAAGGCCTATGACAGAGTGGATAGAGAAGGTTTGTGGAAAGTACTTAGAATATACGGAGTAGAGGGCAAGTTGCTGAAAGCAGTGAAGAGCATGTATGAGGGTGCAAAGGCGGCAGTACGTGTGGAGAGTGAGCAGAGCGAGTTCTTTGACCTGAATGTTGGTTTGAAACAGGGGTGTGTGATGTCCCCGTGGTTGTTTACTGTATATATGGATGGAGTTATGAAAGAAATACTATCAAGAGCAGTGGATGTTGGTGTATCGCTGAAAAGGGAGGGAATTGAGTGGAAGCTACCTATACTGCTGTTTGCGGATGATACAGTTCTGATGAGTGATAATGAATGGGAGTTGCAGGGTCTGGTAAGTGAGTTTGGAACAGTGTGCGAAAAACGGAATTTGAAGGTAAATACGGGGAAGAGCAAGGTTATGGTCTTCGAAAGGGGTGAAGTCACAGAGTGTGAGGTGAAGCTGAACGGTCAGGCTATGGAGATCGTCAACTCTTTTAAGTATCTGGGCAGTGTGTTGAGTAAAGATGGGACTATGGATGAAGAGGTGCGGGAGAGGGTACAACAGGGGAAGAGGGTTGTAGGAACGCTAAAAGCAGTAACAAGAAATAGGGTGGTCAGTATGGAAGTGAAGAAGTCCTTGCATGACAGTGTGGTAATCCCGACACTGACTTACGGAAGCGAAGCATGGACGTTGGTTGAGAGACTCAGACCAAGAGTGAGAGCAGTGGAAATGAATTACTTAAGGAGTGCGTGCGGAGTTACATGGAGGGATAGACAGACTAATGAGGAAGTAAGAAGGAGGTGTGGTGTGGAGGTAGATGTGCTGGAAAGTGTGAAAAGGAACAACTTGAGATGGTTCGGCCATATGGAACGTATGGAAAGCGAGAGAATGACTAAGAGGGTGTACGAGAGCGAGGTGGAGGGACAGAGGGGGAGAGGTAGACCGAATATGAGGTGGAAGGATGGAGTGAGGAACTACATGAACGAAGGCGGTGCTGGTTGGGGGGAGGGGCGTCGACTGACTGGGGACAGAGGTGCATGGGGGCGGTTCGTTCGTGGCCACCCCTTCGGGGATCACGGCGTCAGGCAATAGATAGATAGATAGATGCCCTTAAATTCCTCCTTTGTAATACCTACTGTATGTTAGATTCGGGCCTTAAAATTTCAAACAAATATTAGGAATTCCTTTGGGTGGAAATGCTAGCCCTTTAATTGCAGATTGATTCTTGCTTGCTTTAGAATTTAAATATATAAAATACTTAGTTGACAGTAGCAAGACAAATAAAATCCCAGACAAATTAGCACTTGCTAAATTGTTAAGTAATAATAGTAGATATATTGATAATATTCTCGTTTGCAATTTGCTAATTTTGAATAAAGTTGCTAAACTTATTTATCCTAATTCCATCCCCCTCACACAAGGTAACACACCACACTACACCAACAGTTTGTAAAAAGCTGTCTTTGTTATATTATTTTATCATCATTATTATTAATTATAATTTATATTATTAAATCATCCTTATTAGTTCTTTCACTTCTGGGGTAGACACTTGTTACATATAGCTTTGCCTTTTGTCTCTTGCATAAATATAGGAAACACACTAATTTGTTACGTATTATACTTTTTTACACAATAAAAGGACACATAAACCAATGTTGAGGCCTTATCAGTTTTATATACCACCATTTCACTGATGCTTCTTTATTTACTTCTATACCACTAACCAACACCAACTTATTCATCGTATTTTTAACAGTTAATAAAGTAATATTATTTGTTGTTAACTGATGTCCGGCATAGAAATTCCTCCATGATCACATATCTCTCTCCAACTCTCCAACCCAGCAGTGAAACGTTATTCTGAGTTTTTCTTTTATTCAACTGCTGAGTTCTGGAACTCTCTCCCAGAATCAGTCTTTCCCTCTTCCTATGACTTAAATTGCTTCGAACTCAGTGTGTCCAGGTATTTTGGCTCGAACGTCCCTTGATTTTAGCCCTGTCACTCTTTCAACTCTGGGGGAGGCACTCGATACAAGCAGTTCTGCCTTTTGCCTCCCTCACTCAAGAAAAATCGATACAACCACCACCAACGAAAAGAAAAAGGTATTTTACAATTGTAGCTAAGATTCCCTTCCAGATGGTACTAATCTTCACAGAGTCCCCCAGGGACTGGGGTTATCGAAAAGGGGCTCCAGTCCTGAAAATTTACTTGACTTGCAGTGTGCTGGCTTAACCCCTTCTGTACCGGCTACGTCCTTTAATCTTTATTCTACTACTTTAGGCTACTATTACACAATTTAATTCAGTTTATTAAGGGTCTCTAGCAAATAACAGGCTTCGAACTATCTCCCTTAACCCTTGCTACTGCCACAAATCCTTCTTAAGCTGCACAAACTCGTCTAAATATAGCTATAATAAAACACACGTCGCTAGTACTTAAAGGCTTTATAATCCAGAATGGTTGATAGCCTCTGAAGTCTTATTTTAATTAACTAACTAACCAACCCAGGCTCATAAACTATATCTATTTACACTGTCTACCAACAAGTTCCACAATCAATACCAATGTCCCCCCAACGAAGCCGAAGAAGAGGATGAAGAACGGCCCCTGGAGGTGGTTCAGGCTCAACACTACCTGGGAAAAGAAATAGTTAGAAATATTAGTTATAATAATATTATTATGATACTCTTATATAAATTATATTCATAAATATAATTGGTATCAGCAATATCTAAGCTTCATTTCTTCATATCAAGTGAAATATACGAACATGTTCCTATACTTACCCACCCTATTCAACATCTGACATACATTAATACAGCACAGAGCAAGCCAAACTTAATGACAGCTGGGACATAACTTATTAGCGCAACTGTACCTCTCTGGTGTTTCTCTTGGCTCTGATCTCTTCCAGCTCCTGATCGCCTTCCAGATCCGTCTGCTCTTCCTCGGACCCCTTGAGGAAGTAAGGCAGGGCATCCTCAATCCACTTGTCCATCAGCCCGGCCTCCAAGACCCTCTGCATCACCAGGTTGAAAGGTCGGCGGTGTGGTGAGCCCTGGAACCAATGAATAGGTTAAGGGGGGATGGGCTATTAATTTATTTGCTAATTAATTTATCTTATAAATATTTTTTTTTAGTTTCCTCCCCAGACCTCCCTCCAACTTCAATACAAATTTTCCCTAGACCCCCTTCGAGAATTTTGTTTACATTTTTCAGTAAAACAAATCCCGGCCGAAGGCCTACAGGCTCGCTATCGCTCGCCAGGGAAACCTATACACCTAAATGGAACGAAATTTCCTAATATAGACAAGACCATTATGTGAAAGGTCTAAAATAGCCAAACTAATGGGACTAAACATGAGGGAGAAGGAGGCCCAGAAAAACGGCACATCTCCCCTTAAGTTGGGTTTTCGAATGATTTAACCCTTTTACTATGAACGACGTTTTTTAGTGTTATATTTGTATAGATATATAGTTATTTTGAGTTAGTTAGAATGAAAAAAAGCAAACTATGAAAATCTATGTACTGGTGGGTTTATTAGAGGTTGTATATAATCTTTTGACTTTTAACAAATTATAAAAAATCGTTATGCAGAATATAATTAAGATATCGTCACCTTAATTCAAGATATAAATGAGTTTAATTATGGAAGTGTTAATGGTTTGCTGACAATATCGCCCCAGTTACTTTTTGTGGCAGTACCACATCACTGGGTGAATGTACAGTTGGCCAAATAAGTTCTGTTGCTCTCCGTGATCTTATACATGGCAATATAATGTGCCTTATTGAATTACGAGAGTAGTTTCTTATGCAATGGTTAGCTCATCTGATTAGTCAACTGATAATTAAAAGAAACTACACTCGCAATTCATTCATACTAATTTTAATGTGCGGAATGTCGGTGTGAGTATCCTAGGTTCGAATCCACGGAGTACCACATGTATTCATTGTTTCATTAATTTCATTAATTAGTTTTATTTGTAAGGTAATTGCTGGGTTGGTGATTATATGAATACATAAAATCACAACGAGGAACAGAACTGATGTGAGCAACCGTACCTGAGGAACAGCACAGCCATAACCAGAATGGAAGAACTCGTCGCTGGCCATGTGTATATCCGTGGGTCTCTTGGGGTTGTTGTTATATATGGCTGCCAACAGCTGGACGTGGCTTTTAAAGTACAGGTAGGAGTAGTGACCCTCGCCGACCATCCGCATGCTGTCCTCCGTAGAGCGGAAGACAAACTTGCTGAACATTTCTTGATACAGAGACGAGTCGGAGTTTGAGAACAGCTGGTATGCGGAACCCTGCGAGGGAAGGTATAGAATACATAGTGAATTGACCGACAAGAATCAGTCCCACAGGCTTAAAGGTAGAAAACAAACACGGAAGTTCTGTGGGCGAGATGGATACAATGGAAAACTAAAATTAATATGTATAAATATATGAGTAAAGAGAAGAGCTTGGTGGTACTGGAGGATCAAGGGAGAAAGGTGGTAGCCAATAGGAGAACTTCGCTCTGATCTTGTCAAAAGCATGGAGCTCTTTGATTACGCCACAGACCCCCTTGATCTGCAATGTTGTTTTAAATGTGTGAAGAGCACTGAACATTTTTGATGGCCTTCTATACCCCTTTTCAGGATCCAGCAGTTACCCCTTCTTCCTGGCTCGGTTTCTGATCAGCTGATGAGTTGGCAGGTGGGCAATCACCTGTCTTGTCTCTGCCCACTTCCAGTTCCTTGAGCCTATACAAACTTCAAGCTTTAAGGTTCTGGCCAGATGGACCAGCAAACACCATGGCCAATCAGAGGCTGTGCTTGCCCCCACCTTCACTTCAGGGATGAAGGTTGGATTCCCCAGATGATTGGGACTTTGGTGTGGGAGCCAAGGACCTCTCAGTCATTGTTGCTGCAAGATATATGTGCATCTCAGTGTAGGGTTTCCTGGTGGTGTTGCCCTACATTGCCTTCGTTTTTGGTAAGGTGTATGTCTTGCCCATTTCGAGGATAGTTAATCATCCGCCAAACATGATATAAAAAACAAAGGACAAAAATCATACCTTTGCTTGCTTCATGCCAAGGGTAAGGCCGGAGTTCAGCAGTTCCTGAAGGGTGTTGATGGTGGGTGGGTCGAAGGGCACGGCCAGGGTGCTGGTGAGGGCGGTGCTGTAGTGGGAGGTCACCAGGAAAGAGAACAGGAACCAGAACCCCAGAAATACCTGCCAATAGGATATTTATGATCTAACAAAGCAGATTTATTTATTCGGTTGTCAATTGTATTAAAGACATCTGTGTCATTATACCAAACACTGTATAGGTTTTATTTTGCCACATTACACTGCATAACTGATAAAATCTCTGGGCATGTACTAATGTGAAAGCATCGATGACAGATGATATTCAGTGGCCTTTTACATTCCGCAACCAAATAATATTCAATCTATAGTGTAAAAGACCTTCGTCCAGTACAACACTAATGATACAGTGCACTATGACCTTATGTACCTTCAGCCCTATATGGATTTCTTAGTTAGCAATAATAACTGATGGCTATATCATCTGCACTACCCATAGTAAATCTTAAGGGCCGTTATTTTGTATTTTTAATAGACCCCCTTCTCTCTCGCGTTTAGCCCCACAAACTTAATACCATAACTTACGGTCCATATCAACTATAAATCGATCTTACCCGGCCAGCGGTCAACCATAAGTAGCGAGCCAAAGCCTGTTTGAAGAAAGAGGCGAGGATCTGCATAAAAGCTCGCGAGGATCGAGGACCCGAAGAGGAGGAGGTGTTGGCTTCGGTGCAAGATAGTTGGACGTGGTGGATCATGTGATAGACCAACGCTCCTCCTGCCACAGAGATGATCACCCCGACCCATACACTGGCTGGGGAGAGAGAGAGGTTGAGCGAGGGAGAGAGAGAGGGAGAGAGATAGATTGTACACTGGATAATAATTAGCTAGTAAGGGTCTGGCTGAAGAATAGGCGAGGATCTACAGTACATGACGGAGGAGGAGGAGGAGGTGCATTATTGTTGAACGTGGTGGATCATGGGTTAGACCAGCCACGGATATGACCACCCAGCCCACATACTGACTGGGGAAATATTGAGGGATTGATAGATGTTGATTGCTAGTATGATAGGTTGCGAGAGAGCGACTGCTGCTTCATATGTATAGCCAAATAATGTGCTTTAATAAAGAAAACTCATTTGACAGTCATAAGTTTTCCATATCTGGAAATTCCGATTAAGTAAACTGTACAGATGTGGAAGAATGTGGAGCCTAAACCCTATATCTCACCTCTGAAGGGCGTGATCAGCTTCCGCCACAGTGGGTCCGGGCGGCTCTTAGCAGTAAGGAAGGTGAGGGCGTCGAAGACATAGTAGTCGGTAAAGTCCACCAGCTGGGTCCTCTGCAGGTTCACCGTCAGGTCGAAGGCGAAGTGGGCCCGGCCGTATTCTACGTCTCCCACCACACCGGTAAAATGACCCTGAGGAGGTGACGCAAAAAGTGAATTATTAGACGCAAAAAGTGATGAATTATGAGTGATATTAGACGCATAAAGCGACTGAATTATGAGAGCGATATTAGACGCAAACAGTGATAAATGTTGAGAGCGATGTTAGTTAAGGGATGTAGGGCGTTAAAGAGAGAGAGCGAGAGAGATCATTAAGCACAAAACGAACAGGTATTCTATGGTGAAGTTCATGCCCAACACGGTCTCCCAAAATGCCGTTCATGAGATACTAAAGGGAGGGGAGAGAGGGTGGGGGGGGGGGGGGAGAGAATAAAGCATTAGAGAAAAGGTATGCTTTAAAACCTTACAGGGTGAGCCAAAAGATACATATTTTATACTTCTATGAAGTTTTCGCTTGCAACAATGACTCTACTGTGGCTAAACGTGATTCGATTTAATCATAACTTCTGGCCCACTCTGTAGTGTTTTATCTCAAGTTCCAGAATAACTTTTTTTCTATCAAAATCTATATTAGGGGATAGGAATGTAACTTTAATGTTTAATTAATTAATGACTTCTTTTGACAGTGCATGTACTGACATTTTGTATTGCTATGTTTATAAATTGGATGTAATTATGCATTTTTGGTAAATGCTGTACACTAGAGTACACCCGCCCTTAAGCAGCAATTATGGCACTCTGACAAAGTATATGGATGAATTAATTACGAACCATGGACCAGATCATTGAGTTTCATTAGTCAATATGCTCACTAGTTTTAACCCGTTCAGTACCTTTACTATCCTTTTAACTTAATGCTGGCTACTGTTAGACGATTGCATTCAATTTAGAATTAGCCTCCAGCAACGAACAGGCTTTGAACTATCTCACTGAACCCTTTTTACCATCCTTCATCCTTCTTAAGCTGCACAAAATCGTCTAAATACAGCTAACATAAATTTAAAAAGACGTCGCCAGTACAGTAGGTGTTAATCACGCTACGGTATTCATTTATTATTGTCCACGTCTGTATACAATCCCGACTTGAATCGAAACTTCTCATTATTTACGTTAACTAATATTTACTTTTCGTAGGTTAGTTTAGCTATTACTGTCGCGATCACGTTCCCACGTTCCCATTTATTTTGATGCCGTGGGATCCAATATTTGGTAGAGGGGGGGGGGGGGGGCTCGTTTCCCCTTCAACCCCCCCATGACGTATTGTCATTATCATATATATTGCCAGCAGGGGGCAAATACCAGAATACAAACGTCAACATAGGCTGGAACACAACCGCGAGCGTACAAGTATATGTAAACAAAACTAGCGATCCACCCGGACACTAACTACATCCTTCCCAGAGTTTCAACCCAAAATCGCTTAGAATGTTTGTGCATCAGCATTAACTCATTCAGTACCGGCGGCGTCCTTTTCATTATATTCTGGCAACTATTAAAGGATTTTATTCAGCTTAGGAAGGACGTCTACCCATGGAAGGGTTACTGACTATCTCTCTTAAGCCTTTTAGCTACCACATAACTTTCCGAAGCTTCATAATATCGTCTAAATGTAGCTTTAATCCAATACAAAAATCGTTGCAGGTACAGAAGGGGTAAATGACCACACCTGTACATACTCAAGCACAAATAATCTTGGCGAGAAAAATACAAAGCTTATTAAGGATCAGTGTAAATGTTGACTATTGGATTCCTGTCGACAAAACTATCGGTCACTTCAAGCTAATACCAGGATTTGTCGGCGAAAATATACTGACCAGAGTATTATACTATGACCAACTTGCACTTTTATTATTTTTACCTATGTTTCTGTTCTTCTAACTATTAATAATATTATTTTTGGAAGTATACTGTATATTAACAAACGAAAGGCTATAATTATTACAACCAACCTGCATTGTTTATATATTTAGGTATGTTTATATTCTTGTAACTATTAATTATATTCTATTTGGCAGCAGATATTACGAGCAACTTGCCATTTATTTATTTACATATGATTCTATTTATATAACTGTTAATTATATTTTATTTGGCATCGTATATTTACTAATCATAAGTTACAGTATATTACGAGCAACCTGCATTTCTATGAATTTATCAATGTTCTATTCTCATAACAACCGTATTAAAAATATAAATAATTCCTAAAGGGATAAGAGGACTATGCGTCGTACTCACCTCGTCACTAAGGAATCCCCACATACCGTCAGCAGGCATCACAATCTCGTATGTGAAGTTTAGTTGGCGAGCAATTATGTTGGTGAGGAAAAGGTCAACACAAGGATTGTATTGGACCACTAGTGTTCCTTCAGAAGGTTTTATAGATGAAAAGGGTATATGATCTAGAGTCACTCCAGTCAGCTTCTTCCCGTAGAAGTTGGCCATCTGATCGGGGAATATGTTCTCCGTACTGGTGAGTCCTGTGTCTCTGGACCACCTGTTTACAGTGAGGACTTGCGGGGAGCCTGAAGGGTGCAAGAGCTGGCGGATTAATACATGCCAATAGCTCTCATTTTGGGATTGTTCTTGTAATAGTACTGCCACGTTCTCCTCCTTCTCCAAGCGCTGGTCTAAGAGGAACTGTTCTGCTTCAGTGTAGTTTTGCGTGCGGACCAGGAAGTATCGAGTGAGCCTTTTACTGGAAGCTGTATCTGTTAGCAACGATAGGAGGCTGACATCTGGTGGTCGTGGCAACATGTAGGTCACACATGCTAGTGGATTAACACTTCCCGGGCTGCTGTTGATGTGGGTGATTACCTCTCTTACTTTACCTCCGGTTTTTAGAGAACTGCCGAGGTTTATAATGGGCTTTCCCCAATCGATAATAGGTCTATTCGTTGGATCCTCGGGGTTTTTCAGTGACGGATCATTAGAGAACTGATATGATTCAAAACTGGAGTTTTTATTAAAATCGAAAGAAACTTTAACTGTAAGACACTGGGGAGTGTACTGTGTGTCCAGGACATCCATCATTGAGGTTAATTCAATGGTTTGTTTATCCATGTGCATGCCATCAGTAACCACACCAGCAAATAAGTGATGAGTTCCGTGTGATGAATTCAGGGTTAGGATTAGAAGGAACCCTGTTAGTTTTAGTGCTGAATGCCGTATCATTATGCAACAGTGTAATCTGGAATAGAAACAAAATATGTTAATTCGTCGATCTCTTTTCTAAATGTTTCTTAATTCGGGAGAAGAATGGTATGCTATGTTTGTTGCTATAAATATTGAATTTCTGAATAATTATATATATTTGACAATGAAAATCCTATAGTATTTGTTTTTAGAATTATATACATACTGTATAATTATACAAAATCTCTCCGATTCACGAAAACTCCCGTTTATATCGTCGTCAGCAAGTAAGTTGACCTATATAAAAAGATACATGTATTTAAATGTATACACTTATCGGCATGAGTGGAGAGAAGGGTGCCATGCTGGTATGGACAAGTTGAACGAATGGGAGATCGAAGGCTTACAAAGAGAATATATGAGTCGGAAACCAGGGGAAATTGATTGAGAGGAAGACCTTGGAGGAGATGGTGTGAAAAAAGCGTTGGAAGATCAAGAGATGACTTAAGAACAGGCAAGAGAAGTGTTGATGAATAGTAATGAATGGAGAATACTAGTGAATAGATTAGTGATAATGCGGTTGTAGGGAGAGGGTGCCAGGCGTCAGTCGTCAGTTGGACTAGATAATAGTCCGTCAGCAGCCTGGCACGGGAAGCCTGTGTATATAATGAAGGGCCATGCCTGGAAGCTCTGTGGGCGGGCATTGTGGTGTGTTCCGTTGCATGTCTGCCTGCTGAGACTAGAACCTCTCCGGGAGGTCTTGGACCTGGGGTTTGCTGGAGGCACCTAGTGATCCTTGGGCTCTGGATCTTCTCCTGGGCGATTTAGATGTTTGAGTCTTTTGTTCAGGCTCTGTCTCGAGCCGGCCTCCCCCAGTTATTTGCCTGAGTATTATGTTACGGTCTTTTTGAAAAAGTGGCCTTTTTGCGAAATTACCTGGAGCTTTGCAAAATGACCAAAAACCTAGCCTTTTTGTAAAATGACACTTAATGTCTGGCCCATTTGCAAAATGTCCAGCATATTGGACTTTTTGTAAAATTACCTGTGCCTTTTTGCAAAATGACGCCAAACGTCTGGCCAATTTACAAAAAAACAGCATATTGCCCTGTTGTAAAGTTCTAAATAACTAAACCTATATATTTGTAAAAATTGGGTAGGCCTAATCGAAACTATATTATTTTTTTAAATTTTAGGTTAGGTTAGACGTTTGGTGTCATTTTGAAAAAGGGCACAGGTAATTTTACAAAAAGGTCAATATGCTGGACATTTTGCAAATGGGCCAGACATTAAGTGTAATTTTACAAAAAGGCTAGGTTTTTGGTTATTTTGCAAAGCTCCCGGTCATTTCGCAAAAAGGCCACTTTTTCAAAAAGGCCGTAACATATACATACATACTTACAAAAACTTAAAAGCACATTTATAAGGCTTTTAACTCTTACCATGCCTCTTGGTTTATCCTCAGGCTTCCAAAAAGTTTTGTGCATCGCACTGTTCGCAAACATATACTCTTGACAGGTCATTAGCTAGGTAGACTATCGGATATACGCCATCTAGCTTCCCTCTATGATCTGATACTGTAGAACTAATGAACCTAAGGTAAGGAACTGTTATTTGCAGTATTGTGCTATGCAATTTGCTTCGCCATATAAAAGTGTGGCCTGTTATGTAATCAGTGACGCACTTAGTTCACAACCATGAGGATCTGGATTCGAACCGGGCAAGTCGATAGAATTTGATGGATGCAAGGGGATCGAGCCAAATGTTCCCGGTTTCTTTTAGTTTTCCTAATGTTCTTGTGCATTGACGATATTCTTTAAATTCCTAAATTTGGCTACTTCCAATTAGTTCACTTTAAGGGGAGATGGGCCGTTTTTCTGGCCCCCTTTCTTCCTCATGTTTAGCCCCATTAGTGTTCAGATTATGAACATCATCTATGCAAGTATACAGGATCTTCAATAATGATTTACCTTTGCAGGGAAAACATTGCAATTTTTGGGACTGTGACCAAAATATATCGAACACAAACGAGATAATATAATGCTTTATTGTAGAACATATTTATTATAGTAAATGGCACCTGATGTAACCTATTGATGGATAGGGTTGGTTGTAACCAATGAGGGCTGCAGCGAATACTGGATTTGTGATAGGAATATAATCATAATTATTTGTACATAAATTGCCATTACTAATGGCCTTCTCCCAAGGAAGAAATAAGAGCTTGTTAATTTTCAAGATTTTATTTAATATAATAAATATTCCCAGATCAAGGAAATCCTACTTCTATTGATAAATGTATTGTCAGTTTTTGACTGAATATACTGGGCAGTTCGGCATATTTTCTTTCTCTACAAAACTGTATTCTAAGAATGTATTAAATGATGGAATACAACTAGTATAGGATAACTATACTCAGTTTCATTTCATCTGACGGTTAATTTAATCCCTTAGCAGCTAATTTCTCGATATTTAATGGACAAATTTTAAACTACTATGAATCATATTAAGATCAAATATACAGTATATAATTAGCACCATCTTCAAAATAACTAATTTTGTTTTTTTATGGGAATTTGACAATTTACAGTCGGTTGAAAATAAACTAGGTATAATCTACTAGTTGTCCCAAAGTTGCTCATATTTGTACTCTTAATAACTGATTAACACCAGAGTATGTTTTTTTTAATGTTTTATTGACTAGTGTCCACATAACATGGATATTGACATCTTGGTCAATTATTGGGCTGTTTAGCTTTATTTTCTAGAGGAAATAACTGCATTCTAAATACGAATGGGCTAGATGAAAACAAACTGATTTTATCCCTCGTATTAAGTTGGAAAGAACTCATGCGAATTTGTACTCTGTTATGGTCTTGAATTTCATAATTTATAAGGGATCTGTGATGGTGGCGGAGTGAATTTCGCACTAGGATTTGCATGATTAGAGCTCTTAGTATCTTGCAAAAGATCAGACCAGTTCGCAGGTCTAGGCAATGGTGCAGGCAGGAATAAGAACTGTGGTGGTACTTGGGGGTTGGTAGGCGCTTGAAGGTGGCTATACGGATGAAGCTCGCGGTGCAGATTCATAGAGTAGGACGCTAGGAGATTCTGGGAGGCATGTTGAACGGCCTCCCGGTGACGATATCTACGTAGCTTGGTTAAGGGTTTGAGCACAGGCGATGGGATCAGCGGATGAGAGCAGTGAAACGTAGGACTCGTGGCATTCTAGGATTTATGTTTGAGAGGAAGGAGGATACTATTAATACCAATATACAGTATATCGGGATGAACTAGCTATATGTGTTTTGTATATGCTATTATACGGAGGTGTTTTAGAGTTTAATAAGGTCATATATTCAATAAAATCATTAAAGTTATTGCTGTGGATTTGGTATTGGCGATAGTGCTTCAGTTGGTCAATGCAATATATCTATTTCATTGTCAAACTATAACATGGTGTGAATGATGCGGGCATAGTGGAAATGGTTCTCTGGGGAAGTCTCGGTGTATATAAACACTATTTGAAGAGGAGCACTCTTATGTCCTTCTACGTTAACTTATCAGAATTATTATTAACCTCAGTTGATGCTGGCGGTCTCGGAAACACGGGCTTGAAGAACGATGCTCTCTGGGTGATCCTACTGGCTCTCTTAAAAAGCTGCCTGCCCATCCGTCTCTTTAGAGGTGCTAGCGTCCCCTCCTTCTCCCAGTGCCTGATCCAGCGGTAGACGGTGGAGAGGCTGGCTTTGGTCTCCTGGGCTATGTCTGTGGCTGCTACCCCCTCCAGCCACAACCACACGATCTTGTACCGATCGACGCCCCGAGGTCTGATCTTCAACTGGCTCTCCTCCATTTGGTACTTTTTGTCTTTATTGCCCTCTGACATAAAGTTGAGATTAGTATGGAACTTCATATAGACCTCCTTACCAAAACATCTCCTTCTAAAAATACACATTTCTTACTCGTAAGGCATACCAACATGTTTCAGGGTAAATTATATGACCTTAACTATTCAGCATCAGTACCAATCAAATTGTTTCTGATAAACTTTCACTATAGATGAACACTAATAATAGATGTATGCTAACCTATAAACAATTAATACAATAATTACAAAAGTATATGACAAAAATGTGTTGGTATCACGGAAGAGCCAAGTCTGGTTTCTCAGAGAGAGAGAGAGAGAGAGAGAGAAAGCGAGAGAAACGTTGGACTGTGTTAATCGTTTCATATAGTTAATATTGTATGGATTAATATTGTCTGCATTGCCTGGGTAACAGGCAGTTTTCTCTGGTGTTATCAGTCCCCCTGGTATATGAAAGGGGTGTTTCCGGGTGGATGGGACTAGATAGCCTTGGCGGGCAACCCCTTTAGAGGAATAAACCCTAAACAAATTACCGATGGGCGACACGCTAATCGGCGCCACTTGCAGGTGGCGATCTCTATAACAGATAACAGATGGGCAGATTGCAGGCACCAACCAAACAAGGCAATACCCAGGGGAGGCCTATAGGCATTTGGTTAGGATTTGCTGGAACTCCTGTTTCATTTGTCTGGCTTCCCTTACTGTTTCTGTTTGTGCCTCACCTACACAGACTGATCCAGCTCACTCTCACAAACACCTCCTGCTATCTACTTCACTACACTAAACATGCACACCACACTTCTTTCTGCCAAAAAAAAACAATGCATATGTTGTCATACCATAAATATGAAAGTGATTCATGCATATTTAAAGTGAATATGGCATAACCATGTTTTTGTCAAACGCTCCCCGTGATATTGACAAATAAGTGGGGTGAAAGGTACAATTAAACCAGGATTTTGTCTGGCAATATTCGGCACACAGCGTTTGGCAGGCTACTTTTCGACGCGGTTTTTTACTGGTATGGGGAAAATATGCTAAAATTATGCTTCTGTTAAGGGACTTGAGTCTTATATACCCGGTAACCATATAATCATCAGCTAGAATTCCTAAAATATGTTGGACGGAAAATGTGTTCGCGTACCTTAAGGGGAGATCTCCACTTAAGGGATTTTTTTCTGGACCCCTTTCTCCCTCATGTTTAGCCCGTTGCTTTTGATATTATAAAACGTTTGCTCCATTAGTTTAGCGATTTTAAGAACTTTCACCCCATATTAAGACCTTTCGTGCCATTCAGGTGTCAATTTTATCCTGGCGAGCGATAGCGAGCCTGTAATTTAAGAAGAACTGGCCTTCGGCCGGGAAATTTTTCTACCGAAAAATGTACAAATATATCTTGAAAGGGACTCAAGGGAGTGTAATTTTAAGTTTGATGGAATTCTAGGGAACGAACTAAAAACCTCCCCTTAAGTAGCCGTAATTGTTACATGTGTGGCGGTTTCATCTCTTACTTTACTTCGCATTTCTCCACTTTATCTTCCTCTCTCCACTTTATCTTCCTCGCTCCAAACTCTTCTACATTCCAAATTTACTCCAGCCCTCAATCAATGTCTGGCGGTTATTATGAAGTGTGCTCCATTTTCCCTTAGTTATGCCTGTTATTGCTGTATACAGGTATCATCGTTATTATGTTATTATTGGGGTTATTAGAATGAAATAGACTTACTTGCATGTCTCTTAGGTTTATATCTATCAACACACACACACACACACACATACATCTACGGGCAGTTGGACAATTGACCACTTGAGAGTTTTGGTCTATAAGGAAATTGAAGCTGTGGCCATCAATATTTAACATTAATTATCAGCTAAAATACGGTCATAATACTATATATAAATATATAAAGCCAAATTGATCATAATTGTCATCCGTCAGAAACTCGCATTATTATTGCATTTGTCTTTAATATCGATGTTCACGGCTCCAACTTCCTTATAGCCTGCAACTCGCAAGTGGTAAATTCTACTACCAAATTCAATATAAAATCTTGCGCTTCAATTCTGCTACCGGACACTATTAACCCCTTCTGTACCGGCGAAGTTGTTTACATCTTATTCTAGCTATATTTAGACGATTCTGTGCAGTTTAAGAAGGATTTGTGGCAGTACAAAGGGTTAAGCGAGATAGATCGAAGCCTGTTTATTGCTGGAGACTCTTTTCTAACTGACTAAAATCGTCTAATAGAAGCCAGAATATAGTTAAAAGAACGTCATCGGTACGGAAGGGGTTAAATTCTCAATGAGGGATCTGTTCTATGAAAAGGGATTAGTTATATTATAAGACAATACCCTGTTCCAAATTAGTTATATTATAAGACAATACCCTGTTCCAAATAGGTAGTCCAGAAATCGTGAACCCCAACCTCTGTAACTCATACAGGGCTGGAGCAAATGGGCTGTACATTCCCCCACACCTATTCCGTGGGTGACCCTTCCCAATTCCGAGGCAGCACTATGATAATAAACTCTACGCGGAACATATACCAAGAATGGTAAGACAACGCTGGTGTGATAAATTAAGACATCAGATTTTTTCTTCGACAAATCCACTGTTTGGGAACCCCTTAGTACCCATGTCCATAGTCCCAAGAGTTTGGGCGCAAGAGTGACACCTATAGAAAACCAAACTGAAACTTCATATGTATATAAGAGCGAGATATCGTGGTCTGCATGAGATATCCTAGGTTCGAATCCTGATTCTGATTTTCTCTTTCTCTCTTACACATTTTTGTATGATTACGTCACTACTATTTGTTTTACGTTGATCTCTGGTATTCATCCCGAAGTTTGTTTTTTCTCATATACCGTATATAAATGTATATTGACTTGTCATAACCTTGTTGTTGCGGTGCCATGTTTGCTATCAATCAATCTGTCCTGGGTAGTCTCTGTATCTATGAATGTCTGATTGCCGTGAATTAAATGGTATATTCGTATCGTCTCTCCCAGTCTCTCTCACTTACGCTCTCTCACACACACAATCTCAGCCAGCTCAAAACTACTCACGCGTACAACCGCTGAAGTCTACAAGAAAGTGCCACTACCACCCCTATACCTCGACTGTTTATACACCTCTCTGGCACCTCCCCCTTCGTGACGTCACAGGGGAGGGCACCGGTGATTGGTCAGTGGGGATGAGATCAGATACTGGGATTTAAGAGGGTAGTGCTTGTTTTTTGGTCTATGTATTTATTTATTAGTTTACTCGCTAGACCTCCATCAAGATTAAAAAAGAACACCATCTACACCCCCTTTCAAGAAAAATGTGTAAACATTTTCGGTGGGAAAATGTCTCGATTTATTCTATAATTACAGGCTCGCTATTGCTCTCCAGGAAAAACAAAATGACACTTAACCCCTTCAGACTCATATGACGTAGAGGTTGCCAGATTAGCAATAAGAAATAGAGTTCTCTCACTCTTATAAATACCTCTCCAAAATTAGTTTTCTGCCCACAGCTAACTCAAAGACAACTGCAGAGGTTGAAGTAACTAAACTAAAGGTTTCTAAATACCTTTGATGGTAACAAAGGCTTTAAAGTATCCCTAATAGGCTCAAAATCGCGTCATATGTAGGAGAGGGTTAAATGGCACGAAAGGTCTTAATATTGACAACAAAATTGTGCCAAAGGTCTCAAATTCGCCAAACTAATTGAACGAACGTCGTACAAAATATCATAACTAATATGCTAAAACATGAGGGAGATGGGGGTCCAGAAAAAGCGAGTACCTCCCCCTTAACTTTTACACTTCGTCGGTTTATGTGTGTAGATTGTATACTGTGTTCCAGCAACCTTTGAGTTTTTTCAACTTGGTAAGAACCTGTCCATAATTGAGTGGTGATTTTCTGTAGGCCTTTCAATTCTTCTATTCAGGCTTCCTTCAGATATTATTTTATTTCGAACATTATTCCTAACCCCTTCTGTACCGGTGATGTACTTTTCATTATATTCTGGTGACTATTAGACGATTTTGTACAGCTTAGGAAGGCCGTCTACTCATTAAAAGGCTACAGACTATCTCAATTAATCCTTTTAGCTACCATACATCCTTGCTAAACTTCATAAAATCGTCTAAATGTAGGTAAAGTTAAATTAAAAATACATCGTCGGTACAGAAGGGGTTAACACAAATAACGACCCAAATATAATTAATAAAAGCATGTGATTCAGATGATATTATTGAACTTTGTCTCTGGGACTAATATTGGGTAATATTTTACCAGTTGTCATTGTTAAGTTACATAAATATGTCGGTATATTGTAATAAGGAATATTTAAGGAGAGATGTTTCACTTTTTGGGTGATTTTTGCATGTATTCATTATTTGTCTAGTTTCTTCCCTAGACCTCCATCAAATTAAAAAAAAAACATCCATTAGATCCCCCTTCTAGATTAATTTGTACATTTTTCGGTAGAAAATTGTTCCGGCCGAAGGCCAGTTCTTCCAACATTACAGGCTCACTATCGTTCGCCAGGGAGAAAATCGACACCTAAATAGCACGAAAGGTCTTAAGTATTGACGAGCATATTTTGTTTAAATTTATTGACAGCAGGCCAAATTTGTACATTTTTCGATAGAAAAATGTCTCCGGCTAAGCCGGATTTCTCCATACAATGCTGGTTCGCTATCGCTCACCAGGAAGAAATTAACACCTGGATGGGGATAAACGTCTTACAACAGTAGGCTGAATGGGGCTGAATGGATACAAGCCAGAGAAAAATAGAGAAAAGAAAGCCTGTCACCCCCCTTAACGATTTTACAAAGGAATTCGAGTAGAGATAGCAAACCCGGATAGGAAGGAAAAGTGTAATGCAAGGATAGCAAAAAAGACGACTCTCTCCCCACCAACCCCTGGCAACCAACAGTTATTGTCGTTATCGAGTACTTGGAACCCCACCACTTTTTGACGGAGAGCAACAACAGATGGCGTTAGCGTCTAGTAGGCCTTAGGGCAAGCTCTAGGGCATTTACACTATAGAGTCTGGTTCCTGACCACTTATTGCCTCATGGTACACGAAATACACACTTGCATTTTCGGTCCTTTGCAGGCAAGGACAATCGGGTTTGCCATTGTTATAATTGACTTTCTATTGCAAAATTATTTATATTGAGGTTGGAGTAGAAATAAGGGTTATGTATTCAACGGTATACAATTATTATGTGGTATTTATTATGAGATAGTTGCTAATTTTACCCGGAATGCCTGAATATGTTAAAAGCCGAACTAGTGATCAGCTTGCAATACAACACGAAACAGCTACTGGATTTGTGAAAGACAAATCAGTGTTTGTTGTGTTCTAAATCAATCAGTAATCTTCCATTCTTCCACTGGCATGGTCTGAAAGCATTGTTGCTGTGACATATGCAATATTGATTGATAATTTCAAGTAAATCAGCTGGTAAATAGTCTATTTTCACTGGCTCCGGACACAAATCAACTCGTTTCGCTATCATAACACGATTTATTCTTTAAATAACTTTAATAAGCAAGCCATAACCAACCATATCATAGCCTACGCTATTTTATATTGGGATAGGCCTATGCTTATCCTCTTATTCCGAAAGTAATAGTAGGAAATCATGAAAGAAGGTACGGTGATGTCATTTCCCTGAATACCGATTTTCGTTTATATTCCGCAGGGAAATTGAAGAACCTAATCAATCTAGTTTGGGATAAGGTAGGATAGCTGTCGTCTCTGATGATGTATGGATCAATTTTATTTGCAGTCGTTGCCTTCGTCCAGTGGAAGAATGAAATATATATTAATCGAAAAACAGGACGAAATAAAGTATATTGAGTATGTTGTTTTTATTTGTCCTGGATATGTATATACAGCTAAGGCCATATGATGAGCGTGCATTATTGCATGGAATAATTATTTTAGTTGGTGACGTGAGCTCAAACAATGGTTTTAATTATATATGTTCTTTTACAGTATAATATATATATATATATATATATATATATATATATATATATATATTGAGAATATATCACAAATACACGTGAGCCACTAAATGTTTCTAGTCTCTCAGTGGGGATCGAACCATCGACCATCAGGACGATAGCCGACGCTTTAATCAACCGACTTTTAATACACCGACTGCCGTGGTGTAATTGATTAAAGCGTCGGCTATCGTCCTGATGGTCGATGGTTCGATCCCCACTGAGACTAGAAACATATAATATTATATATATAGTTCGTTCATGTCAGAGAACATTACTTATGTACATAGATGTTGTAACAGGATAGATTAGAGGTTACATAATGTAGGTCTTGCCATTACGTCAAATTTGTGATTACTATACAGTACATACAGTATCCTACTGTGGAGTGCACTAATGAAAGACGTGCGATCCCGTAGAGTTTCTTCACAATTAGTTGTGGATAGCAACAACAGATGGCATTATTTTGTGGTGGCATCTGGCAACCTTTAGGAGCACGATTTTATTAGTACATTAGATAGCAGGTTTCCCATCTCCTAGTATATAATCTCTGCTCCCCACCCTATATATAGAGAGAGAGAGAGAGATTGCTTCATTGAGTCTTCTTTCACGACCCTTGGTATGTGAATCAAAGATCGAACCAATGAGAGGTGGAGCTGAACGAAGCTTCAGTTATTAGTGTTTGATTAATTCGAAATCCATAACAAAGTTGAAGGCCACTCTTCGCTTAGACTCTGACTTGGTCACACGATAGTCCTTCTTCTCAAGCTGGCAACTTTCTTTCTGCAACTATGTACTCGCTATCTCTCCGCATTAAGGAGAGGTTTTTAGTTAATTAACTAGACTTCCATCAAGCTTAAAATTACTCTCCCTTGACCCCCTTTCAAGATAAATAGGTACATTTTTCGGTAGAAAAATGTCCCAGCCGAAGGCCGGTTCCCCTTAAATTACAGACTCGCTATCGCTCGCCAGGAAAAAATAGACACCTAAATGGCACGAATGGTCTTAACATTGACAGAAATGGGGCGAGGGTTCTTAAAATCGCCAAACTAATGGGGCAAGCGTCTTTAAATCTCACAAGCAATGGGGCTAAACATGAGGGAGAAAGAGGTTCAGAAAAAAATCCTCCTGGTGGAAATCTCCGCATTAAGTCATTACGATCTACTATTGCAGCAGAATATATCGCAAAATGTATAGTAGTGAATTATATATAATGAGTAGCATTAGCGTGTTATCTATATTCTATATCTTCTCCTTCGTAAGCATAATTATAGCTGATGCGAATTCTAGAGTTCTGAGTTGAAGCCATTGGTTTCGGGGGCTGATGAGTAATTGGTGCTTCTGAATGCTTGTTTGTTGTGGGCGAACAGTATTGTGTTTCGGGGGCTGATGAGTAATTGGTGCTTCTGAATGCTTGTGTGCTTGCTTGTTGTGGGCGAACAGTATTGTGTTTTTATCCTGTCACTTTCTTGTTTTACCTTCCTCGTGTATCTTACTGATCCTCCCTACCCCTTGTAGGAGTAAGGGCTGGCTACTGACTAACTGGCATTGTAGGTCAATATTGATGTTGCTTGCAAGATAGGAGTTATTTGAGATTGATTTGCATTTTTAATTTATTATCCACTCGCGTGTGGGGAGTTGACACTTGCTACTGATTCCATGTTGAACATTATAATTGGCACAACATGGTGTCATACCTCTGTTAATTGAATCCAGAGTGACTCGCGCATGATCGATCAGTCACTGTCAAAATACAGGCATAAATAATCTTAATAAATGGCCATGCAAAGAATATCCTCGCATAGCTTATAAACATAAGAAGATCCTCACGTAGCTATTCATAATTATTGCAAGCAGTTTAATTACATAATTTGTTAGTTAAGTTTTATTAGATGTTCAAAGGTCCATAAATTTCGATTTTGCAGGTAAAAAAAGGTGTGTATATATAAGGCATATAATGTGGTAGATATACAAACTATAATAAGTTCACATATATATAATATTATATGATATTCTGGTTTCCAATGTTGATTTTACTATCATTAGCATTTAAATGTTCGATACAAAACAATTGATAAGTTTACATACAGTATATAAGACTTTCTGGTTTTCAATGTTCATCTTTGTATCATTAACATTTAAAAGGACAAGTTCAGTACCCCATTCTCAAAAAAATACTCTCTAGCAGCAAGAGTATCAGTCCTCCGCTGCATCCCAGGAACCAAATGAAGAAGGCGCCTTGAAGGTGGTCCAGTGTCAGTACAATCTGGAGGAAGGAGATGCATTTATTAACCTATTTTCTATTATATTTTCTAGCTGTAGACTATTTTTTTCCAGCTGATGGTAAATGACTATGCTACTCTCTTGGCTACGTAGCTATCGCATAGATCTTGTAGCGAAATATTTTGTTAATTATGAAATTTGGCATTAATAAGAAACTGACCTACTGTATGGGTTTCAGAGGCCGTGTTACATCGTTTTTTCGGGAATTACTTATTAACAAACAGTAGGATCAGTATGATATTTTGCCAGAGCTTGTTCCACACCATCCCCTACTTTTCATCATTATAGTGCATTAGCAAAAGTGGAGAATTAAGCCACTTGTCCCTGACTCCTATTAAATTCACACCACAAAGACAGTTAACCTGGGAACTGCGGCACACCTCTATAGAGGCTTAAACAGTAGACATTTATATGCTTCAATAGAATAGGTTATCCAAATACATTCTAAAAACTTTGATATATTATTGGTAATATTTCAGCAAGGGGTGGTGGGAAATCCGAAATACTCGGCTTACAGGTTAAGAGGAGATGGGTGTATATATTTTATCATTTGTGTATATTTGTATTATTGTATTAGTTTCCTCCCTATACCTCCATCAAGCTTAAAAAAAACATCCAGTAGATCCCCCTTCTAGATTAATTTGTATTTTTTTGGGTAGAAAAATGTCCCAGCCAAAGGCTGGTTCTTTAAAAATTATAGGCTCACTATCATTCACCAGGAAAATAATAAGACGCCTAAATAGCACGAAAGGTCTGAATATTTGACAAAGAAATGGGCGAAAAGTCTTAAAATCGACAAACTAATATGCCAAACGTCATAAAATCTGATAACTAATGGGGCTAAACACGAGGAAGAAGGGGGACCAGAAAAGCGGCCCATCTCCCTTTAAATCTTACCTGGCCCGAGGATGCTTTAGACCCGTTACCATCTGCTTACCTGGCCCGAGGATGCTTTAGCCCCGTTACCATCTGCTTACCTGGCCCGAGGATGCTTTAGCCCCGTTACCATATGCTTACCTGGCCCGAGGATGCTTTAGTCCCGTTACCATCTGCTTACCTGGCCCGAGGATGCTTTAGCCCCGTTACCATCTGCTTACCTGGCCCGAGGATGCTTTAGCCCCGTTACCATCTGCTTACCTGGCCCGAGGATGCTTTAGCCCCGTTACCATCTGCTTCTTCCGAAGAGGGTGAATTTGGCTGTGGTTTTTCAACAAAGAAGGAGAGGGAATCTTTCATCCACTTGTTAATCAGTCCAGCTTCAATACAGCCCTGCAGCACGGCGTTAAAGGTTCGAATGTATGGCGAACCCTGAGGAAAATAGTGGCAAATATATTGTAATCATAATGGTAATACTTATTTAAGGATTCAAAACTATCATAAAGTGAAAATACTAATAACACAAATATATGAAATGTATGCTGGTAATTATATCGCTATAGACGGCAGTTCTCCACATCAGCAGACATTAAATTTCTATAAAAGTGAAATTAAAAGTACAACCAATTTACTTTTGTGGTTCAAGCAGTTTCACAAAGTAGTTTTTTCTGTATATCATGATGTTCCTACAAACTGCTCACATATTCGTGACGACTACTGCATTGTCGTGGTCAGAAATGCTTCAGGACTTCCTAAGACCATGACTGTGAAAGCTAACTAGTTTATCCCAATAATGTGATTTTTGTGGCTTAAGGGGAGACAGACCGTTTTTCTGGACCCCTTTCTCACTAATGTTTAGCCCCACTAGTTTTGAGATTATAAGACGTTCGGCCTATTAGTTTGGCGATTTTAATACCTTTCGCCCCATTTCGTTGTCAATTTTAAGACCTTTCTTGCTATTTAGGTGTCTATTATTTCCTGGCGAGCGATAGCAAGCCTGCAATTTTAAGAGGAACCGGACATTTTTCTACCGAAAAATTTACAAATTTATCTTGAAGGGGGGTCTAGGGGGTGTTTTTCTAAGCTTGATTTAGGCCTAGGGAGGAAACTTAAAAAACATATATGAATACATTAATTAATAGACCAAACAAACGGCCAGTCCCCCCTTAAGTAATTTGTCTTAAATAGTTGTTAGTGTATCCTTATTGTACACTTGGCTAAACATGAGCCTAGGCCAAATTGTATGAGTATAGTGCTCTCACATTTCTATATACTTTGAAGGTGGCTTTTTGATATTATCCTCTTGTAATAATGTCGTTTGAAATGGGTAACTCAATGTATTACCATAAAAATACTATAAATTATCCGGCTATAATGGCTAATTACATACCGCTCTCCACAGCATTTGTTTTCGGTTCATGTCTTGGGAACTGTACCTACAGAAATTCCTGTCCCCCAGTGTTGCCAATTTCCTGCTGGATCTAGAAACATTTACTTGATTTAGTAGCAAATTTTTAAATCTCCGACATGAATTCTAGCGCTTTTCTGTAGATTTGAACTATTTCATAGTGATATTGTAGAGATTGTCTGCATTTATTTACTAGCCTATATAGCGGACTTGATGTGGTAACCCTGCTGTCATTACTGTTCATGTGAAGCCAACTTACAGGTGGAGCAGCACAGGCATAACCCGAAGGAAAGTGTCCTTCAGCAGCCATGTGCAGGTCGTTGGTCCTCTTGGGCTTACTGTTATGCACCGTCAGCAGCAGGTCCAGGTTCCCCCGCCAGTAGATGTAAGCATGCTTTCCTTCGTCCGCCAGTCGTAGGTTTTCCTCCGTAGAAAGGAGGGCCATCCCGCGAAAGACTGTTTGTAGGTCCGGGTTGGTACTTGCTTCCAGAAAATCATAACTAGCACCCTTGGGTAAAAAAAAGAAAAAACAAAAAAATGAACAGTACTATGATTTGTCGATACATATATTAATTATTGTAAGTAGCCGCAGGTTTGATGACCTAGGACTGTGTTATTGTGACACAATGTTTTACATTGATTAGGCTAAAAAATCAACGTCATTTGGGGTCATGTTGGTTTGATTGCATTGACTTACATCAAACGTGAAGCTAAATATGATGAATATATTAAGTAATCTAACCGTTGTACGAAAACTATATTCATGATAGAAGGAACTTTTAATATTGGCAGATGCTAAAACTAAAGTATATATTATACCCTTGAAGGGTCATAATTTAGATGACCTTTTCTGACATTTCTACTTATTTAGGAGTCATTTCTTCTGACAATATCAATAACCCCTGGTCTGGTAGAGTCTTAACTAAAATGATTTGCAAATTCAATCGACCATTATTTCAGCAAAACATGAAATTACATAAAAAATCTTGAAAATGTTCCCTGGAGGGAATACTGGTCGAATAGTAGAAGCTACTTGTGTATCTATGCATCGCCCGTATTCCGAGAGAGCGATCATATACTTCGACAATTCTTTCAAATATCTAGCTTATTCCTGTTCATGGGGGATGGTCGCTGGCCCAATCTCTTTTGTTCCCACCTTTGAGATGTCCATGCCATAGGAGAGCCCAGATTGCAGCAGCTCCTGAATGGTATTGATGGTGAAGGGAGGGAAGGGCACGGCCAGGGTGCTGGTGAGGAAGGTGGTGTAGTACGAGGTTACCAGGAAAGAGTAGAGAAGCCAGAAACCAAAAAATACCTGAGAGAGAAAAAGGAGTAATATTGAAATGTTCGGGATAACAGATTATTAATTTCTTCCATTCAACCATTTGTTATATTGCTAGATATTGCTTTGTACTCCTAGATGCCAAACTTTTTCATGGCCTTTCTTATGAGCACTAAGTCTCCAAGTAGCTTGATCCATACAAGGATGCAGTGTTTTCTTCTCGTCCATTTCCGAGACGCTCATATCAAAAGGATATCCGTCTGACTTAAAATCATCTTAGCAGTGGGATGCTGGCCCATTAACGAAATTCTAGCGAAGGAAAGAGAAGGTTGCTCTGAAATAATGGAAAACTGTGGGAGGGTGATAGGGAGGGCTGAGGAGCTCCAGTCATTTGTGATCTTAATGGGTAGAAAGCATCATTTGTATTATGTCATGTGCTATGTTACAGAAGCTCTTTGAGTTAACGTTTAAGTTATATTTACTGTATATTGGACAAATGTCTTGTAGAGGAAGTAAGTTGGAATATAAAAAAAAAAAAAAAAAAATTTTTTTTTTTATAAAGTCATGCACAAGAACATTTTGTAATCCAAAGTCGCAGTAATAAAAAACAAATTGATCAGCGACAGGTTTCGAAATGCTGGTGTTCACAAATTTATCCTCATTTGGTTAGTATCAAAAGCAGACTCCCAAGTATTCCTGTACAAGACTACATTCAGAATGTAATGATTGGAAACTCATGGCTAGATTCTACATTTTGTTTTTAAACCAATGCAATAAGAAATGGTGGGCATCAAGTTCTAGAATTTGGTGCACGCCCCACAACTTTTTGTAAAAGAGAACGGTGGTTGGTGATTATAGATCTACTGTAGAATGATAACAAATATGCTTTACTACTCCTACCCTTCCTCCCTGAAGCCATAAACCGTGTTTTAGAGATTGACTGAAGAAGGAGGCCAAGATATTCATGACGGCGCTGGAGGACGGGACGGGAGAGGATGCAAGAGTGGTCTGGGTGCTGTAGATGAAGTAATAGACTAATATCCCGACACCCACAGAGACCAACACGCACAGCCACACAGTTCCTGTTAAGTGAACAACATTTTACTGCCACGAGACTGCAAGAAAAGTAATCCTAATTCAATGTCGGCTGAACACAAACTTAGCCACAAGGATAACTTAACCATATCCAAGTTCTCTTAGCAGTACTGACAGACTTTTCCTGAAGAGAGTGTTCGCTTCGGATTTCAGGGGCCGACTACTCTGATACCCTTTCATATATTTAGTAAGCTAAAGGGATTAACACTTTTTAAAGTAATAATTTGCAGACTGGGCCAGTCATATGATCATGTTTGCCCTTCTCTCCTTATACATAATATACCTAAACTCTAGGAAAGACTTCACATACCTCATCTAACATGCATCTCTACTTACGTCATTCATCAAGGCATATGGTGTTACAATTGTAAGGTTTAAGAAGGACACTGTGCCTTACCTCTAAAGGGGGTTATCAGCTTGCGCCACAGTGGGTCGGCAGAACTCTTTGATGTGATGAAGGAGATGACGTCTATGAAGTAGTAGTGAGAGAAGTACACATGTTGGGCTCTCGCCAGGGTCACTGTCAGGTCCAAGACGAAGTTGGCACGGCCCGACTCGATCTCGCCAACCATTCCAACATACTTCCCCTTGGTGTACGACATAGGATTAATTAATTGTCTGTCAAGGTCTGTGATTTTAAATTAGTTCAAATTTAGCATAAATTTACTCAATAAATCATTTGACTATCTATCAAACTTTTTCCTCTTTCAATATTTTGTAGGGTACATTTATATAGCAAATGCGAGCTTTTATACTTACGTTTTCTACGTGTCCCCACTGACCATCTGCAGGCACTACCATCTCATATGTGAAATTCAATTGCCGTGCAAGTGTCTCCACAATGAATTTATCAACACATGGTTTATATTTAACAACCAAGGAACCTTCAGTCGTCTGCAAGTCTGCGAATGGCAAATATTGAATTGTTATCCCAGTAAGTTTCTGGCCGTAGAAGTTTGCCATCTGTTCTGGGAAAATGTTCATGGTATTGGCGAGACCTGTGTCTCTGGACCACCTGTTTACAGTGAGGACTTGCGGGGAGCCTGAAGGGTGCAAGAGCTGGCGGATTAATACACACCAGTAGCTCTTTTTTTGAGACTCCTCTTGGACGAGAGCTGCCACATTTTCTTCCTTCCCCAGGCGCTGGTCTAAGAGGAACTGTTCTGCTTCGGTGGAGCTTTGTGTGTGGACCAGGAAGTAATGTGTGATTCTCTTGCCAGAGAACGGTTCTGTTAGTATAGTCAGGAGGCTGGAATCTGGAGGTCCTGACAACAGATAGCTCACACAAGCAATTGAATTAAGTCTTCTTGGATTTGTGTTGATGTTTTGTATAACTTTTTCAACTTCGTAAGCGTTTCTTTCGTGAGAAATCAAATGTATTGTTGGTTTTGATTCACCAGTTCTAAAGGCACCTTGATGTTTCTCAAAATCATTCATGGGCTCATAGTATTCCTTTGCTCTTTCTGAATAAAACAATGGGCTTGTGGAGTCACTATATCTTTGCATAGATATAACCACTCTTAAACAGTGAGGAGTATACTGCGAGTCCAGGAGTTCCATTAGGGACATCATATCAGTAGGTTGATCATATCCCGACATGTTCAAGCCATCCGCAACTACATCAGTTAACGAGTGAAGAGTTCCTTGCGATAAGGTCAATAAGATGAACATGCAGAGGGTGGCTTCAGGGACTTGATGCCAACCCATTGTCGATATTTCTGAAAGTATAAACAATTATGTATATGTGTATTGTACAGTACATGATTCACATAAAATTGGACATTAAATCGACAATGCTGCATATATATTGTAGATCGTAATGCATGTTATATTTACCATATCATCATCAATACAAGACATATGTTGATAAATATGCTCCATCGGTGCCACTATCTCATGCTTCGTCGAGGCATTGCCAAAGGTTTAATGACATTCCCTGCCTATTAACCCCTTCTGTATTGGCAACGTCCTTTTAACTTTAATCTGGCTATTTAAAGACTATTTAATTCAGTTTAAAAAGAACCTCTAGCAATGAACAGGCTTCGAAGTATCTCACTTAACCCTTTTTACTACCACAGATCCTTATTAAACTGCACAAAATCGTCTAAATAAAACTAGAAGACAACTTTAGGACGTCGCCGGTACAGAAGGGGTTAATATCATAAATGAATGGCACCCAGGAAGCCCTCCATACCATTCTCCCTCAATCTCTCCCATCTATCCTCTGTTCGCTCCTACTCCTCCCTTTCCCCTCATTCTTCCCCATTCGTTTTTGTATCCAAATTCCCCACCACCCACCCGCCCGCCCACATACACCATCTCATGTATTTACGAAAAACTGTATTCTTAATGTTTCTAATTTTCACATAGGAAATATATCCATTGTGCAGATATATGTATATATTTGTTTCTTTAATTAAAAAGAAAAATAGGTCCCACCCATTCTTAAGTCAGCCATTTTAGATTTACAGAAGAGCGACCATTACTTTCATTACTGCATGTTCACACACACGTCAGTATATAAATTATGTTCATAACATAAACAGTTTATTTGCATTGTGTCTTTGCAGTTTTATGTCTATCAAACCATTAATGTTAATGTGAGATATGAGCAAAACCATCTTAAATTGCCTTGCTGTCAAACTGCAAAGTTAATAAATAAATGTGTAATTAGATTTGATTCTGTGAGTATTAGTATTCCCACTAATTTAATCTTAGTTTTCGTTTCGTCACAGCAACACAGATTGGGGGGAAATAAGAATCCGTTCATTTTATTGATTTATTAATTTTATTTTATTTTATTTTATTTTTATATTTCCAAACCTATCACTATTATTGTTTAATGGATTTGAGCAAACCACTGATAATTGAAGACAAAAAACAGTACAATTGTCTCCCAAACTGAAGCCATTCGATCCAATAGTAATCGTTATCGATATATTAAAAACGATCTACCATTGGAGATTTCTTAAGGTTTATGATAAAACTATAGCTTTCACTCTCCCTTAATTTTTATTTTTTTTTTTTTTTTTTTTACAATAATTTATATTCTTTGAACAAAGGTTGGTATACAGCAGTTGGTAAATATATATATATGAATACAATAATTCCTAACATACTAAACCAACAATTTCAATGAATCTACTTATACACTCTATATCATAGGGTGCACATACATTATGGTTCTCGGTGAGTAACCTTATTTAACTTTATTATAGAACAAAGATATTTATACAGAGTAGTGCAGTTCGAGAAATGAGGAATTATTATATGAACTGTCAGAACCAGAGTCTGCCATTGTTTGTTCCAAATTTCAGTTCCTAACAACATGCATATATTTTTAAGGTATATTCACTAGACCCTCCAGTTCATACAATAAACTTATTTTGTACAGTCAATAGCATAAATTGTGATGCACTCATTTATATCCATAACGAACGCAAACGAGACAATGTGGTGCTGTATTACATCTCGGTGGCTTCAGCATTTGGCATTAAAGATGACTTGTGCTTATGACTACTAAGTTTTGCAACAAAATATTAAGGCATAGGGATATTCTGGCATTTCTGCCTTGTTACCACTCCTGTCCCAAGCCTGTGTGCTATTGTCCAGATATAAGGCATCAACACATAGTCTTCGGACGGGAGGGGTAACTTGGAATGGATGCCATATTATCCATATGCCTTAATATTTTGTTGCAAAACTTAGTTGGGCTACTGTACATACATTGATGAATCTGGCTGTATTACATTATGAATTAAGGTGAAGGGAACACAGGCAGGGCCAATATAAATGCTAAAGGAAAACTTAGATTTGTTTTCAATTTGAAAGTGACTGAAGGGCAAGACTGTCTGAGGTTAATGTCCCGATAAGCTCAAAATGGAATAGGTAGTCGAATTAAAGATCCATTGGAGTTAAAATGCCTTTGCACTGAACTGGAAGTTTAAATTGGGGAGATGGTGTACTCAGAAGAAGGTTCCAGGATTTATCACTAGAGTATAAGCACTGTTGAAACCACTTCAATCTTGAATTCGTAAGTTGAACGGAAGCCTAATTAGTTGTTGGGCGGGTGTCGCCCATTTTCCGTAAAGGAAATTGGTATACACTGAGATAACTGAGGAATGTTGATAATATTTACAAAGAGAGAAATAGAAATACAACATTGCGATGAAGTCAATAGGTTTGAGTGTGTTATTAGGAGTCGACCTGATACGACCAATTGCTTTTGACTTCAACCTTTCAAGATGAGTAATTTGAGTATGTGGAACCTAGCAGGGGATAGTGTAGTCACTTACACTAATACCAAATATAATCACTTTACAGCAGAGCCATGTATTCCAACAATGTTTTGATTAGGTGGAGGTTCGCAAACTACGTGTCCTACATTTTGATTGGCCAAGAGAAACTCGAATCTCGAGAAACACAGCCTTTAACAGTAAAGGCCCCTAAATGGGAGTGATGTATATATTGGAGAATCCCCATTTCCGAATGGCAAGCAACTCTCGTACGGGGACCTACGGGGAAAACCCTCCATAGCTTCCTTGGTGGTGAAGTTAGGGAACCTGGGCCAAGGATTGTCGACCAATGGATCGAGAAATCTTGGTGTCGGGTATTGCGATGGCAAGAAGGGTAGCATATTTTCTGGCAAGCAGCTAGGAAGCCTTGGACCATTCAGCTGGGGTAATGATTATAAGAATAGGTTAAATATATATATATAAACACATAAAAATCCAAGAAAACTACTATAAATATGATGTTTATCACCCTTAACTTGTATAGTGGGGTGTAAGGACACCCCAGAAATGAATCTGGGCAGACATGTAAGGTTATAAATTAGATTAATTTCCCTCATATATTTTGTTGCACAAGGCAGCTGCATTGGAGGTGAAAAGGTGCGTGTCATTCCCCTCATATGGAAATAGATGAGGTGTGATTTGCATAACTTTAAAGATCTAGTCAATGTTCTTATCATTGTTATAAGTATAAGTTTTATTGCAATTCCATTGATATGCAGCTACAGAAGCATCGCCCTACCTCAAGTTGTCACAAATTCAAGCCATCAAGACCAGATGTTAAAGTTGATCAAAAGTCTGATAAAATATAAACTACTCAATTTCATAAATACTATTTTCAACGTCATGGCAGGGAAAGCTTTCTCAGCGGATCTTAACATATTTTAGTACCTGAGCATAGTTGATTTGTTTTAGTTTTTGGATCCTCAACATGAAGCACATGGGTGATGTCGTGTCATAATATATTCAGTATTGGGAGAAGTTGTATGTACGGTCGCGCTAGTAAGTCATGTCCCAGCTGTCATTACGTTTGGCTTGCTTTGTGCTGTATTAATGTCGGTCAGATGTTGAATAGGGTGGGTAAGTGTAGGAACATATTTGTATATTTCACTCGATATGAAGAAATGAAGCTTGGATATTGCTGATGCTAATTATGGATCAAACCTTACTTGGTACCGAGACATCACTTATTATGGCACTTGCCGAGACATCACGCGACTGTACTAAAATGATCTTCCTAACCTGGATTGGTAGCGGTGGTTTATCCGGCTTGCGAGACTCCTTCGCTATAGCCGCAGCACCTTTCCATTCAGTGGGCCATGGAAAACACTGGCTACTGCAGTGACGGAATATCAAAGAACCTTCCTTTTCCCAGCGTCGAATCCAGCGGTACACGGTGGAGAGGCTGGCACCGGTCTCTTTGGCTATTTCCTTAGCTCCCCACCACTTGACAGGGAAAGTATAGGCAGTTTTAGTTTGCGCCCTAAACTGTTTAAATGTTCAAAAAATGTTTCCCCAGACTCCATATTAAGGTAAAAATATATATGTACATTTTCAGTAAAATCGGCCAAACAATGGTTTTCCTTATGTTGCAGGATGGCCATCGCTCGCCAGGAAATCCACACGTAAAAGGGACATCCGAACTTCTAGTCCCTTTGGGTATGCCCTTGGCTTTCCACCGCTTTACAGGGAAAATAAAATCGTCCGCCATATTCCTAGACATGTGATTGTGGCGAATTCTATCAATCAATCCAAGATATTTGAGAAGGGCTTTGCACATCCAGTATCAAACACAATGGAAGGACAAAGAGGTTCAGGATTAAGTATTTGTCTAAAATCTACCATTACTATAATCACTAAAGATTTAACTAAGCAAATTTATCCGATCCAGTCTTAACTCTTGCAGTATATAAAGACGCATTTTTACATTTGATTCGGGTTATCATTAGGCGATGTTCTGCAATTTATGAAAGATCTCTAGGGACGACAGGGATACAAACTATTTCAATTAAACTTTGATCTCTCGCAAGTGTTTTATTAACTGAATATACTCGTCTGACAATAGATAACATATAATTTAAGAAATACTTCCAATCCTCACTAGGTTACTTATTTACAAGAATTAACTCTAATATCTTTAAATTATTGAACTTATCTATAATAATTCACCTTTAAATACAGCCAGATAATATGACAACGATTAGATCTTTGTGGTCGAATCTGGGTTGACTTTCTCTCCATGGGTCTTGCCAAGATAAATTCCTGCAAAATATAAACGTGTTTCAAGCGAAAAGTTAACCCCTTCTGTGCCGGCGACGTCTTTTGTATACTGTTCTAGCTATATTTAGACGATTTTGTGCAGTTTAAGAAGGATCTGTGGCAGTGAAAATGGTTAAGTGCGATGGTTCGAAGCCATATAATTGATGGAGGCCCTTTTCAAACCGAATAAAATTGTCTAATAGTAGCCAGAATATAATCCTAAAGACATGGCCGGTACAGAAGGGTATAAGGAAAGAGGGTTATTTATTGCCTGATGAAGGAAATATTGGTCATAATGTTCGTCTACTAACACTCTCCGTATGAAGAAATCTTATTCTGGCCAACGATATTTAATTTTACAGGGATTATGAAGGATCTGTGAGAGTTATTATGTTACCTCCACCAACCGACTTTACTCCTAAACTCAATTAATGAAATCAACAAATACATGTGGCAGTCCAGGGATTCGAACCTAGGATGCTCACACCGAAATTCCGTGCATTTATCCATTGCGCTACGAAGACAGTTATGGTTATAGTTGTATGGTTATAGTTATATGGTTATAGAAGCTCTTTTATGCCCCATAAGACCTATTGAGTTCCTTCCTAACCAGAATAGAATGGTATATTGACAGCCAGAGCAAAGTGATAAATTCGTCCTCGACTACTGAAAGAGTTAACATAACATAAGAATTATCAATAATTCATACATTTTCCTCCTTAAGGGGAGGTTTTCAGTTTGTTTCCTACTCCTCCAGCAATCTTAAAATTTCAACCCCTTGACCCCCTTTCAAGATAAATTTGTAGATTTTTCGGTAGAAAAATTCCCGGCCGAAGGCCGGTTACTCTTAAATTACTGGCTCGCTATCGCTCGCTAGGATAAAATCGATACCTATATGGCACGAAAGGTCTTAAAATTGATAGAATGGGGCGGAAATTCTTAAAATCACCAAACTAATGGGGCAAACGTTTTAAAATCTCAAAAGCAATGGGGCTAGACATGAGGGAGAAAGAGGTCAAGAAAAAAGTCCCTCGAGTGGAAATCTCCCCTTAAGTCTTTCTGTGAGGCTCTTTATAAATGGCTATGTACAGTACGTTCTTGCATCGGTTTCCGGCTAATTGTATCTCCCTATAACTTGCCCTAACGAAGTAGCCATATAAGCTTGCAAATTCAGGCTTCAATCTCCCTATTTAAGCTAGATTGTCATTGTACAGTCGCGCTAATAAGTGATGTTTCGGCACCAAGTATATTTGGATCCATACTTGGTATCAGCAATATCTAAGCTTCACTTGTTCATATCGAGTGAAATATACAAACATGTTCCTACACTTACCCACCCTATTCAACATCTGACAGACATTAAATACAGCACAGAGCAAGCCAAACGTAATGACAGCTGGGAAATGACTTATTAGCGCGACCGTACATCGCCTATGACCTAGAGAAGGGTGGGGAGGTGGAAGAAATGTTTACCTTGATAAATAAATACGCTCAAGTAATAACTTCAGTCAACTTCGTGAATTTTCCCTTGCGATAACTCGGACATAACCAGTTATTTTAGCAACTATACAGTTTCCTTTCATCTGACGATAAATTGAATCAGTTAGCAGCTAATTTATCTATACTTAATGGGAAGTATGAAACTTCTGTCTCTGCATCATACCAAGACCAAGTTTATATAATTAGCACCATGTTTCGCTACAATTTTTCAAACATAATTGTGAAGTCTTGATGGGAACTTTGCAATGTTCCGTCAGTTGAAAAGAAACCGACTATAATTTGTTTGTTAGACAGTATGAGGTCTCTTGTTTCTTGAAAGGAGCCTCACATTTGTACCTTGTGTGTAACTCTCGCAAATACACGTGTAAGTGGACCTGTTTATGCTTTTATTTCGGCTTCCATGACACCTAGCCTTGCTTGGACACACCCTCTCACTTGCTCTGTCCCTTCCCTTGCTTCCAGGCATTAAGGGGAGGTCTCCACTTGAGGGATTTTGTTCTGGACCCCTTTCTCCCTCATGTTTAGCCCCATTGCTTTTGAAATTTTAAGACGTTCGCCCTAGTAGTTTGGACATTTTAAGACACTTTGCCCCATTTATGTCAATTTTAAGACCTTTCGTGCCATTAAGGTGTCGATTTTTTCCTGGCGAGCAATAGCGAGCCTATAATTTAAGAGCAACCGGCCTCCGGCCTGGAAATTTTTCTACCGAAAAATTTACAAATTTATCTTGAAAGGGGGTGTAATTTTAAGCTTGATGAAAACGTAGGGAACAAACTAAAAACCTCCCCTTAACTCCTTCTGTACCGGCGACATCTTTTTTTCATATATTCTCACTATATTTAAACTATTTTGTGAAGTTTAAGAAGGATTTTGTGGTAGTAAAAATGGATACCTGAGATGGTTCGAAGCTTGTTAATTACTGGAGGCCATCTATAAACTGCATACAATCGTCTAAAGGTTGCCAAAATATAACGAAAAGGACGTCACCGGTAGTGAAGGGGTTAAGTGATCAGAATTATGACTTTTCTCACCGTTCCTATATTTAGATCGTCATGATATCAAAAAAGGGTGGCGCTCCCATTGTCATTATTGCTTCGTGCTCTCTCCTATTACTTACAAGAGAAGGAGCAAGAGATGTTCCCGAGGTCGAGGTAAGGTCTTCAGTACCACAAATCACTCTTCCCTTGTATATAAACAAGAGAGAGAGAGAGAACGAAAATAAGAGAGATAACCTTACCTAGAGCCGAGTAGTGCTAGATGTTCCCGGTGGCGAGGTAAGGTCTGCAGTGCCACACATCACTCCTCCCCTGTATATAAACAAGTCCCCGATATCTCCCCCTCCCCCCTTAGTGACGAGAGAGAAGGTGGGGAGGGGAGGCACTTCAGGTGAAAGCATTGAGGGATAAGCCTTTACAATGGCATCCATTCGTAAATTTTTCATGCACCTTACACACTAAACAGAACAATGAACAGCTAGGTTTGCTGGAAAATCGATCTAAATTCCTTGGAAAGTGCAGTGTAATCATTTGTGGCTATACCCTCTAGGAGATCTAGGCGCCCAGCAACATAAATATTGTAAGTTTGGGTGTGCTTTTGTGAGGCATTTTATAATACTACAATAATGTATTGATTGCCTTTTGTCTCCCTCATTCACATAGACAAAAAAGAGAAGTTTAATTAAAGGATTTGATCGTTAAGTTTTATTTTATATTAATATCTCTATTGATTCGCGTTAACATATACAGAATACGATTTTATGTTTTCGAATGTTCATCTTATCATCATTAAGGGGGGATGGTTCACTTTTTGGTAGATTGTTTCGTGTATTCATTATTTTTTCTAGTTTCCTCCCTAGAGCTCCATCAAACTTTAAAAAATATCCATTAGACCCCCCATTGTAGATAAATTTGTACATTTTTCGGCAGACAAATTTCCCGGCCGAAGGCCGGTTCTTCCAAAATTACAGGTTCACTATCGTTCTCCAGAAAAAAATAATTGATGCCTGAATAGCACTAAATGTCTTAATATAGACAAGGAAATTATGCGAAAGGTCTTAAAATCGACAACATAATGGGGCAAGCATCTTAAAATTTGAAAACTAATGGGGCTAAGCATGAAGGAGATGGGGGGGGGGGGTGTCTAGGAAAACAGCCCATCTCCACATTACATATACAGAATATAATTTTATGTTTGCAAATGTTCATCTTGGCATCCTTCGCAATTAATAGTACCCCAACCTCCCCCCCAAAACATCTCGAGCAGCAAGAGTAGCAGTCCTCCGCTGCATCCCAGGAACCAAATGAAGAAGGGGCCTTGAAGGTGGTCCAGTGTCAGTACAATCTGGAGGAGGAAGAAGTTTATTTATATTCTAGTTTCCATTTGTTTTAATTTTATATTCGATGACTAATATTCAGTTTAGGAAGGGTATATTTAGGGAGGACGATCCCCTTAAAATCGACAAACTAATGTGGCGAACATCTTAAAATCTGAAAACTAATGGAACATGAGGAAGAAGGGGGACCAGAAAAACAACTCTTCTCCCCTTAATAAAAGAACCTCCGATTTTAAATTACTATTATATTCACCATTACTTGATTACTAGGTAATAGGGATTTGAGTAAAGCTATTTTAGGGCCGATTTCAAACTCTTCGTAAATTTGGTAATATTTCAGCGAGAGATGGTGAGAAACCTAAAATACGCAGCTTACAGGTTAACCCCTTCTGTACCGGCAACGTCTTTGTAACTTTATTCTGCCAACTATTGGACGATTGTATTCAGTTTAAAAAGGTCCTCCAGCATTAACAGGCTATGAACTGTCTCACTTAACCCTTTTTAATACCATAGATCTTTCTTCAACTGCACACTATCGTCTAAATATAGGTAGAATTAAATTAAAATGTCACCGGTACAGAAGGGTTAATTCTTACCTGGCCTGATGCTGCTTTAGCACTGTTATCAGCTTCAGCAGAGGGTGAATTTGGCTGTGGTTTATCGATGAAGAAATAGAGGGAATCTTTCATCCACTTGCTGATCAGTCCGGCTTCAATACATCCCTGCAGCACGGCGTTAAAGGTCCGTATGTATGGTGAACCCTGTGGAAAATGGGGCCAATAATCATAATAATCAATAATTATTTTGTTTGTTTTATAAGTTAGGCTTGTGTACTACAGGAACAAGGTGGGCCACTGAAACACAAAATGCTAAGAAATATATAGAAAGGATACACTTAAAATCAAAGCTAATCATAATAACAGTAATGCAAACGGGTAATAATGTCGCTATAAATGACTGTTCTCCTCATCATATGTTAAATGGCTATTAAAACGAAACTAAAATTAAATGTTGTGGTCAAGCAGATTCGCACATTCGTGACCCGACTACATTGTCGTGGTCAGGAATGCTTCAACACTTCCTAAAAATATGAACATCAGCACTAACTAGTTAATCCCAGTAATGTGATTTTTGCAGCTTAAGTAATGTCTAAATAGTTGTTAGTGTATCGTAATTGTACACTTGGATAGACATAAACTTGGGATAAATTATAAAAAGGAGTGAATGATCTAATACTCTCACATCTATATACAGGTTAAAGGTGGGTTTATCATATCATCTTGTAATAATGTTGCTAGAAGCCAAATGCATGTTTTCACATTAAATTGTAATCTGCATCAAGCCTCCCCTGAGCTTCTGCTTAAAAAGTGTGGCAAGCCTCACTTGGGGCACACTATTCAAACCCATACAAAAAATGCACTATTAGCCTAATTGGAAGTCTCCAAATTGGGTGACATATTGCATAACATGGCATCCCTCTATACCATCTCCTCCCCCTCCATCTACTTCCTCCCTTTACTACACCCCATCCATCACTCTACCACCTTCCCTCTATCTAAATTGCCTTCCCCAACCTCTAATATCATGTGACGAAATATTGCTTTCTAAGGTAGATAGAAGGCAGAATTTTAGAATCCTCCTTTTCATACACCACCATTCCCACGCTCGCACTTTGCCATAAATCATCAAGTAACATTGTTTAGGACCCCCCCCAAAAAAAAAAAATGAACATGGTCGGGTGCAGAATTGAATTACGAAGACAACATACAGGTGGGGCAGCACAGGCAGCAGCCGAAGGAAAGAATTTTTCAGCGGCCATGTGAATGTCGTTGATCCTCTTGGGGTTACTGTTATGCACCAGCACCATCAGCTCCAGATTCCACCGCCAGTAGAAGTAAGCATGCTTTCCTTCATCCACCAGTCGTAGGTTTTCCTCCGTAGAGAGGAAGTCCATCCCATGGAAGACTGTTTGTAGGTCTGGGTTGGTACTTGCCTCCAGAAAATCATAACTCGCACCCTTGGATAAAAATACAAAAATAACTTGTACAGTACTACGATTATGGATACAAATATTAATTACTGTTAATAGCTGCCAATTTGGTGTCCTATGACCATGTCGCTGCAGTACTATGTTTTAAATCCATCAAGCATTCCACAGATTAGGCTAAAGGAAATTAACCTTATTTGGAGCTATGTTCAGTTAACAAGTTGACTTATATCAAGCATGAAACCAAGCATGATGAATATAAATATGAAGTAATCTGTTTAAAAAAAATATCCATGGTAGAAGGAACATACATTGGCTGATGTATACTCTTCTGGTCATTAAACTGCTATTGTATACCTCTATAGTTATCATATAGATGACCTCTACTGACATGACAACTTATTTAAGAGTTGTTAACCTTCTGATAGTTTCAATCACCCCTGGTCTAGTAGAGTCAAACTAACAGGACTTCAACCACTATATTCAAGTGATCACTATTCCAGCAAGAAATTAAACTTCTTATAAAAGCCTTGAAATATTACCTGGAGGAAGTGCTTGTCGAACAGTACTTGTGTATATAATAGTCTATTGCCAGTCACCTTGATTCCCGAAAGGGTAATCATTAATTAATCTCCTTCATATGCTTAAATATGTCGAGGCAACGTGATCAGTGATCTACTTTGTTCCCATTCACGGTGGATGGTCCCTGGCCCAACTGCCCATCTACTTATGATAAATGTTTCTGTACTTTTTGTCCCCACCTTTGAGATGTCCATGCCCTGGGAGAACCCAGATTGCAGCAGCTCCTGAACTGTATTGATGGTGAAGGGAGGGAAGGGCACAGCCAGGGTGCTGGTGAGGAAGGTGGTGTAGTACGAGGTCACCAGGAACGAGTAGAGAAGCCAGAAACCAAAAAATACCTGTGAGAGAAAATGTGAGGATTGTGTTAATGTTGGGGATTTACACAAAATTCCTTCCTTCTATTCATCTATATATATTTTGCTAGATGCCTAATTTTTTCGTGTTCACCTTCTCGAGAACTTTGTCTCCATTGATAATGTAATGACTGGACGCTAATGACTAGATTTTACAGGTTTTTAGAAAACCAATTCAATAGGAAATAGTATATACAATGTTATAGAATCGGACAAAATGGCTGGTATTGTATTTTGGTGCATGTCCCCTAACTCTTTGTAAGGAGGTAGGTGGTTACTGATATGACATAGAGTTCCTCTGGATATGATGTGTATTTAGTTTTTCCGCAATTTATGTTAGCTTGTCCGGCACCATGTAAACTTGCTGCGGTGCCAAGTTTTCTATCAATCAAGCAATCTATGACATATAATTGAATTAAACAAAATAGGATACTTCACTATTCATACCCTTCCTCCCTGGAGCCATAGACCATGTTTTAGTGATTGACATAGGAAGGAGGCCAAGATATTCATGACGGCACTGGAGGACGGGAGGGCAGAGGATGCAAGAGTGGTCTGGGTGCTGTAGATGAAGTAATAGACTAACATCCCGCCACCCACAGAGACCAACACACACAGCCACACAGTTCCTGTTAAGTGTACATTTGAATGCCACGAGACTGCAAGAAAAGTAATCCTAATTCAATGTCGGCTGAACACAAACTTAGAGAGAGGGAGAGAAAGATAAACAAAGCGAGGTGGTCTCCCTTAACTTACTCATTAAGTAATTCATCAGTTTAATGACATCACAGACTACGGATAAGTGTACTAGTAAAATAGAAATCTGCCTAATACAATGACAGCTGCTAGTAGACCTTGCCTGAACACAAACCTGACTTCACAAATAACCTAATCTTTTACCAGTACAGACTGACTTTTCCTAAAGATAGTGATAACTTTCGATGAGTTTTCAGAGGCCAGATACTCCAATTATCTTTTATATACCATGAAAGCCAAAGGACTAACTAAGTTTATATTTATTACATTTGAAGACTGGGACCATGATCGGCATAATTTATTACATTTGAAGACTGGGACCATGATCTGCATAATTTTATCTTTTAACTTTTGACAGACTACGTTACACATGCATTTATATTTCTCGTTCATCAAGGCAGATGGTGTTACTATGGTAAGGCTTAAGAATAGCATTGTGCCTTACCTCTAAAAGGGGTGATCAGCTTGCGCCACAGTGGGTCGGCAGAACTCTTGGGCGTGATGAAGCAGACCATATCTATGAAGTAGTAGTTTGAGTAATACACATGTTGGGCTCTCGCCAGGGTCACTGTCAGGTCAAAGACGAAGTTGGCTCGGCCTGATTCGATCTCGCCAACCATTCCAACATACTTTCCCTTAGTGTAGATAGTCCGTTATTCTAAGTTGGTTAGAAATCGTAACACCTAACCTCTCATAACTCAAAAAGGACTAGAGTAATTGAGCTAATATATCTACACATAGAAAAATAAATACAAAAAATAAAAAGACTTGGCTAAGGAATATGTGAATAAATGGACAGTTCATTTGCTCTACCCCTTTTTGAGTTACAGAGGTGTTAGGTTACGATTTCTTCCCAACCTAGAATGAACGGACTATAGTAATGAATTGTTCATCAGGGTTTGCGATTTTATATCTGTTCAAAATACAGCATATATCTAATGAAGTCTTATGACTATCTATCCAAATACAGCATATATCTAATGAAGTCTTATGACTATCTATCCAAATTTATATTGTTCAATTCTTTCAAAAAAGTGTAGGCTACATTATAATAAGAACACGGTTTAGTATACTTACGTTTTCTAAATGTCCCCACTGACCATCTGCGGGCACTACCATCTCGTATGTGAAATTCAGCTGCCGCGCAAGTGTCTCAACAAGGAATTTATCAACACAGGGTTTATATTTAACAACCAAGGAACCTTCAGTCGTCTGTAAGTCTGCGAATGGCAAATATTGAATTGTTATCCCAGTAAGTTTCTGGCCATAGAAGTTTGCCATCTGTTCTGGGAAAATGTTAATGGTATTGGCGAGACCTGTGTCTCTGGACCACTTGTTTACAGTGAAGACTTGTGGGGAGCCTGAAGGGTGCAAGAGCTGGCGGATTAATACACGCCAATTACCCTTGTTCTGAGACTCATCTTGGATGATTGCTGCTACATTCTCCTCCTTTCCCAGGCGTTGGTCCAAGAGAAATCGTTCTGCTTCGGTGGAATTTTGGATGTGGACAATAAAGAAACTATTGATTCTCTTGCTGGAAAACGGCTCTGCTAGTATAGACAGAAGCCTGGAATCTGGAGGTCCTGACAACAAATAGCTCACACAAGCAATTGAATTAAGTCTTCTTGGATTTGTGTTGATGTCTTGTATAACTTTTTCAACTTCATAAGCGTTTTTGTAAGAAATCAAATTTATTTTTGGTTTAGATTCACCAGTCATAAATGCACTTTGATGTTTCTTAATATCATTATTAAATGACTCTTCGGAATCCTTTGCAGTTTCTGAATAGAATAATGGGTTCATGGATTCATTGGATATTTGCATAGCTATAACCACTCTTAAACAGAGAGGAGTATACTGTAAGTCCAGGAGATCCATTAGGGACATCATTTCAGTAGTTTGATCATATCCTGACTTTTCCACGCTATCTGCAACACCATCAGTAAACGAGTGAGGAGTTCCTTGAGATGAGGATAATAAGATGTACATGCAGATCGCGGCTTCTACGATTTTATGCCACACCATTCTTGATTTTTCTGAAAGTATATAAACAAATCTGTAAATACCTATATTACAGTATATTATTACAGTATATTATTACAGTATATTATTACAGTATATTACAGTATATTATTACAGTATATTATTACAGTATATTATTACAGTATATTACAGTATATTATTACAGTATATTATTACAGTATATTATTACAGTATATTATTACAGTATATTATTACAGTATATTATTACAGTATATTATTACAGTATTATTACAGTATATTATTACAGTATATTATTACAGTATATTATTACAGTATATTATTACAGTATATTATTACAGTATATTATTACAGTATATTATTACAGTATATTACAGTATATTACTACAGTATATTATTACAGTATATTACAGTATATTATTCACATACAATGGACCAATTTTTTACGGTAAAACATTCAAATTAATAGCGCTTCCTATACATTGTAGAGCGTAAATTGTGATTTTTGTTTTCTTTCAAACTGGAGATCACCATTACCATTGACCTAGACGAAATACATATGCTCTGCCGGTGCCACTGTCTTAACTTTTATGATAATTCCTATTAATTAATATCCTAAATTAATGGAACCCATCAGGGCCTCCCTATCAATCTCTGTTTCTCCCAGGGTTGTTCTCTCCCTCCCGTTATAGACGTTATAGACTGCAGCACCGTTGATTCATTTAAACTCCGCCTAGACAAATATCTCGCATCAAACCCGCGACTGACTGCGTTTGTAAATGAATAACTTTATTTTATCCTCCCCTCAGTTACTAACCCATATGTCCCCTACTAACTTCCTAGTCCTGCCACGGACATTGGTTCCAGGGTAGTAGTTCCCTTTCCAATGTTCCCTTACCCACTCTAAACCACTGTTTGGACACTTGATCCTCAAGTGTTTTAGAGGACAAGCAGCCTAGAAGGGTCACTAGACCTATTGTTGCTTGATTTCCTTTGTACTCATTCCATCCTCACCTTCTCCTTTCCTCTCGTCCTCTTAATTTTTTGCCATTCGTTTTCCAATTCAATTTTGCCCCATATTTGTTTTACTATATTCATATATAATAAAGTATTGACGATATACACATTCTGAAGCCATCATTGGAAAGTGCGTACATATGACTATATATTTTACATATACAAATCGATTGTAATGCCTCAAAAGTTTGAATTACTGGCATGTGAATCCGATTGCTGCAATATAATTCCACTATATGCTAAATTTTCACTCTAAAGTCGGTTTGAATTCAGCTGACGGTAAATTGAATCTCATAGCAGCTAGTTTCTCGATGCTTAGTGGAAAACTATGAAACTGCTATGAATCTGCGTCAAATTAGTGCCGAGTTTTCATAATTAACACATTTCTCTTCAAAATACACATAGTAGCGGAGTAAGCATGATTGGGACGTGTTCATTTACCGTCAGCAGAAATAAAACAGACTATAGTTATATATTGGCTTAACATTATGTCATGGCATCTTCGTAGTACCTTATATGATTACACAGTTTATGGGAAAATAACACCGTTTTCATTTTCTGTTTTCTTTTTTCCCGGAACATACAGCATTATTAAATGATATGGGCTTGGGCAAACGTTTACTTAAGGGGAGATTTCCACTTGAGGGATTTTTTTCTGAACCCCCTTCTCCCTCATGTTTAGCCCTATTGTTTTTGAGACTTTAAGACGTTTGCCCCTTTAGCTTGGCGATTTTACGAACTTTCGCCCCATTTCTGTCAATTTTAAGACCTTTCGTGCCATTTAGGTGTCGATTTTTTTCCTAGCTAGCGATAGCGAGCTTGTAATTTAAGAGGAACCGGCCTTCGGCCGGGAAATTTTTCTATCAAAAAATGTACAAATTTATCTTGAAAGAGGGTCTAGAGGGTGTATTTTTAAGCTTGATGGAGGTCCAGGGAACCAGCTGAATACCCCCCCTTAAAAGTAGTACTAAAATGTCTGTGTAATAGAAATTTCAGAAAGCTAATACAATTTACCTAAAATGAATGACCTTTCAGCCATTTTCGATTCAATAATCATTGTTATATATATACATATAAAACGATACCCCATTGGAGTTCTCTTTAAGGTTTACTCCAAAACCATAACTTTCACCCACTCTTGAAGCTTGTATACACTCAGGCACATACCCAATGGCTGGCGGTGGCTAACTCGAGACAGAACCCGAATACAAACCTGAAGCTCGTTTTTATTTATTTCTTGGTTTACAATAACAGAGATTATTTGAACATGGGTTGGTAAACAGCAATTGATGAATATACGTATGAATTAAATCATTCATGGCAAAATTCAACTTCAATTGTTCTATTTGCATATTTTAAGGTGTATATAAATTATGGCTAGTGAGTGTGCAACCTGGTTTAACTTCATTATTGAACGTGGATATTAATGCAGATAAATAAGAAATTAAAAATACAGGCACTCCTAAAAAGTTCATGGATCTCACCTATTTCTTAATTATGAAAGTATATCTAGGGAAACGAATTCATGAATATAATGTTCTGTACATCAACTACAAAACTATATATGCAATTTTTTGGAAAGCAATTTTCACCCAAAAATCAATCTAGATAGATATAACTGCAAAAAAAATAAAAATAAAAAATAATAATATATACAGTATATATATATATATATATAGGAGTCTACTAATTATAAGTGACTATACTGATATCAATTAGAGTAAAGGGGAGGGAGGGTTGGGGGAGGAGGTGTTGGTATGTAGAGATGCCATTTACTAATATTTCTTACCCAATTTCCCAACACTGGCACGTTTTTTGTAAGTGTTTAAACATGTACAAAAAACGTACCTCTAGTATGGCTTGTTGCAGTGTTCCAGCAAAGCCTCAATATTGGCTTAACGCAGCCAATCGAGTTAAAGTGTTTGAGTTGAACTGTGCACTCCAAACCAATGTTTCGCAAAAAAAACGTGATGACAGTAATAGGGACGTTATTACCAATAACAAATTATCACTAATATAAATTTTACCGAAACAAATATCACTAATCATTTTCCAGCAGAGCCATGTTTCCCGATTATGTTATGATTGGCTGAAGGCTTGTAAGGCTTGTATAGCTGAAGGCTTGTATGGCTGAAGGCTTGTAAACTAGATGTGTCCTACATTCTGAGTCAAGAGTAACATGGCCTTTAGCAGTAATATACGGGAGTGACTTGTATCTAATAGAAAGAAGGGACTGGAGTTCTCGAAAAGGGGCTCCAGTCCTGACGCTATTGTTTGACTTACAGTGTGATGGCTTCATAATCCAAAAGACTCTGAAGTCCTATTTTAAATAACTAACTAACTTAGGTTGATCTCAATGGCATGCAACTCTTATACAGAAAGAAACCTTAGGGAAAAGCTCTTAAGGGCGAGGTTAGTGAATCCGAGCCAACGTCTGTCGAGCAATACGTTGAGACACTCGGTGTCGGGTAATGCGATGCCAGAAAAGGTAGCGAGTTCTCTGGAAAACTGCGAGGAAGCCTTGGACCATTCAGCTGGGGTTATGATGAAAAACTATTGTTAATATGCTATACATACAGAAATCTAAAACGAAATTGATATGTTTGATACTTTTCACCATTAACTCGTGCCGTACTGTTGCAGTCTTTTTAACTTTATTCGGGCTACTATTACACGATTGTATTCACCTTAGGAAGGAAGTCTACCTATTAAAAGGCTATCCTTTAACACCTTATTGGCGGCCTAGGCGGTCTAGCGGACCGTAGCGCCCAGCGTTTTTTTTTTATCATAAATAGGGTTGTTTACATGATCATTTTCATGCCTAAATAAGACTCAGAGTGTAAAACAAGTATCTATCCCTGAAAGGGCATAAACAGAGCTTTCCAATCACACCCGAACCATCCTTTGTACGACCACTGGTTCTCTTGCAACGATCGTGCAACAAGAGTGCAAAAACCCTGTAATTAGGTAATTTCCCTACATAATTCCCTGTGTAGCGAGTGAGAAGAGGGGGAGGAAGTTAGAATACAGTTCAGTTGGTCCACCGCGGTGGTGGGGGACGGTCATAGGGTTGCTACGCTCCTCACACCGCTCAGCTCTCTCTCTCAGCAACATTACGTGGTGAAAATGGCGCACAACATAAGTTGTGAACCGCCACTTAGTCCATATTTATTTCACACGACATAAGTTGCGCGCCGCCAGTTAAGGGTTAAGCTACCATATATCCTTCCTATGCTTCATAAAATCGTCTAAATGTAGTTGAAATTCAATACAAAAGACGTCGCTGGTACATAAGGGCTTAACTAGTATCATGGGCCTACCTCAAGTTGTCCCACAATGAAGCCCTCAAGACAAGAAGTTATAAGGCGATCACAAGTCTGATAAATTAAAAATAGTAATTATATTTCAGACATAATATTTTTATCATCATGGCAGGGAAGGTTTTTTCAGCTGATTTAAGACGTTTTACTACCTGAGCATAATAATGCTATATAATATTGCATCCCAACATGAAGCCCATGATTGATGGCTCTACTCCTATACCTATACACTATATTCAGTACTGGGAGAAGTTGTATGTACTAAATTCATCTCTTTCAAACCTGGAGTGGTAGCGTTGGTTTAGCCGGATTATGAGACTCCGTTATAGCCACAGTCTTCTGCCATTCAGTGGCCCAAAGACAACACTGGCTACTACACTGACAGAAAATCAGGGTTCCTTCCTTTTCCCAGCGTCGGATCCAGCGGTACACGGTGGAGAGGCTGGCACCGGTCTCTTTGGCTATGTCCTTGGCTCCCCACCACTTGATAGGGAAAGTAAAAGCAGTTTATTGAGGGTAATGATTGTTCCTGCCATAGAAATTTCAGTTTGCCCTTAAACTTCTTAAAAGCTAAACAGAAATAATAACGCTTGCCGAGACCCCGTATTAAAGTTTAAAATACGTCCACATCAGAAACCTATTCAAGCTAAACTTGTAAATTGTTGGCAGTAAATGACCCGGCCAAAGGATGGTTTCCCTTATATTGCAGGCTCACCATCGCTCGCTAGGAAAACAACGAACCCTAAATGGGGCATAACATCTAGTCTCTTTCGGGACGTCCCTGATACTGAATGAGTTATGGACTGGTATTGCATTGGCCCTCGTTCATCAAGCATAGACATGTGAGAATGATTTTGCAACATCCCATATCTAGTGTTGCCAAATTAGTTACTTCCCGCTATATTTAGAGGCATTTACTTAGATCTGGAGGCAAATATTTACATCTAGCGACATTAATTCTACCAGTATTCTGTACATCTTAGATATATATTTTAGAGTTTGTGTCGTTATTCTATCTATGTTCAGCATTTATTTACTATCTAGCGGTAACCCTGCCCGTATTGAACAACGTAAGAACAATAAGAGGTTAAGGATTGATTATTCTAAAATGTATCATTAGTTTATTCGTATGCATGATATAACTAAGCAAATTATCAGCTCCTGTCTCTTTCTGTATTTGAGTACACATTTTATACTTTATTCTGGTTATCATTAGGCAATTTTATGCAATTCAGGAAACATTTCTAGGGATGATAGGGGTAAACCATTATATATATTAAACCTTGATCTCTAACAAGTACTTTCTATACTGAATAAAATCCTCTAATGATATCCAGCATAGGCTTTTAAAATGCGTCATAATCCTCAAGGGGTTGATCATTTTCAAGAATTAACTACAACAAATTAGCATATTTAATTTTATAAATATTGAAATGTATATGTAGCATTCACCTTTAAATACAGCCAGATAATATCGATACGATTCGATCTTTGTAGTTGAGTCCGATTGGAATATCTCTCCATTTGTCTTGGCAAAAATGTTTCCTGCAAAATATAAAATATATTTGAAGGAGGTAGTTGAAGAATGAGGGTTATTTATCCCATAACGAAGAAAATGCCAGTCATCTGGTCATTGTTTACCCTTTCCAGAATAGGACTTGCTTTTTGGTTTATTCTGGCTAAATATATACGATTTTACGGGGATTAAGAAGGATATGTGTGAGTTATATGGTTACGGATAGTTTATGCCGCATTAGATCCATCCAATGCCCTCCTAAGCCGAATAAAATCATATATTGATGGCCAGAATAAAGTGATAAATACGTCCTCTAGTACTGAAAGGGTTAACATGTAAGACTTATTCATCAATTAAGTAAGAATTTCCCCCTCTCCCTCCACACAAATAAGTAATTTCTATAAATTTTGGTTAGGAATAGACGATTTTCTTTGGTTTATACTCTACCTTTACGCCTCAAATGGGTAAATACGATTTCATTAAACAGTCTTAGTAACATAGGTCTGTGTGTCCAAAAAAGAAGTAATTTGGAAGCTGAAATTCCACCATGAAAAGGTCTAGTTCCATGCGTATTTGTGACCACTACATACCAGGTAAGAATGCGAGGTTCACTTCACGCTACAGACTGCAAAACAAACAAACACCACAGTTACTTCCGTTTATTTCAGAGTTATCGCAAGTGAAGGAAACTAAATTGAATGGAATAAAATGCTCAGTGAGAGCGGCTAAATCACAAAAACAAAGACTGCCACTACCACCTCTCAAGGCCAGGGATATAAATGAAATAAGTAGCCTTTTATAGGGAGACAAATAGATTAATTTTTCGATGGAAACAGTTTCTTAAAATACATGCTCGCTATTGCTCGCCAGGAAAAAAATCGACACTTAATTGTAACGAAAGGTCTTCAAATTGGCAGAAATGGGGCGAAAGTTCTTAAAATCGCCAATCTAATGGGGCGAACGTCTTAGAATCTCAAAAAAGCAATGGGGCTAAATGTCAGGGAGAAACGGGTCCAGAAAAAAAATCCCTAGAGTGGAATTCTCCCCTTAAAAGGTTAGAAAGATAAATCCCTTCCAAAATACCCAATTATGTAATATAGCCTTGATGTTTACAGTATATTTAAGCTGTTCATCATACGTACACTCGAGGATAAAACAATGTTTACACTGGTGAGCTGTATATAATTTTGTGTGAACGAAATGAACCGGGTGAAACCTACGTCCATGGGGTATTATCACAAGATTTCGACCTACTTCCAGAATGCTTAGAGCGTTAGTGTACAGATTGTTTTTTCCTCGAGTGTACGTTGATTCAACCTTTTCAATAAGCCAATTTTTGCATTATTATACATAATTACAAACTATTTGATTGCGTTTAGTGCCACATCACTCCTCTCCTGTATAAGAGAAAGAGGGAGAGAGAGAGAGAGTACAAAGGAATACGAAGGATATCAAGCTAAGCAGGTCTAATGACCCCTCCAGGCTGCTTGTCCCCCAAAACACTGATGATCAAGTGTCCAGACAGTGGTTTAGAGTGGGTAAGGGCAAATTGGAAAGGGAATTACTGCCCTGGAATTAATGCCCGTGGCAGGATTAGGAAGTTAGTAGGGGACAGATGGGTTAGTAACATAATACTTATAAGTGAAAAGTGATAGAGTGAGAGAGAGAGGGAGCGCAAAAGTAAGAGAGATAGCCTTACCTACAGCGGAGTAGTTTATGATGTTCCCGGTGGCGAGGTAAGGTCTGCAGTGCCACACATCCCTCCTCCCCTGTATATAAACAAGTCCCCGGTACCCCCCCCCACCCCAGTGATGACCTTAGTATTGAAGTACAAGCAGTAAGATGGGGAGGGGAGACTCTTTCTATTAGTTAAGTCTTAGCCATTTCTGTACCGGCGCGTCTCTTTAGTTATATTCTTGCTACTATTAGTTTATAAGGGGCCTCCAACAACTACCAGGCTTCGAACTTTCTTACTTAACCCATTTTACTGCCATATAACCTTAAGCTGCACAAAATCGTCTAAGTATAGCTAAAATAAAATTTAAAACACATCTCCGGTACATAAGGGGTTAATGCCATCTGGAATTATTTATGGGCTCGAATTTGAATAGATGAAAAGCAGAACACTGTACGTAGTTGTACCCTTTTTCTTACAATTATGTGTTCAATTTGTACAGAGTAGGTTATATCCTTAATAACCCTTTGAGTACCAGCGACGTGTTATAATTTATTATAGCTATATTTAGACGATATAATGCAGCTTAAGAAGGATATGTGGTAGTTCAAAGGGTTGGTTGAGATAGTTTGAAGAAGCCTTATCATCGCTAGAGGTCCTTCCTAAACTTAATAAAATCGTATAATCATTGCCAGAATATAATTGAAAGAATGACACCGGTACTGAACGGGTTAAAGTATCGTACACATTAACAACATCATGAGGTAGGATAAAAGGTTTCTTCTGTTGCTGTTCGAAAACTTTTGTTCAATTACCTTTCATTGGAGAAATCATCTTGGTTTTATAAGCTATGGATGCAGAAAACTAACCAAACACTTTAATTACTATCGAATCCTAATTTAATAGCCAGGTAATTAGGATAATTTTGATAGTAATTCCCATTTTTACCCTTTGAGTACCAGCGACGTCTGTTATATTATATTCTAGCTATATTTAGACGATATAATGCAGCTTAGGAAGGATCTGTGCTAGCTAAAACGGTTGGTTAAGCTAGTTTGAAGTCTTATTATTGCAAGACGTCCTTCCTGAGCTGAATATAATCATCTATTAGTCTCCAGAATATGGTGAAAAGGACGTCCCTGGTACTGAATGGGTTAAAGATCAATAATGCTAACACAACACTTCAAAGTACACTGAAAATGGGCAAATTACAAAACAAAAAACAATATATATATATATATATATATATATATATAATCCTTGGATACAATTATGGTGATTTATCTATCTATCTTAGTGAAATATGAGCTGATCACCATCAATATCTAATAAAATGGGTAGTTTATTATTAACATGCCTATGTTAAGAGCAAATAATTATACCCTTATCATACTCATAATTTTTACCAGCGTACAATATATATATATATATATATATATATATATATATATATATATATATATATATATATATATATATATATATACATATATACACACATGTGCCCTGATCGGAAGACATCATACATTTAGGTCTTAAATTAAAACAAGCTTACTTAAGGTGTTTAAATTTTATTCACATTCATAATATGCCCCTTGGGACTCAACATACCTATAGTCTTTTCATTATAAGTAGGCGAGAAATCATGACCTCTGTAACTCAAAGACGACTAGAGTAATCGAGCTAATATTTCTACCATTTGGGAAGAGTCAGTCAAGGAAAAGATGTGGAAATTGACAGCCAATTTGCTATAGCCCTTTTTGAGTTACTGAGGATAGAGGTCATGATTTATCGCCTACTTACAGCGAATAGACTATTGTCCAGCGGTCCTTCTATTGCTGGAAATATTTGTCTTGATCTTTTCTGTGTCTTCAAACTTCGTACCTTTCAATTACATTTGCAATTTATAAAACTGCCACAATTTGCATGGAGCCATGTCAGGTGATTAAGGGGCTGTCGTTCTTGTGGGATTCTATGTTTAGGCAAAATATCTTGGACGAGATGAGTCGGCCAGAGCATTGACGCTGTGGAGTTTTCAATCATTCGCCGGAGGAGGGAACGGAGGGTGGGGAGAGAGTCTTCTTCTCTGCTATCTTTTCCTTCCACTGTCCCTTACTCTCCGGTTAGCTATCTCTACTAGAATTAAGTCCTGGCCACCTCGCTGGGATCGTAAGGTCTATGTGGTCAGTGTATCTATGTAAATATGTAAAAAAAGCTCTCGCCAAAGGCCGGTTCCTCCTATTTCACGAGTTCGTTATTGTTCGCCAGGGAAAAATCGAGACTTACTGTAAGTGTCACAAAAAAGTTTTCAGAAAAAAACAAGAAAGGTCTTAAAATCGCCAAACTAATTGGACGAACGTCTTTAAATCTCAAAATTAATTGAACTAAACATCAGGGAGAAGGGTGGTCCAGCAAATATAAAACTTCCCCTTTATATATATATATATATATATTATACGAATGTTTACATACCATATTTATTTTAAGATTGTTGTTAGTAAATATCCTTATGTGCTTTGCTATATATTTAGCTTTTATCATCTTGGTACAGAAGAGAAAAGTTACTATTTCAGTATCTCCATTTTCCAAATACATTCTCGAGCATCAAAATTAGAAGTCCTCCGCCGAAGCCCAGGAACAAGATGAAGAAGGTGCCTTGGAGATGGTCCAGGCTTAGTACAATCTGGATAACAAAAATCAATAATGCTAGTTACTTAGTTTTTTAATGCATTCCTTTGTAAACAATAACACTAATAAGTTTTCAAAATTACAGTAAATTTATTTCGGTATACTCATGTCCTCGGATGACTCTCCGAAATGTTATTATTCATTATTCTATTTGTTTAATTGTAATAATATTAGTATTACTAAAATATTTGCAATGAGCTGAAGTAGGAAAATAGAAAGACAAATTCAATGGACGTTGGCGTCAAAATGCCTGGACACATGAAGTTCAAAACATTCATAGGATGAAGGAAAGTTTGATTCGGGAGAGAGTTCCAGAGCTCACTTGTTTAATAGAAGAAAGACTGGAAAAATTGCTATTTTGGGGCATGGAGAGCTGGACAGAATAGGAGTGAGACTGAGTTGAAAGGCGGGTGCCTCGCACTCGTTGCAAGGGAATGGGTATGCACTGAGAGAGCTCTGAAGAACGCTGATTAATGCAATAGTGATAAAAGAGTGAAAGTAATGCAACATTGCGGCGTGTAGAAAGATATTGTAGGAAACTAGTAAGAGGAAGTGAATTGATGAGGCGATGTAGGAAACTAGTAAGAGGAAGTGAATTGATGAGACGAAATGGACTTGACTACTTTTTCGAGCAGTGCAGAGTGTGGCTGGAACCTCCCCACACATTGGAACAATACTCAATACAGGGGCGCACAGTGCCCCTATACAAAGCAAGACACTAAGCGATGAAAACCGGTCCTTCTTAAACTGCGTAACATATAACTTTAGCCACAATCAAAAGGCGTCATGTCGTACCTGGCCCGTTTCCTCTTTATCCCTGTTGTTATCCTCGGTGGCTGCTGCGGAGGGTGAATTCTGTTGGGGTGTCTCGATGAAGAAGTTTAGGGAGTCCTTGATCCACTTGTTGATCAGTCCGGCTTCAATACACCCCTGTAGCACGGCGTTCAAGTTTTTCATGTATGGTGAACCCTGAGGAAAATAATAATAATAAATAGTGATAATAATAATAATTATGTATGTATGTATGTATGTATATGATCAGGCCCAATCCCCACTTTTCCTATTTTATATTTTATTTTACTCTATTTTATTATTTTTTTGTTTTTATTTTCTTGGGGGTGGTCGATAATAATAATAATAATAATAATAATAATAATAATAATAATAATAATAATCAGCAATAATAACAATAATTATCTATCTATATACTCGGGCACATACCACATTTATTTGTTCTATATTTGATTGTATTTTATTTATTTTTTATTGGGGGTGGCTGACTCGAGACAATAATAATAAGTATAATTTTCTTAATTTCTTAGAGCTCTTAGGTTTACCACATGGAAGTTATATCCTTTTAAGTTTCACTGTTGTAACTATTTTTGTATAATATCTAATTGTTAGGAGATCATATTTCGAGATTAACGAAAAAACTATCTCAAATCCGGCCTTCTGAGCTTGGTATGTAAGAAAATTTGATCACCTTTCATTGACCCTTAACCATTTTTTTTGTTTTAATTATTCATTCATAGTATGCCCAAAGGTCTTCATGTACTAAAGACAAATATAATACACGCACTGCTGACACACCGCATTACACAACATTTAAAATATTTACCTTTATTTGAACCTTTTAAATTCCTATCAGGAGGGCTTTTTATGTGCCAGAATTTGTGACTGAAAGAACGATCGCTTACACTAGTAGCCGTTATATTTTATAATTATAAAGTCTTAACACTGTGAACATACAGTATACTGAGGAAAACTCATCTTAAGTGGCTCAGACTTTTATAAAAATCACATCGGAATGTTCAAAGAATATTTCTTAATTTAGGTGACAAGTTTTTATCAATGAATCAATTCGTATATTTTATCTGCAGGTGATTATACACTGATTGCTTGTGTGCTTGCTTTTTGTAGCTGAAGTGTTACGTGTTCTTCTCCTGTCACCTATGTTTCCTTTCTCAAGTTTTTTGCTGATCCTCCCTACCCCTTGTGGGAGTAAGGGCTGGATGACTTAAGCCGGTATCACACGAGTGCTTTTTCCCTCAACACTGGTCTAGTAGCTTATGAGTTAAATTGATCTATCACCAGTCTAGTTTCCGATACCAGTGCAATATGTTCCAGAAATATTGCCAGAAAAATGTTAATCATCGAATGTGGACTATAAAAGTTATCGTGTGATACCAGCTTGACTGACCAACTTACGGGTGGGGCAGCACAGGCATAACCCGAAGGAAAGTGCCCTTCAGATGACAGGTGAAGGTCGTTGGTCCTCTTGGGTTTTTTGTTGTGGACGGTCCTCAGCAGATCCAGGTTCCCCCGCCAGTAGAGGTAGGCGTGGCCTCCTTCGTCCGCCCTCCGGAGGTTCTCTTCGGTTGTCAGGAGGGACTTCTCGCGGAATATCGTTTGGAAATCTGGGTTCGTACTTGCCTCGACAAACGTATAACTTGCACCCTGGGGAAGAAATATATATTTATCTTACCACATATGCCAATGCCCCCATCATCAACTGTGTTGGTGGTGTAATGGTTTAGATGCGTATGTTTTGGGTGTGGTGTCCCGAGTTCGAATCCCGGGAGGATCATAATTATGCTTTCATTAATTTATTAAAGTACATTGGGGTGTGTAATGGATGATTAATGTTAAGAACGGGGTGTTACTTATAGCTTATACTACACTCCCAACCAGTTATGATAAATGAATAGAACCCTCCAAGCTCACCCTATCATCCTCCCTGTCTCTCGCATCATTCCATACTGTACCTCTGTCCTTGACCCTAACCCTTTCCATGGGCCCCTCCTTATCTTATGAATGTGTTATTCTATATTAGATCCTAGGGATTTAGTCTTTTAAAGGAAATCATGTAATCAATTAATGTAACTGGTGGCACAAGGGGATGTAAGTATATTTCAATTTCCTTGTTAATGTACAGTAAGAGTTGATCAAACATCCCTTTGTTAATGTACAGTAAGAGTTGATCAAACATCCCTTTGTTAATGTACAGTAAGAGTTGATCAAACATCCCTTTGTTAATGTACAGTAAGAGTTGATCAAACATCCCTTTGTTAATGTACAGTAAGAGTTGATCAAACATCCCTTTGTCCCCAAGATAAATGACCATTTGCGAGTTTCAGGCTATGCGGAGTTTGGAACCGTAAACATAGCTATTAATGAAACGGAAATGGAATAATAATGCAGGTTGCTGATGGATGTATTATAGCTGGTAACTGCTAAATATCGATGTCTACAACTCCAACTTCTTTATTGTACGAAACTAGGAAGTGGTAAATTGGCTTCATGCCACCTTCCCTCAGTCTAATATAGTCTAGAATTGTGTCCTGCAAAAAGTATGGATAAAATATTGCAAGAGCAACTTAATATATTGCTCCTTTTAAATAATGTTCACATATCCTTCCTAAACTGTATAAAATCGTCTAATGCTAGCCAGAATAAACTGTCAAAATGCATCATAATCCTCAAAAGGTTAACCCCTTCTGTACCGGAGACGTCTTCTTAATTTTGTTCTAGCTATATTTAAAGGATTTGTTGTGCAGCTTAAGAAGGATCTGTGGTACTAAAACGGGTTAAGAGCGAGCTTATCGATTGCAGGAGGCCCTTTTGAAACTGAATAAAGTAGACTAATAGTAGCCACATTAACGTTAAAAGACGTTGCCGGTACAAAAGGGGTTAACTTTCCGACCACTGCTTCTAGTTCGTGTTCCTACCTTCGTGACTTTCAAGCCGTAGGTGAGGCCAGACTGAACCAGCTGCTCAAGAGTGTCTATGGTGGAGGGGGCGAAGGGGACGGCCAGGGTGCTGGTGAGGGAGGTCTTGTAGTACGAAGTGACCAGGAAAGCATACAGAAGCCACAACCCGAAAAATATCTGATGAAGAGACAGTTTAATTATATATTGAGTTGGCGATACGCTACCCCACACATACGCTTATATATTGTATATACAGTACATATTAAGGCCTGCCCAAACATTCGTTCAATCAAGAATCAAGATAATGTTACAATCCCGCTTTTCCACTCCAGTGATCATTAAAGGCTTGGTATCCAAAATTACTTTCCACTAATGAATTACAGCCCAACGCTATTTGTCTGTTGTGATAATAACGAGTGAACTTGGGTTAACTTGTTAGCCTTCGAGGCATAACTATTTTCTGTTGGGCTTCACGTTGGTGCTCAGAGTCTCACTTTGCTTTTGAGTATGTAGTTGCTTACCTTGTTTTCAACTCTTCTTTGCATCTCCACTTCATCATGCTAAAGTCGCTTTCCCATTCAACCACCACTCCATTTCATTCATCGCATCCCACAAGTCTTGCTTCCCGAAACTATTCCTTCTGGTCTCTAGGATTATGCCTAGTTAGTATGAGGAACTGTTTTCCCAAATTTGAAAGTTCTGTAAATTAACACAATCAGCAAACAATACAAATTTGCATTGTAGAATTAGGCAGAAATGGCGTTACTGTATAGTGGCGCATACCCCCCCACCTCACTACATACATCCATAAAAGTTAAAAGACGGTTTCGTCCACAGAGAATGCGGTTACAGACTAACGTCCTAAATGGCGGCTTTCCAGGCGGCCCTAGCGATTAAAGATAATGTATAATAAGAAACAAGTGAATCCTCATTGTTCCTACCCTTCCTCCCTGGAGCCATAGACCATTATTTACTGATTGACCGAGAAAGGTGGCCAACATATGCATGAAGGCGTGAGAGGACCCGAGGTAGGAGGAGGTGAGAGTGGCCTGGGCGTGGTAGATCAAGTAGTAGAGCAGCGCCCCACCACCCACGGAGACCAACACACACAACCACACCATTCCTGTTAAAAGGATCAATATATTAATACCATGATAAATTAGTTAAGTGTACTTGTAAACAATACAACAAAAGCATGCCAAATACAAAGTTCGTTACTGGGAGAACTCTGCCTAACTAAGCTTGGCCTCGGGAAGAAACTAACTTAACCTAACAGTTATTTTCCCAGAAAAGGCTGACTTTCCCTAGATGCACAATTGTCTTAGTCAGATTGTTTTCAGAGGTTGAGTTTCTCTGATACTCGTATGGTAAACGTATATGAACAATATGTAGTATGTCATCTATGTTAAAGATATATTCCTCTCTACATTTGATTACTGGGCGATTTTTTGTTTGTTTTCCTATTTAGGCCAATGTGTTCTAAATGAATTATATTAAATATTTTGAGACCCAATTTATGCAAGATAAATTTATATTTCTACATATGTCATCCATCAAGACATAGGATCTCACTAAGTTAAAGTTACATAGGATCTCACTAAGTTAAAGTTACATAGGATCTCCCTAAGTTAAAGTTACAGGATCTAGCCATTCGCCTCACCTCTGAAGGGAGTAATCAGCTTGCGCCACAGTGGGTCGCCGGAACTCTTGGGCGTGATGAAGGAGATGACGTCTATGAAGTAGTAGTATGAGAACTCGACATGTTGGGCTCTCTCCAGGGTCACTGTCAGGTCAAAGACGAAGTTGGCTCGGCCCGACTCTATCTCTCCGACCATTCCAACATACTTACCCTGGGTGTAGAACATACGAGTAATGAATTGCAAAGTCGATTATGATTATTATGCAGTATGAAATAGATCAGCCTATTGAAGTGATTTGATCACCTACCAAGTTTGCATTTGACCTATATCTCAATATTCTGTAAACTATGTTTCTAATGAAAACACACATTTTAATTCTTACTTTTTCAATATGTCCCCAGAGGCCATCTGGAGGCAGTACCATCTCATACGTGAAATTTAGCTGCCGTGCAAGTGTCTCAACAATGAACTTATCAACACATGGTTTATATTTAACAACCAAGGAACCTTCAGTCTTCTGTAAATCTGCAAATGGCAAATATTGAATTGTTATCCCAGTAAGTTTCTGGCCATAGAAGTTTGCCATCTGTTCTGGGAAAATGTTCATGGTATTGGCGAGACCTGTGTCTCTGGACCACTTGTTTACAGTGAGGACTTGCGGGGAGCCTGAAGGGTGCAAGAGCTGGCGGATTAATACACGCCAGTAGCTCTTGTTTTGAGACTCCTCTTGGACGAGAGCTGCCACGTTCTCCTCCTTCCCCAGGCGCTGGTCTAAGAGGAGCTGTTCTGCTTCGGTGGAGTTTTGTGTGTGGACCAGGAAGTAACGAGTGATTCTCTTGCTAAATAATGGCTCTGCCAGTATAGGAAGGAGGCGGGAGTCTGGAGGTCCTGACAAAAGGTAGCTCACACAGCCAATTGGATCGATCCTTCCTGGATTCATGTTGATGCTATTTATTATTTGCTCAACTTCATTAGGGTTGCTTTTGTAATAAATCAAATGCATAGTTGGCTTAGATCCACTGGTAAGTTTCTTTACATTATTTGTGTATGCTTCATCGTATCCCTTGGCTATTTCAGACAATGGGTTAGTGGATTTATTAGATACTTGCATATATATAACAACTCTAAAGCAATGAGGGGTGTACAGTGTATCCAAGATTTCCATTAGTGACATCATATCCATTGCTTGGTCATCTTGGGACATTTCCACACCACCCGTAACAACATCAGTGAATGCGTGATGAGCTCCTCTTGATGAGGTTAATAGGATGAACATGCAGATCGTTGCTTTTAGGATTTGATGCCAAACCATTGTGGATGAGTCTGAAAAGAATATCAATATGTAAATACACATCATAAGTTAATCTGTATGAATTCTAAGATTCTAAGAATCTTTACGTATTTTTGTGAATTTAGTGATCTTCTTGGTAATATTCCTTGTCAATAGTTACCCAAACTATTTCTGTGCCATCACGAAAATAATGAAAGAACGTTGCAAGGGGTTACTCATGGGCTGGTAAACTGAAGTAGTGTATCAAAGAACTACACTATATATGTTAACTGAATTCCTAGCACAATAGTAAAGTGCTAAGAGTAACTGTGTAAATATATCTGTAATTCCATAACTGTAAATATTTACAAACAAATTGTCTAGCTTATAATAATCTCCAGGGCAATTGTGTTATATGCAATTGGACAGTGGACATCTTTGGGGTTAATAAGAAGCAGTTTTCGACACTTGTTAATTTTCATGTTCAGCAATAATATATGTTATGTGTTGAAATTAATAAAAACAAAGAATATATGTGCAGATAGTAGATTAAAATTAATAATAAATCTTACAAATCTACTGAAAACTTAGTCTATTACATTTATTTCCAAAATTCAAGACATTGAAACACTTCTATAAGATTAATTGCTATAGATACCTAATCAAAAGAATATCCCAATGGAAGTATCTTTATGTAACTCCACTAAGCCATTATTTGCAACTATCTTCTGGTCTTCGCTGATAAAGTATATCAACTGTGATGTACGGTCGCGCTAATAAGTCATGTCCCAGGTGTCATTACGTTTGGCTAGCTCTGTGTCTTATTAATGTCTGTCAGATGTTGAATAGGGTGGGTAAGTATAGAAACATCTTTGTATATTTCACTCAATATGAAGAAATGAAGCTTAGATATTGCTGATACCAAGTATTGATCAAAACATACTTGGTGCCGGGACATCACTTATTAGCGCGACTGTACATGAAACAGTGTGGTATACAGTAACTGATAAATGTAAGTATGGACGAAAACATTACAGGAACATTACAGTCGCACTGAATTCACATTATTTGATTGTAAAATATACATACTAGGGTGGCATAGTCGGTAGAGCGTCGGCTGCTGATCAAAGGGTCAGCGGATCGAGCCCTCTCTGTCAAAATGTGTGTTTTTTTTGTTTTAAATAATATGCTGGCTCACTACCACTCGCCAGGAAAAAAAAACTCCTACATGGGGCTAAACATCTTAAAACAGTAGGCTGAGTGGGGCCGAATATATACAACCCAGAGAGAGAAGGAGAGAGAGAGAGACAAATATAATAAGATCTTGATTCTTGATTTTAGGGATGTGAGGGGAAGCCCTATTAACCCTGACACGGTGTAGTTAAAAGCCGCAGCGGCCTCCCAGTAAATATAATAAGAGGTGGGCCCACTTAAACTTAATAACCATGGTAAAGGCAAAAATTTAGGTAACTGTACCACTGGAGTGTTTATATTTTAATACTGGTTCTTTCACTTGGTAGGATACCTTTTTATGGCGTTGTTTTCATAACTTCATATTTTTTAATATGTAGACTGACAAAACTAACAACCCCTAGTAACAATTTGTGTTTGGTTATTAATAGCTCGAGTATTACGCTTTAGTAGGTATTTAGAATAACACGATCAGGGAGAGATAATTAAGATGTCCAACAGCTTTGAGCATACGGCCCCAAAACGAAATATGATGATACAAATACACTTTGAAAAGTAGACCGACTTAATTTAACCCCCATGTGAGGAGGAACACTTTATTGAGAACGTTTCGCATGTAGCTTCATCAGGCCTTCATTGGCCTGATGAAGCTATATGCAAAACGTTGTCAATAAAGTGATCCTCCTCACATGGTGTTTATATTCAGACGAAATATAGTTCGCATTTAAATATCAACACAAAGTGCCTTTGTTTTCGTTAGGTATGGGATAAGCAATAATATACCCACATACCTATGCGAACTTATGGCCTAAGTACCACAGGCTGCGAAACGCTCACTCCAGAAGGGGCCGACACTGACGAGAGACGGTGTTCCTGTAGACGGTGAAGGAGGTAGGATGTCAGCACCGATCTAGACAGAAGGCAGAGTCTGATGGGCACTGGATCGAGGGGCCTGGGTGCCGGGTAGCGCGGTGGTGCCAGGGGGGGTTGCGAAGTTTGGCGCCAACAGTGGGGTAGTCTGGCACCGCTCACCTTGGGTCAGCGGGTTACACAAATTGGGGAATATTAACCCTCTGAAGATTGCGACGCATTATTTTGACTGTTTATTTTGACTATCATTAAACGATTATAAACATTTAAAAAAGGATCTGTGGGAATTATAAGATCAAATCCTATCTCAATTAACCCTTTTACTTCCATATATACTTCCTAGTCTTTACAAAATCGTCGTCTAATAATAGCTGGAAAGAGAAAAGATAATCGAATTGTGTCTTGAATTACAGTAGTTAATCTAATTAACAGCACCACTCACAACAAGAAACACAAGAGTGATGCCATTCTGTATTAATTAATCTATTTTTGTTTTATTAATTTCACCACAACACCAAACGCCTCCAATACAATTAATGAAAGTATATATGTGATCCACCAGGCTTCGAACCCAGGTTATCACACATAGATTTTTAGACACCTTAACCATTACACCACCAAGACGGTTATTCAGAATTCGACACGCGTATTTGTACTGAACTATCTCTTCCAAACCTGGACTCGCAGCGGTGGTTTAGGCGGCTTAGGAGACGCTTTCGCAATCGCCAAGGACCTCTTCCATTCCGTAGCCCAAGGAAAGCAACGCGTACTACAGTGACGGAACAGCCGGGTGCCTTCCTTCTCCCAGCGTCGGATCCAGCGGTACACGGTGGAGAGGCTGGCACCGGTCTCCTTGGCTATGTCCTTGGCGCCCCAACTCTTTATGGGAGATGCCAGGTTTTAGGTGTGAAAGTGGTGTCGCATTTCCCATATCGAAAAAAAGAAAAAAAAAATGCATGCAAACAAATAAGGTTGTATTCCTTTATATATCATCAGTTCATTTGCAGTGCGGTCGTTTCGAACGTGACAGGTGCATACGAACAGGTTTCATTAAGTTAATATAAAATTAAGTTTAACTCCCATATATATGATTGTACACATAAGCATATATGCACAGCATTAACTTAGGACGAATAATATAAAGAGAGAATAGTTCGTTAATATATTCTTAAGGTGGAGTTAGGTAGGAGGCAAAATGGGGACCATATTGTTAGAAATGTGGTAAAGGTATTGTCTGTCCCATCGTATGATAACAAAGTTAGTTTTGATTCATATTAAGTAACATGATACTGCCAAGTTTATATCCTTGCTACACTATATTTTTAATTTCCCTCACCAGTGGGTAGATTCTTACTGTGCTAAAGCCGGTGTCACACGAGCTCTTTTCCGTCATTATTTACGGGCAATTGTTGTCATGCAGCTTCAAAATGTAATGTTCATGAAAATTAAACTCTCTATAATCTACTTTCAGTCAAGTTTTCGATTCCAATGCGAGAACCTCAAAATAGTATGGGAAAGAACTTGCTCATCGAAAACTGCCGAAGATAGTACTCTTGTTGACGCTGGCTTAGGGTTGAAAAATATGTCCGCTTAACATACAAAAAAACAATGCGTCAAAAAATGCAATTGTTTAGCCATTATTTTCTGATTATGGCGAGGTATTTTCTATGTAAAGCTACACTTCTAAAACACAAATTATTAATGCTAACCTACATGTCCTTAGCAAGTTAAGGATAGGTTGTCTGGACCCCAATCTCGCTCATGTTTAACCCCATTAGTTTTGAAATGTTAAGACGTTCGCCCTATTAGTTTGGCGATGTGAAGACAGTTCGCCCCACTTCTTTGTAAAAATTTTACTGACTAGTAATAGCGAGCCTATAATTTAGGAGGAACCAGCCTTCGGTCGGGGCATTTTTCTGCCGAAAAATTTACAAATTTATCCCGAAGGGGGATATTTGGGGTATTTTTATTTAGCTTGATGGGAGTCTAGGGAGGAAACTAAAAGATAAATTAACCCTTTCATGCACTGGGGGTTGCCGTTTAGTATTCGGAAATATAATTATCTTAATCTCTTAATCAGTTCTCCAAAATTAGTGTTCTGCCCACAGCTCGCTCAAAGACAACTGCAGAGGTTGAAGCAACTAAACTAAAGGTTCATCAACACCCCTCATGATCATCAAGGATTTTATGTATCTCAGAAAGGGCGCAAATGGAGTCCTTGTGTGTGAAAGGGTTAAGACAGACATACATAGATTTATATATATCCGAGATGGGTCTGGCCTTAGAGAATCGTAGTTTATATATATCCGAGATGAGACTGTCCTTAGGGAATCGTAGTTTATATATATCCGAGATGACTGTCCTTAGGGAATCGTAGTTTATATATATCCGAGATGGGACTGTCCTTAGGGAATCGTAGTTTATATATATCCGAGATGAGACTGTCCTTAGGGAATCGTAGTTTATATATATCCGAGATGAGACTGTCCTTAGGGAATCGTAGTTTATATATACCGAGATGAGACTGTCCTTAGGGAATCGTAGTTTATATATATCCGAGATGGGACTGTCTTTAGGGAATCTTAGTTTATATATATCCGAGATGAGACTGTCCTTAGGGAATCGTAGTTTATATATATCCGAGATGAGACTGTCCTTAGGGAATCGTAGTTTATATATATCAGAGATGAGACTGTCCTTTTTTTTTTTTTTTTTTTTTTTTTTTTTTTTTTTTTTTTTTAAAGAGACAATGAACGGAGGAAGGAAAAACACAGATAAAACAAAAAGGTCCATGTGCCTAAAGGCATCCTCCATTCATAAAATGTTTGTAACAACTGTAACTCCTTAGGGAATCGTAGTTTATATATATCCGAGATGAGACTGTTCTTAGGGAATCGTAGTTTATATATATCCGAGATGAGACTGTTCTTAGGGAATCGTAGTTTATATATATCAGAGATGAGACTGTCCTTAGGGAATCGTAGTTTCAGCAGGAATAAGAATAAGAATAGGAATAAGTGAGGCAGCGAACAGTCATCATCTATATTTTCATATTTTCAAAAGTTTCGATATATATATATATATATATATCCCCTTACTATCTAAAAACAATAATTATAATTCACCTTTAAATACAGCCAGATTATATGGCAACGATTTGATCTTTGCGGTTGAGTCTGGATAGAAATTCTCTCCATGGGTCACAGCAAATTTATAGCCTGTGAAATAAACATATTTATTTAAATAAACAAATGTGGGTGCATCGAAGGCACAGTAAGTACAGTTGCCCAAGTAAAGCCCCTGTCTCACGAGCGCTTTTTCCGTCAATTTTCCATGAGCAAGTTTTTCTCGTATTACTTCGGGACTTTTTCGCACTGGTATCGGCAACTAGACTGAAGGTAGATTGCTAGCCGGCTGAATTCTGATAAACTGTAATTTTTGTAAGCTTCCAGTCCATAATTGCTCTTAAAAAATGCTCAAAAAAGGGCTCGTGTGACTCCGGCTTAAGTTCTCTCTCTCTCACACACACGCAGCTTAAGCTTAAATTATTAAAATGGTGTTGTATGTAGGTACACTCACAAGTACTAAAAGTTGCTCAGGGTTGGGTCCTTCCTTCCCACCTGGGAAAGGGGGAGTCGGGTCCAAGTCTACCCCATCTTCCACTCCCAAACTATCCCCAACTCCCCCACCATCCTCCTCTAGCTGCCAGTTAGTGATTAGCCACGTTTGTTCTCATGTTTTGTAATTTATAGCTAAGCCATCATTGCACACGATTACAAAGGCCAATATTGATATATTTTCATTATATAATTGTATTCTCAAAATGAGTCTCCATACACACAACGTGGGTTACAAGTTCTCGGCTGTGGTGGTCTGCTTCACTCTCTCTCTCTCTCTCTCTCTCTCTCTCTCTCTCTCTCTCTCTCTCTCTCTCTCTCTAGACGCAGACTATGAGGTCATCTCATTTGAAGTTATTAGAATACGTAATGGGTTTGACTATGGATTATAGCAACATGCTAAAAATAAACCCTCTTAGTAACATAGGGTCTTCCTTGATTCTGGGTAAAATTCGATTAGTTTATGCAGTTAAAGATAAATATGGGTCATGGGGCTGAAGGGGTTAAGTATTCAGTAGTTCGGCATAGCTTGCATGACCACCTCGTTAGTGCCGTGCCATGTTTTCTATCAATCATTCAAGAAGACTGATTTATTGACTACTCCATTATCTAATAAATGCGTATCACCGGTTATGGAAGTGAGGATCGCATGTCCACCCATAACCGTAGTACCACAGTGTTAAAAGTTTGTGTACGGTGGCGCTAATGTCTCAGCTGTCACGTCTGTAATTATTTGCTCATTTACATAATTTTTTACATTTTTTTTAGTTTTCTCCCTAGGCCTCCATCAAGCTTAAATAAACAACCCATAGACCCCCTACAAGATTATTTTTACATTTTTCGGTAGAATAATGTCAAGGCCGATTCCTTCTAGAATTACAGTCTAGCTATCGCTCGCCAGGAAAAAATCGACAGCTAAATGGCACGAGAGGCCTTTATATTGACAAAGAAAAGGGGTGAAAGGTCCTAAAATCGCCAAACTTATATGGCGAACGTCATATAATTTCAAAACAAATGTCACTGTCATACACATGATCACAACGAAAACAAACTTATGTGGCCATCTGTACACATTCAGCTTGAGCGACGGTATGGGCGGGAAATTTGAATTTAAAGGAAGTCTGGGCAGGGTTTTGTGTTAGCAAAGCCCGAGCAGGGTGTGAAACGAAAGCCAAGTCCATTTATGTTCGTCTTTTTTGTTGTATATGCAGAGATAAAATTGTGGTTTATAGTTCAAATTCTTTCTTTGGAAGTGATTAAAGGGCCTAAACAACGCTATTTCATTTTAATTATCTTTTATGTATTTCCATATTCATTCTATTCTTCACACAAACTTGCTGCGATTTGACACCCTGAGCCCCAGGACCTTCATGAACTGAATTAAATGATCTGGTGAAACTGAAATAAAATTACTAAATTTGCCAATGAACTAAAAGGGATACGCGGTACAACAGGTCAAGTTAATTAGTATTGCTCATAAATGGCAAAAACAAGCACATTCCTCAATAATAAGTATAGTGGCACTTCTGCTTAAGCTGGGGGAGGTTTCCACTTGAGGGATTTTTGTTCTGGGTCCCTTTCTCCCTCATATTTAGCCCCATTGTTATTTTTAGATGTTAAGACATTCGCCCCATTAGTTTGGCACCCCAATAAATTGCTGGCTTGCTATCGCTTGTCAGGGAAACTCGACAACTAAGTTGCACGAAGGGTTTTGAAACTGATAAGCAAATGGGAAAAATGGACTTAAAATAGCCCAATTAGTGGGCCGAACTTCTTAGAATTTCAAAACTAATAGGGCTAAGCCTGAGGGAGATGGGAGTCTACAATGAAACTCCTTATTATTAGGTTAGCAGTGCCTCGTATTACTACTTTTAAGTTTAGAGAGAGAGAGAGAGACTTGGCTTTTGTCTTAGTCTTACCTTTACCTACAGCCGAGTGGTTTAAGATGTTCCCGGTGGCGAGGTAAGGTCTGCAGTGCCTCAGGTCACTCCTCCCCTGTATATAAACAGATCCCCGGTACCTCCCCCTCCCTCTTATCTATGTAGCCAACGCCTAGCTACCCCCTCTTCGCCCTCCCACATGTAGCCAACCCCTAACTACCCCCTCCCCCCCTCCCATTTATCTAAGAAGCCACCCCCTACCTACCACCTTCCCCTCCTAGTGATGTAACAAAGGAGTGGAAGGAGAGACTATTTGCATTGATACATTTTTCTTGGGAGTTTGGACGACTGGTATTAAATGGTGTAAAAAAATATATATGTATATATAACAAAATAAATAAAACCCACACACACAAAGGCAAACAAAAAGTTAAACAAAGTCAGTATAGTGCTACTCCTCATATGGTGTATATAATTGTGCAAGCATTGGATATGAAATTAATAATGACCGTGTCTGTAGTAATGTACCCTTATAAAGGAATTTTATAGTCCATTCATTATAGGTAAGCCAGATATTGTGACCCCTAACCTCTGTAACTCCGAAAGGGCTAGGGCAAATGGGCTGTAAATTTCCACACCTATTTCCTGGCAGACTCTTCCTCAATGGTAGAAATATTTACTCGATTACTAGTTTCGTTTATGAGTTATAGAGGTGAGTGGTTAAGAATTTTCGCCTACCTATAAGGAATGAACTATATATATATATATATATATATGTACTAAGTCTCTATGAAGTGAAGAAGTCCTTGCATGACAGTGTGGTAATCCCGACACTGACTTACGGAAGCGAAGCATGGACGTTGGTTGAGAGACTCAGACCAAGAGTGAGAGCAGTGGAAATGAATTACTTAAGGAGTGCGTGCGGAGTTACATGGAGGGATAGACAGACTAATGAGGAAGTAAGAAGGAGGTGTGGTGTGGAGGTAGATGTGCTGGAAAGTGTGAAAAGGAACAACTTGAGATGGTTCGGCCATATGGAACGTATGGAAAGCGAGAGAATGACTAAGAGGGTGTACGAGAGCGAGGTGGAGGGACAGAGGGGGAGAGGTAGACCGAATATGAGGTGGAAGGATGGAGTGAGGAACTACATGAACGAAGGCGGTGCTGGTTGGGGGGAGGGGCGTCGACTGACTGGGGACAGAGGTGCATGGGGGCGGTTCGTTCGTGGCCACCCCTTCGGGGATCACGGCGTCAGGCAATAGATAGATAGATAGACTAAGTCTCTACACTGTATTATCTCCTTGTACCCCTCTTTCTCTCTCTATATATATATACTGTATATATATAAAATCATGATCGCTATGCTATTTATCATTTGCCTTGTTATCTGTTATCCATCCTAACATTGTATATGCTCAGTTTTTGCGCATATATTTGTTTCTCATATGGTGTTATTTGACCCTTTTGTTGGGGTGACCGGTCAACTCAGTAGCTCTCAACCAGTACCAAATCAACCAATACGGTTAGGTTAGGTTAGGTCAGGTTAGTATTCCACCTCTGTGGAGTGGTTGCATTGAAGCAGTTGGACAAAATTCAAAATAAAGCTATTAGATTAATCAATAACCCTGCAATCACACAGAACCTTCCTACATTATCCATACGAAGAAACGTTGCATTCCTTGCATTATTCTACAGATATTTTCACTGCAATTGTTCCGAGGAACTTGCTTCAATTGTGCCGCCTCTCCACATCTTTCCCCGTAGAACTAGGGCAGCTGAGAGCGCCCATGAATTTACACTTTCTCCTCCACAATGCAGAACTTCTGCTTATCAAAATTCATTTATCCCTAGAACTACTACTCTTTGGAATTCACTTCCCTTGAGTTGCTTTCCACAAACTTACAAGCTACAAAAGTTTAAATCCAGTTGTTACAAACATTTTATGAATGGAGGATGCCTTTAGGCACATGGACCTTTTTGTTTTATGTGTTTTTCCTTCTTCCGTTCATTGTCTCTTAAAAAAAAAAAAAAAAAAAAAAATTGGCACTGGTTTGGTTGGTCTTGGTTGATTTTGCACTGGTTAAGAGCTACTGGTTGAAATGGTCTACTGGTTGAAATGACCTGGAACCTTTTGTTGGTATCAATTTATGCAATTGGCTTTGGTATATTTATGCAATACTCAATTATTGTAACAGCCATTTCTCATTTAATAAGCTACTGTACATTCTATTAATTAGTAAAGAACAGTCCCTCCTAAAATATTGTGGAAGCTACGTGTGTGTCATTATGCAAGAATGCCTATGGGAGCCATTATATATACAATAATTACAGAACCAAATTATATTGATATATTTTACTTATATAATTTAAATTTATTATATATGTAATTCTCCGTTAGAAATAAATGCAGTAATCCTAATATGGTGTTTACTATATTTATTGTACCATTTACGCATTTCTGAATCCACCATTCTTTAACGGTCTTCGTGGCGTAATGCATAAGGTTTTGATTTTCGGTGTGAGCGTCCTGGGTTCGAATCCACGGACTGCCACATGTGTTTGTAATATTTCATTAATCGATTTTAGGAGTAGAGTTGGTTGTTGGATAGAACATAATAATTATTATAGTTTATTTATTTATTTTTGCTACTGCATCTTTGATCTATAAATACTCTTCCCAAGCTAAGAAATATGTTCTACTTTTATTTAGTATAAAATACAGCTGTCCTTGTTTACTGAATGAATATTTTGTTTTGTGTTTAAAACTAATATGGCGCCAATGGGTCTTATGTCGACGCGTGCACCCTAATATGGCGCCAATGGGTCTTATGTCGACGCGTGCACCCTAATGTCGACGCGTGCACCCTAACGGCGTTATGAGTTTTATGTACGAAAATGAAAGAGATGTGCAGTCTTCACATAAGAATGAATATTCAATAGGAATCTTAAGTGGGTTTTTACCAAGCACTTTAGGTGTACTTACCAAGGCTCTCTGTTAACCATGTTTTCTCTGTTTATCCCTCTCTCTTTGGCTTGTATCCATTCGGCCCCATTCAGCCTACTATTTTAAGACGTTTACCCCCATCCAGGTGTCAATATTTTCCTGGCGAGCGGTAGCGAGCCTGCATATACTGTATATATTTTTGTTTTGACAGTAAACTAAATTTGTACATTTTTCGATAGAAAAATGTCTCCGGCGAAGCCGGATTTCTCCATACAATGCTGGCTCGCTACGCTCGCCAGGAAGAAATCGACACCTGGATGGGGATAAACGTCTTAAAACAGTAGTCTGAATGGGGCCGAATGGATACAAGCCAGAGAAAGAGAAAAAAAGGAGAGAACAAAAAAGCCAGTCACCCCCCTTAATGTAAGCAGGGTACTTGCTGGTTTGGTAATCCTGTGGGGTGGTGGCGGGGGGGGGGGGGGGGGGGGGCCTATTCATATATTTACGGGGAAAAAACCTTAACAACATAAACTTTGGGATGAATACCAGATTATAATGAAAACCAGGAAAAGCAATGTAATTTTTAAACGACAAAGGCCAGCCTCTTAAAAATACAAATACAATAATATGTCGAGGGGCACCAGACTGGAGATGTGTTTTTAGTGTTCAGCCCCATGACGTAATTTCCATCTTATTCAGGTTACCATTAGACGATTTTCTTTAGTTTATGCTCTACCTCTAGGGCTCAAAGGGGTAAAATCGATCTCCAATAACCCTCCGAATAGCCTAGGTTCCTCTTAAACTGCATAACATCGTGTATTGTTAGCCAGATTTAAAGTTATAATGACGTCATGGTGCTGAAGGGGTTAAAGGAGGCGGCCTCCTTCACTTTTTGTAATTGCAATGCTTATTCTGTTTTACATTGATATAATGATGTGCATTCTATATATAGTTTAATTTATTTAGTGTTTATTTTTCCGGATATCAAAATCATAGTATTGGTGTTCCCGAGTCAATGTTCTCGGTCTTGTTTTTTATCGTATAGAAGTGTTCAATTAGTTTTGACCATGACTGTACATGGGATTATTGGGGAGATGGTTAATTTCTCCCTCGTTTAATTTTCATTTATTAATCTTGTAAGACTTCCATCAAACTTAAAGAAACTGCCCAGGATATATTTGTACATTTTTCGGTAGAAAAATATCCAGGCCGTAGGCCGGTTCCTCCTAAATTACAGGCTCGCTATCGCTCGCCAAGAAAGAATTCAACACCTAAATGACACGAAAAAATCTTAATATTGACAAAGAATATGGGCAAAAGGTTTTAATATTCCCAAACTAATGGCCCGAACGTCTTGAAATCTGAAAAATAATGGAGCTAAACATGAGGGAGAAGAGTGTCCAGAAAAACCGACGATCTCCCCTTAAGAGAAAACATAATTTGAACCATAACTAATGGCTTAGGTGCAATAAGACAGTCACCTGATATATGTGCCATTTATGCACTTTACTTTGTTTCCAGCCTGGTTCGTACTTGCGTGTCTGTTATTGCGTGTCTGTTATTGCGTGTCTGTTATTGCGTGTCTGTTATTGCTATGCCTTTGTATATTCCTTCTAGTGCTGCACCATTTACACTTATTTATTTTTTTTCTCTCTCCAGCCTCGTTCGTACTAGCTTGTCTGTGGTTGTTCGTATTTCTTTTGTATATTCCTTTTAAGGGAACCCATCTCGCGTTTTTTTGTTCTCTTTCTCTCCCTCTCTCTCTCTCTCTCTTTGGCTGGTATCCATTCGGCCCCATTCAGCCTACCGTTTTAAGACTTTTACCCCCATCCAGATGTCAATATTTTCCTGGCGATCGGTAGCGAGCCAGCATATAAATATATATATATTTATTTCATTTGACAGCAAGCTAAATTTGTACATTTTTCAATAGTAAAATTTCTCCGGCGAAGCCGGATTTCTCCATACAATGCTGGCTCGCTATCGCTCGCCAGGAAGAAATCGACACCTGGATGGGGATAAACTTCTTAAAACTGTTGGCTGAAGGGGGCCGAATGGATACTAGCCAGGGAAAGAGAGAAAAGGAGAGCAAGATAAAAAGAGCGATGACCCCCTTAATGCTACTCGGCTAAATTTCTAGAGGCTACCTTATGTATTTCTCAATGTATAGGCTAATAGCATACCAAATAAACAGCCTTACCATATATTGCTTTTTAATTATTGTTGAAGGTCTTTTGTAGTTTTCCATACCCAAGGTGTATTGAAAGTTGAGCGTATTAACCCCTTCTGTACCGGCGATGTATTTTTAATTATATTCTAGTTATATTTATACGATTTGTTGTTGTTTAAGAAGGTTCTGTGGTAGTAAAAAGGGTCTAGTGAGAAAGTTCAAAGCCTGTTAATTGCTGGAGGCCCCTTTTAAACTGAATACAATCATCTAATCGTAGCCAGAATAAAGTTAAAAAGACAATGGTGAGTTTGTCCCATTGCCGACTCTCATCATAACCTATGATCCTCTACAACTTCCTAATGTCCTAGTAGCTGCTTGGTGTAGGCATAACGTTAACACAAAAGCTTAACTTATAACACATTGCTAGCTGGATCAATCAAAATGCGAAATAAGATTTAAACACATTATATTAACTCAGAAGACATTGGACCAGATAGTGTTGTGATAATATTATTACAATTCTCTATGTACAGTGGTGCTAATAATTCATGTCTCGGCTGTCATTACGTTTGGCTCGCTGTGTGCTGTATTAATGTCTGTCAGATGTTGCATAGGGTGGGTAAGTGTAGGAACATGGTTGTATAGCCTATCTCACTCAAAAAGAAGAAATCATGTGTAAATATTGCTGATACCAATTATTGATCAACATATACTTTGTGCCGAGACATTACTTATTAGGCCGATTGTACTGTGAGCTTTTATCTTATCTTGTTTAGTTTGGATTAATTATTTGGTGTAATCGCATATCTTGGCATAATTAACATTAAAAGCATGATTAGTTAAATGATTAGTGAAGTGGCCCCAATCTCCCAAATAGGTTCTCCAGCAGCAAGAGTACCAGCCCTCCAGTATACCCCAGGAACAGCATGTAGAAAGGCCCTTGGAGGTGGTCCAAACTGAGCACTATCTGGAGGAGGAACGAATAGGTTTTAACATTTTGATTATGAGAGACTTTCATTAAAGGGAGTGAAATCGTCTAGTGACAGCCTGAATACATACAAATCAAGGCAACATTGTACTGAAGGAGTTACTCAAGGATATTGTTATTTTTTTTTATTATCGCTAAACAATATTTGCCAGAATATGATACAAATTACATTTCCCATACTAAACCTGTTAAGAATAATGCTAATTCATGTTTTTTCTATGTGATTGAGGGAGGCAAAAGGCAGAACTGCCTATAGAGAGTGCCTCCCCCATAGTTGAAAAAGTGACAGGGCCAAAATCAAGGGACGTTCGACCAAAATGCCTGGACACACGGAGTTTGAAGCAATTTAAGTCATAGGAAGAGGGAAAGACTGATTCTGGGAGAGAGTTCCAGAGCTCAGCTGTTGAGTAGAAGAAAGTTTGAGAGTAACGTTTCACTCTTGGGTTGGAGAGTTTCATATAATGTCTGATTAATTATGTAGATTGCAATGTCATCAAAGTACGAATCATGTTTACAGAGAAAGGGATTCCATATTTCTAGGACATCCATGAGATGGTGTTTTTCCAGTCATACGAACTAATGATGGAAGGGCTTGGCTTTCAAACTGATGTTAAATGCATTCATTTATAGTTATTTTTAGAAAGGCTGCCTTCTTTCACGGTTTGTGAGGCACCGACCAGTGATTGTATAGTTTAACCCCTTCTGTACCGGTGATGTACTTTTAACTATATTCCGGCACCTATTAGACGATTTTGTTCAGCTTAGGAAGGACGTCTACCCATTAAAAGGCTACAGACTATCCGAATTAATCCTTTTAGCTACCATATATCTTTCATAAGCTTCATGATATCGTCTAAATGTAGCTGAAATCAAATACAAAAAAGACGTCGGCGGTACAGAAGGGGTTAATGATAGCAATTCTTAGTACCGTTAACCCGTTCAATACCGATGCCGCCCTTTTAACTTTATTCTTGCTAATATTCGACGATGTTATTAAGTCTATAAAGGACCTCCAGCAAATGACACGCTTCGAACTATCTCACTTAACCCTTTTTACTACCACAGATCCTGCTTAAAATGCACAAACTAGTCTAAATATAGCCAGTACAACAAAAATAGACGTCGCCGGTATAGAAGGGGTAAATAACAATAATAATCAACTGTAATATGACAAAGTGATATCAAATGTTACATAGCCCATGCAGCACCAGAGACGTCCCTTTGTTCGTATTCTGGTAACTATATAACGATTTTATTCAGCTTAGGAAGGACCTCTAGCAATAATAAGGCTTCAAACTATCTCGACCAACCCTTTTAACTACCACAGATCCTTCGTATGCTGCATAATATCGTCTAAATCTAGCTAGAATACAATGTAAGACAATGTAAGACAATGTAAGACACGTCGCTGGTACTCAAAGGGTGAACATAAAAAGTAAAGAGTATAAAACCTTACCCATGCTGAATATTCACATCGTCATAATTGTTGCTATATATATATATTACAGTTTACCTCCGGGAGATCTGGGACCTGGGAATCTTTTGCTGGAGACCCCATCATAGTCCTTGGTCTCTGGGTCTTTTCCTGGGCGACCTAGATATGTGTGTGAATTTTCTATTATTACTTCATTTTCTTGTTTATGTTCGGGTTCTGTCTTGAGTCGGCCACCCCCAGCTATGGAGTAATGTGCCTGAATATATACATACTCACATGACGGAATCCCTTTCCGTTGTAAAGACATAAGGATTAAAGAGACTCCAGACAGATTCGAAACTGTTGTCTTTATAATATTACTCCAAACTTACCTGTCCTGTTTTCTCTTTAGCACCAATCTCTTTCAATTGCTCATCAGGTGATTTATCTTGTTGTGGCTTTTCCATGAAGAACTTTAAGGAATCCTTGATCCACTTATTGATCAGTCCAGCTTCAATACAGCCCTGCAGCACGGCGTTGAAAGTTCGTCTGTATGGCGATCCCTGGAGAAAATAGTGGTCAGCATATAGATATAATTCTAAATAATAATAATAATCCCTGAAGTATACAGAGATACGGAGTCAAAATAACAGAAGAAGGTCATAGTGGCTGCAATCTTAAACATCCACAACCAAAAAGGTCACAGTCCTGAATTACCAGATCTAGGTTGAGTTGTAATAGATTACGTTTGGTTAACCCAAGAATGACGAGCATCCTCTATAGAGCCAAGGCATAACAAAACTTTCAAAACACCCCACTGGCACTCAAAGCAAAGCAATTAGGTGAAATAAATATCCTCCATACCTTCTATCACTCCTCCACATGTGTCCCCCCCCCCCCACCATTTTCCCCCTCCCTCTTCAATTATCGGGTATTTTGCCTATTATTCCCGATATTTATAGAGTATTTTCGCATGAGTATATCTAACCTACTTACTGGGGGTACAGCACAGCCATAACCCGAAGGAAAGAAGCCCTCCGTGGCCATGTGCACATCCGTCGTTCTCCGGGGGTTATTGTTGAAGAGGGTCATATGGAGGTTCAGGTTCCCTCGCCAGTAGATGTAAGCGTGACTCCCCTCCGCCACTAAACGCAGGCTCTCCTCCGTCGTGTGTAGGGACATCTCGCGGAAGATTTTGTGGAAGACGGGGATGGTTGTTGAAGCGAAAATGGAATAAGTAGCACCCTAATGCAAGAAAGACAAATATTAGTGGCACCCTAAGACGGGGATGATTGTTGAGGCGAAAATTTAATAAGTAGCAGCCTAATGAAGAAAAGTCAAGACCAAAATGAGTAAGTAGCACCCTAATTATTTAGTTCATCTGGAAATGTCAACTTCCATATTAATATTTTATCCACCTAATGAGATATTCCATTTGACTAGCAAAGAAGGTGAGAATAAAAGTTACTATAGGTAGCGCCAATGAACTTGACAGTAATCTCTACCCTCTGACCTCTTCGTAACTCAAAAGGGACTAGAGCAAACTGGCTGTAAATATCCATACCTATTACCTGGTGGACTCTTCCCAAATGAGAGGAATTTCAGCCAGATTGCTTTCATTTATTTTGAGTTATAAGACGTTAAGGTGTCAAGGTTATTGTCAAGTTCGTTGGCGGTACCTATAATAGGACAAATTGCTTAAATAAGATAGTCTTTGATATTTAACTTATAATTTACGATAATGTTAGTCTTCACCTTCGAGGCTTTCATGCCAAATGAGAGGCCAGACTGCAGCAACTCCTGAAGAGTGTCTATGGTGGAGGGAGCGAAGGGCACGGCCAAGGTGCTGGTGAGGGAGGTCTTGTAGTACGAGGTGACCAAGAAGGCGTACAGAAGCCAGAACCCAAAAAATACCTGATGAAGAGACAGCTTAGAATTATATTGAGTGGATGATCTGCTACCTCACACGTTAATAAGTACATTGGTATTGAGTAGGGATGTGGCAACCCCTTCGCCCGTCATTTTGTGTGGCGCAGATAGACCCTGGAGGTTGGACCTGGGAGTTCTACCTCCAGAGTTAACTCCCACTGATGGATCAGCATGCTTTGAAGCTGGGACGTTTGGTCGCAAAGGACCCAGTTCCGGCTGATCCTACCTACCCTTTTAAGGGAAAAAAGGGTTTGGCTACTGAGTGACTGACTAGAGTTCTTGAAATTAGGCTCCTGACTTTTACTGGCTTAATAATCCTGAGGGTTTGGTAGCCTATAAAGTCTTATTTCAATACAAAAAACAAAAAGAAATTGGTATTGCATTGCATGACTAGAAGTATGGATTTTGGAAGAATTGGCATACATAGAATAGCGTAGGTGTAAAGCACCCGTCACACCTAGCCGATTTTAGGCCAAGACTGTCCGCGACCTAAGGGTCGTGGACAGTCTTGGTCTACGTCGCCGCGCATCATGGGCCGTCGCCAACATAACAAACAGGGTCTTCACATACCCCCTCAAAAGTTCTACATGCACAACATTGAAAATCAAGTCGGCGTGGAGTGAGGTCAAAAAATGGGACGGGAAGGGGACGGGAGGCTGATGGCGCGTGACGGCGCTTGACGGGAAAAGGTAGGCGTCAGTGCGGCGGCACACGGCACCATAAATGAGGTCTGCGTCAGGCGGCGTCACCATAACAACCTGCGGGGATCAGCGGCGGCTTGCGGCGACCCAACGATGCCCTAACGGTCAATATATAAATAAACGACATAATTAAATAATTAAATAATAAATATATTATCAATAACCATCAAAATATAAGATTAGGTATATTAATTACAGAAAAATGAAAAATAACAACATTCAATACATAATTAAATTAATAATAATAATAAAATAACAGAATTAACTGAAATAATCAGTTAATAATCAGCCGTCCATACTGAAGAGGTCGCCGTCCATCGGCACAGTAATGCATATTGACGCCGCCCTACCTCCTGTCGACGCCGTTCGTCGGGTAGTTGTCAACGCGCTACGCCGCAGATCGGCACTCCAGCGCCGACCTAGGTCTCGCCTTCAGTTCTGCATGGGCGCCGCTCTACCCCGTCAGGTGGCGTGGCCATCCATACTGCGTCCCGTACAAAACTCACCCCCCCAAATCCTTAAGCTCTCCGCCGAAGGTCGGCACTCCTGACCACGACTAAAGGTCGTGGTCAGTCTTGGCTCAAGTCGGCATGGTGTGACGCCTGCTTAAGGCATTGGGGTTAAAAGCTTGAGGGAGGTCTTGGGAAGAAAAACGAAATATATAAATAATTGAACAAATAATTACAATACTCCCTTTAAGAGTAGCTGTAAATTCGTAATGGTGTATTGTCCCTACCTTGCCGCCCTGGAGCCAAAGGCGGTAGTGTAGCGACTGACTGAGGAAGGAGGCCAAGACGTGCATGAAGGCGTAGGAGGACAGGAGGCGGGATGAGGTGAGAGTGGCCTGGGCGTGGTAGATGACGTGGTAGAGCAGCGACCCACCACCCACGGAGACCAACACACATAACCATACCATGCCTGATTGTAGTGATTGATATTGCAATGTTCTGATATATTAATTATGTTTTTTCCACCAACCAACTTCACCTCTAAACTCAATTAATGAAATCAACAAATACATGTGATACTCCAAGGACTCGAACCTAGGATACTCAAATCTAAATTCCGCGCACTATGCATTACGCTATCAAGACAGATAAATATGGACAAGCCTACGATTTATTATGCAGTTTCGAATCCTGCATATTAATCTGAGCATGTACATATATTTCAACTGCGCTATGGTAGCCTAATGTATGGACAAATGGAAGGAGTAATTAATGGAGCACTTAACCCTTAGGAAGGCCTCGCTATAAATTGCTCCTGAACTTACAGAAATTTGTACATACCATATTTCTGAATTATGTTTTTCACTAATAGCTATTGAAATTCGGGTCTATCAATATCTAATATGCAGCCAAGTAGTTCCTCTTTAAATTATAGGCTCGGTATCGCTCGCCAGGACAAAATCGACACCTAAATGGCACGAAAGGTCTTGAAATTGGCAATGAAATGGGGCGAACGTTAACTTAAGTGAAATTATGATGATCAATCTTGACCTGTTTTGTTTTCAACTGCTAGATTATTATTTACAATATTGTCTGGGAAAGTAATACCTATACTATAGTGACGAAAGAGTAAGATATTAAGCGTCGATTATTAAACATTAATTTGATATCCCTGAGTTGCTGAATTTTAAGAATTTTCTCAGGTCAGGTCAGGTGAAGGTATTGAGGGATAAGCGTTTACAACGGCACCTCGTATCTACATTCTACTTTTCCTATTTTTCTGAAAAGTGTAGAAAGGGGAGAAGGGGTGTTGGAGAGAGAGGAAGCTGTTGGAGTGGCTTTGTTCCGTGTGTTATTAGTCTGTATACATCGTCGAGGTGTCTCCCGACTGGGTGCAAGCATGTGAAACATGCTAGGACGTACTGCAACACCCACTAAATGTCCGCCTGGGCTGGGATCGAATTCAGGTCAAGCAGATTCACACGTGAGCGTGCTAACCACTCGACCGCCGCGGCTATTTATAAGACATCGACCCTGAGCCCCGTGATTGGGAGACAGACTCGCAGTCCACCACGATACTTGGTCCTTTAAATATTTCTCCTTCGAACCTGATTTGAACCAGTGACCTATGGATGGATGTTGCTGGAACCAACTACAGTCACCGCTCTACCAACTGAGCTATGGAAGGCATATATCTACCCATTTCATTCATCAAAACATATGGTATTCCTTTGGTAAGGTTTATTGATTAAAGGCGAGTGGTATCATATATAGCCAGTGTAGGTAGAGGACCGTGGCGTAATAGTCCTTGGTTCGGTTTCTTCCTCTTTGCCTAGCAAATAACATCAGGTCGCTCTTAGTCTCGTGTCAATTCCTACGCACGCACACACACACTATCACTTGCAAACAAAAACGATGGCATCTGAATACACATATACATATATACATACATACACTATATTTACCCCTTCAGTATGATGACGTACTTGTTTACATATTCTGGTTACCATTACACGAGTTTCTTTTGTTTATAATCTACCTCTAGCACTCAAAGGGGGTAAATACGATCACAATAAACCCTCTGAGTAATTACGTAGGTTGTTCTTAAACTGCATAAAATCTTATAATATATTAAAATCGCCAAACTAATGAAAGGAGCGTCTTAAAATTTCAAAACTAATATGCTAAACATGAGGGAGAAGGGGGTTCAGAAAAAGCGAGTAGTACCGCCTTATAACTAACCTTTAAACGGGGTAACCAGCTTGCGCCACAGTGGATCCGCGCGGCTCTTGGCAGTGATGAAGGAGATGACGTCAACGAAGTAGTAGTTAGAGAAGTCCACGTGTTGGGCTCTCTCCAAGGTCACGGTCACGTCAAAGGCAAAGTTGGCTCGGTCCGACTCAATCTCTCCAACCACTCCCACATACTGTCCCTGGGTGAAGAACAGAAGGATAAATGTAGTCTTTGTAAAATGAGAATATTTATTACATTAAAAGTATGCCAAAAATAGATGTACTCCCTTTTTATAAGTCATCATTACTATTTGTTCAGTCAAAGTTATGCTTCCCAGTTCTTATTATATCGTAAGTGATAAAATTATCAAAATTATCCAACTTTTTATACACATTTGCCTGTACCAATTTTATATACACATTTGCCTGTATTTTTGTCCTATTCTTTAGAGTCTTAACCACCTCCGTCATATATGAAGTGATCGCGTCTTATGGGCGAGTGGCCAAAAACTCTCATATGACGCGACCGCGTCATATGAACTTATTGAAATCGCTCAGAAATAAGTAAATGACTCGGATTGCGTCATATTGAGCTCAGTAAGTTAGGTAAGTTAGATCAGAATCTGTCGGTTGGTGGCAACCCCAAGTTCCTCAGACTTCTAACAGCCCCTTAGTGTGAAAAAGAGTGTTGTGACGGGAATACGGGCGCTCTGGCAACCCCTAACTTTCGTAAGTTAATGTGTCTGGGGGGGGGGGGGGGGGGTTAATACTAAGTTGTTCTGGTTTGACACCATGGCAAAAAGTATATTCAGTGAATACATTTGATATCTACCTACGATATTTTAATGTATTGTTACTTTTCATATCTTTGTGATACAGGCACAAACTTGTATAATACTCACGTCTTTAATATATCCCCACTGGCCATCTGCGGGTTTTACAATTTCGTATGTGAAATTCAGTTGCCTTGCAAGAGTGTCAACAATGAATTTATCGACACAGGGTTTATATTTCGCAACCAGTGAACCTTCAGTCGTCTGTATATCTGAGAAGGGAATATATCTAAGTGTTACCCCAGTAAGTTTCTTCCCGTAGAAGTTGGCCATCTGTTCTGGGAATATGTTCTCCGTACTGGTGAGTCCTGTGTCTCTGGACCACCTGTTTACAGTGAGGACTTGCGGGGAGCCTGAAGGGTGCAAGAGCTGGCGGATTAATACACGCCAGTAGCTCTTGTTTTGAGACTCCTCTTGGACGAGAGCTGCCACGTTCTCCTCCTTCCCCAGGCGCTGGTCTAAGAGGAACTGTTCTGCTTCGGTGGAGTTTTGTGTGTGGACCAGGAAGTAACGAGTGATTCTCTTGTTGGAGGTCGGGTCTGTCAGTACAGGCAGGAGGTGGGAGTCTGGAGGTCCTGGCAACAGGTAGCTCACACAGGCATTTGCATTCAACCTTCCTGGATACTTATTAATGTAACTAACAACAGATTTAATTTCACTTGTGTCTTTTGTGGAAGCGATCAAAATTAAAATTGATTTGGACTCGCCAGCTATATTCACAGTTCGAAGTGTTTTAATGTTATAGATGAATGCTTCGTCTTGTCCCATTGAAGAGGCAGTTTGATTCATGAATTCCTGGGATAATGGCATAGATATAACCACTCTGAGGCAGTGAGGAGTGTATTGTGTGTCCAGGAGATCCATTAGGGACATCAATTCAGTGGTCCCGCTATCTCTGGGTGTTTCCACACCATCAGTGAACGAATGGTGAATTCCCATTGATGTGGCTAATGAGCAGATTATTATGCAGACTGCGACTTCTAGAACTCGAGACCAAACCATTTTTGACATTCCTGAAAGCAAAACCGTAAAATCACTTGGTCAACTTGCCCGGGCTTGACATCTGCCAATAACATTTTGACAGTGCAGGCTCGACCAGCTGATCCTTTGATCAGCAGCCGACGCTCTACTGACTATACCATGGCTATTATCCTGGCACGCTTCTGCACTGGACATACCAGGCTCACACATGAATTCCTTATGTGCGAAGGTGTACAATCGCGCTAATAAGTATGTTTTTATCAATAATTGGTATCAGCAATATCTAAGCTAGATTTCTTCATATCGAGTGAAATATACAAACATATTCCTACACTTACCCACCCTATTCAACATCTAACATATATTAATACAGCACAGAGCGAGCCAAACGTAATTACAGCCGAGACAGGACTTATTAGTACGACTGTACAACCATTCTGTGATGACTGGCTATACTCTGTTTCTTCTCAGCTGGCGGTAAATTGAATCCCTTAGCAACTGATTTCTCGATAGCTATTGGGAAAATACGAAACTACTAAGTCTCTTCATCATATCAACACCATGTTTATATAATTACTACCATATTTCGCAACAAAGTCTTCAAAACTACCGAACAATCTTGATGGGAACTTTGCAATTTACCGTCAGTTGAAAAGAGGTGTGCAACCATTCTCTGATGACTTAAAATATTACGAAGGAATCTTTTAAAACCTACCTTTCATTTTAAACTTTATTTCAGCATCTTATTGACAGATGTTCATGATTATGTAATGTACGTTAATATTACGATTAATTATATTTGGACTATATTACGATTATAATCAGATTAGGAATTACCTGCATGGACTAATGAAACTTTAATTATTGCTAATATCTTGAAGTCAGTCAAAGCTAAGTAAAATGTTAAGCAACATCAAATTAATATGACATATTGAATACATTAATACATTGAAACCAGTGTTCAGAAGGAAGTAACCTATGATAACGTTTGCTACTATAAATACAGTCACGGATATAAGTCCCTTTCCACCCTTTTCTCAGTCCCTTTGAAGAATATGTACAGTATATCTGTTAAGCTGGTATCACACGAGTGCTTTTTCCTCAACATTTATCCGCAACACTGGTCTGGCAGCTTATGCGGTCAACATTCAGAATATACCTAAATTCATCTAGCAACAGTCTAGTTTCCGATACCAGTGCAAAATATTCCAGATATATTGCCAGAAAAATTTTGATCATCGAATGTTGACTATAAAAGCTCTCGTGTAATACCAGCTTTACCACCGGACCAGGAGAACATACAGTAGGAAGAATATACAGTAGTTTAGTAATTACACTTTTTTGTTATATAGTTCTGCCTCTGGCCTGGCCAAAGGCCGGTTCCTCCTATATTATAGGCTCGCTTTCGCACACCAGGAAAACATTTGCAAATAAATGGCACGAATGGTCTTATAACCGCCAAACTAATGGGGCGAACATTTTAGTATCTCAAAACTAATAGGGCTAAACATGAGAGAGAAGTGGGTCCTGATATACCTCTTTCTTATTTACGATATATATTGTACAAAGTAAGTCCGTTCATATTGCCGATGCCTTTGATTATTTTGAAGATTTGAATTAGGCCATTTCTTAATCTGCGCTGGGTTAAAGGAAAACTTAATTCTGTAAGACACTCCTCATATGGTTTGTTTCTTAAATTAGGTATCATTTTGGTAACTACGTTGAACTCGTTCAAGTTTATCGATATCTTTTTGGTAGTAAGGGCACCAGGATTGAACGCAATATTCTAGAAGAGGATGGACTAGGGAATTGTAAAGTGTGAGGATTACATCTTTGGATATATGCTCGAATGACCTGCCTATAAAGCCAATAATTTTATTTGCCTTCTTAACAACTTCTGAACATTTTTGACTGAGTTTTAGATTAATCAATATTGTTACTCTCAAATCAGTTTTTCTGTCTACACTCTTAAGCTCGTTTGCCATATTTGAGCCCAACTTGACAGCTTAGTTATGTTATTTAGCATATCTTTTACATGTTCGTTTGAGAGTACAATATTTGTAATTTTTGTATCGTCTGCAAACTTTGAGAGTGTACAGGCCAGGCCCTCATTCAGCTATGTCATTTATATATACTAGGAAGAGAACTGGCCCTAGAACCGATTCCTGGGGTACCCCGCCAGTTACATTGGTCCATTTCGATGCTTTACAGTTTATGACTACACTTTGCTTTCTTTCACTGAGACAATTTTCCATCCATCTCAACACTCCCCCTTGTATTCCATGCGCTGTGGTGGAGCTTAGGAATATTTGGGCGAATCGTAGGCGAGATATCAACACCCGAAGATGATGACACGGAAGAGCGATAAACCGGTAGTTCATGTCGTTGATCAAGGAAGTAAGTCATAATCAATTTCGGCGATGACCAATATCCAACGTGCAATGGTCGCGGTCTTCGGAGGCAGTTGCAAAATGTCCTTTCACAGATCGACTGGGGTAGGGATAAAATATAATTTGACGGATATAATCATAGAAACACTTGCAATACAATTGTTAAGATCCTAGTAATTGGAAATCCTACTAATACTATGAACATACTCTTAACCCCTCTTTGGCGGGGCCCGACTTAAGGCGGTCTAGAGAGCCTTTAGTCGTATGCGATGTTGAGCACATAATTGGCTCTGAGAGAGAGTCCGAGCGGTGGGAGGAGCGTAGGTTGGCTCTGACCGTTCGGCACGGCTCCCGCGCCGCAACTTGTCCCACCTCTACACCCACTGCTTCCCTAGACAGGGAAATATGTAAGGAAATTACTGTATTGTAGGGATTTTTCCTTCGTGTTGCATGATCGTTGCAAGACAACCTGTGATCGTAGAAGGATGGTTCAGGTGTCATTGGAAAGCTCAATTAACGCTCTTTCATGGATATATAATTGTATTACGCTCTGGCTCTTCTTTATGCATGAAAAAGAGCATGGAATGAAGCTCATTTAGGGTAAATATGCCCGCTGGGCAGGTAGTAGAAGTTATTAACCTAGCCGCTCGTGGAGTGTTAATCATACCATGTTTACCGGTATTGATGAATGTCATTCTTTCATACCTTTATGTTTTCAAGCATTATATATTATAATAAAAATAAAATTAGGATTTGGACTAACTATTGTTGTTCTAAGTTGCATAATGCGAATACGAAATCAAATACCCTTCAAAGACTAAAATTACACTGTTAAATGATAAACATGCTGTATTTATCATAAATTAAGTAATTCAGTGGTGCTTATGTTTGGTTTATGTTTAGGTACAACCAGGCAATATTATTCAACATAAGACAATTCTTAAGATCTAAAGGGTCAAAACTACATGAAGTATATTACTCAGAATACGATCATATGGAAGAAAACTATAATTCATATTTAACCAAACTTTCATCTGATGACGAGTTATTGTACACAAAGCATATCCTCAAAAGTAATTATACAATTATAATAGTAGTAATACAATAATAATGGTAATTTAAGTTTGTATTTTAATAGACACTCTTAAGCTTATTATTTCTAACCTGTATAGGCAGCTGTGGCCTAGACGGCTTAAGAGATGATCTGGGTATCAATAAGTTCCACCTGGAATCTATGTTGGCCCAGGGGAAACGTCGATGACACCCCGGCCGGAATGCCAGCGTTCCTTCCTTCTCCCAGCGTCGGATCCAGCGGTACACGGTGGAGAGGCTGGCACCAGTGTGTGTGGCTATGTCCTTCACTGCATAACGCTTTATAGGAGGAGAACGTTATTAATTTTCAACACGATAATGTAACAGAATACCGCATACTCTAAAACACATTATAAGGGACTGCATAGCTCACAACTACTCACGCCAACAATACAATATACGTGTATTGAGAGTCTTGTATGAAGATCTATATTTTATTAATTTCACCCCAACACCAAACACTTCCAATTAAATTAATGAATGCATATATGTGATCCACCGGGATTCGAACCTGGGTTACTACATACATATTATAAACACTCTAACCATTACACCATCAAGGCATTACACCATCTAACATTAGTAGAAAGAGCTAAATATACTCAGTGACTGTATATACCTTTTGCATACACATGATTATTTTACTGGGAAGGCCATCTTAGAAAACAAGAGCTAAACAAAATCTCAAAGGCCGACTATTCTATTTTGTCATGTTTTGTGTTGATATATTGATATGGGTCTTAGTGGAGAGTTCAACATTCTTGCCAGGGCTCCTTAACCCCTTCAGCACCATGACGTAAATTTCATCATGGTCTGGTTACTATTATAAAATTATCTTTAGCCTATAATCTACCGTTAAGACTCAAAAAGGGTAAATACGATTTCAATAAACCCTCTGAATAACACAGGTCCTTCTTAAACTGCATAACATCATCTAATTTTAGCCAACATAAAAGGTAAAAGGAGTCATCGTGCTAAAGGTATTAAGTATACAACAGCAAAGGCTATTATGACCTGGTTCTATATCGTTGGTGAGTGGTACCTGTCACGGGCTATAAATCTCCCGCCCCCGGGATCGATTATGAAGGAAGAAGTAGTTGCTCCCTCGTGCTTAGCCCCATTAGTTTTGAGATTTTGATCGACATTCCTGGTACAGCATATACAGTTTGAGCTGGGTCATGTCCAACCCCTGGCAACCAACCGTTATTATCGTTATCAAGTACTTAGAACCCCACCACTTTTTGACGGATAGCAACAACAGATGGCTTTAGCGTCTAGTAGACCTTAGGGCAAGCTCTAGGGCATTTACACTACAGAGTCTGGTTCCTGACCACTTATTGCCTCCTGGTACACGAAATACACACTTGCATTTTCGGTCCTTTGCAGACAAGGACAATCGGGTTTGCCATTGTTATAATTGACTTTCTATTGCAAAATTATTTATATTGAGGTTGGAGTAGAAATAAGGGTTACGTATTCAACGGTATACAATTGTTATGTGGTATTTATTATGAGATAGTTGCTAATTTTAGCCGAATGCCTGAATATGTTAAAAGCCGAACTAGTGATCAGCTTGCAAAACAACACGAAACAGCTACTGGATTTGTGAAAGACAAATCAGTGTTTTTTGTGTTCTAAATCAATCGGTAATCTTCCATTCTTCCACTGGCATAGTCTGAAAGCATTGTTGCTGTGACATATGCAATATTGATTGATAATTTCAAGTAAATCAGCTGGTAAATAGTCTATTTTCACTGGCTCCGGACACAAATCAACTCGTTTCGCTATCATAACACGATTTATTCTTTAAATAACTATAATAAGCAAGCCTTAACCAACCATATCATAAGCCTACGCTATTATACATTGGGATAAGCCTATGCTTAGCCTCTTATTCCGACAGTAATAGTAGGAAATCATGAAAGAAGGTACGGTGATGTAATTTCCCTGAATACCGATTTTCGTTTATATTCCGCAGGGAAATTGAAGAACCTAATCAATCTAGTTTGGGATAAGGTAGGATAGCTGTCGTCTCTGATGATGTATGGATCAATTTTATTTGTAGTCGTTGCCTTCGTCCACTGGAAGAATGAAATATGTATTAATAGAAAAACCGTACGAAATAAAGTATATTGAGTATGTTGTTTGTATTTGTCCTGGATATGTATATACAGCTAAGGCCATATGGTGAGCGTGCATTATTGCATGGAATAATTATTTTAGTTGGTGACGTGAGCTCAAACAATGGGTTTAATCATATAATATGTTCTTTTACAGTATAATATATATATATATATATAATGTTGTAACAGGATAGATTAGAGGTTACATAATGTAGGTCTTGCCATTACGTCAAATTTGTGATTACTATACAGTACATACAGTATCCTACTGTGGAGTGCACTAATGAAAGACGTGCGACCCCGTAGAGTTTCTTCACAATTATTGTGGATAGCAACAACAGATGGCGTTATTTTGTGGTGGCATCTGGCAAGCTTTAGGAGCACGATTTTATTAGTACATTAGATAGCAGGTTTCCCATCTAGTATATAATCTCTGGTCATGTCGCAAACATATTTAGTTATTATTATTAATAATACATCATCAAAAATTACATATCGTCAGAATGGCCCACACAGGTACCTCTACGTATGTCCCTGGTACTACTTCTATCTATAGGCAGACTCCATAGGCACTCTTATAATAGGTCTAGTATGCCCCTTATAATACTTCCATCTATAGGCAGACTCCATAGGCACTCTCTTATAATAGGTCTAGTATGCCCTTATAATACTTCCATCTATAGGGAGAGCTCATAGGCACTCTCTTATAATAGGTCTAGCTAGTATGCCCCTTATACTACTTCCATCTATAGGGAGAGATCATAGGCACTCTTATAATAGGCCTAGTATGCCCCTTATAATACTTCCATCTATAGGGAGAGCTCATAGGCACTCTCTTATAATAGGTCTAGTATGCCCCTTATACTACTTCCATCTATAGGGAGAGCTCATAGGCACTCTCTTATAATAGGTCTAGTATGCCCCTTATAATACTTCCATCTATAGGGAGAGCTCATAGGCACTCTTATAATAGGTCTAGTATGCCCCTTATATTACTTCCATCTATAGGGAGAACTCATAGGCATTCTTATACCCGGATATCTAATGGGTCTCTGGTACTATTCTATCTATTGGGAGAACCCCTTCGTAGAGAACGTATGTAGCATTGTAGAAAACTTTCACTTTCATATAGTAACTACACAGTTTATCTTGGCAGTTGGTGACTGGTACATGTATACACATGTATATGTATGCATAGTATGAGTTTATATATATAAGTGTGTATTTGTTTGTGTATAATTTGTATGTATATGTATGCGCATCTATTTATGCATGTGCAATGTTTGTGCATGTGTAGTTTGCAATATACGCTAACCACCATGAGTTTTGTTCAATAATTTGTGTAAATTTTTTGAAGTGTTGTTGTTGTTCCCCAGGCTGTCTGGCCCAAAGGTCTCGAGCAAAGCCAAGGCCCTAAACGAGCGCCCCCACAAAACCCGCCCTGGTGACCGAAGCCACTCCAGGGCAGGGAGCTGAGGAAGGTGCGGAAACGCCCGGGAAACCAAAGCCCCACCCAAGGCCCTGTGCCACTCAGCAATTATGAAGGGAAAGTTGAGGGGCAAGGGAAAAATGTGAAGCTTTGGCTCCCAATCTTGGCAGTAGGGAGGTCAATCCACGGAATGCAGTCACTTGAGATCTAGAAGATATATAAGTAATAGGAACAGTCAGAGTAAGCTATGGGTATGGCAGAGATCGCTCAGCTCTCACTCTGATAGACCAGCCCATCACCACATGACTAAAACCCAATCCTCTCAGCTTCAGCTAGGAAAGGCCCTAGAAAGCCACCTTTGGCGGGGGGGGGGGGGGATAGCTCCCTTATTTCAACTCCTTTCGGGGTTGGGCACCCGCCCATTATCTACTTATTTTCAAATAATATAATGAATGTGGTGTAGGACCATAATTAACATATATTTTCATTTTCTGTATCAGCCTCAGTAGTGCTCAAAATGTTCGGCCCTGTGCTGAGATGTAAATATATAATAAGTGATTACTCCAAGTTATTCATTATTTCACAAGCTATAGGCAAACAACATGCTCAAGGCTTTACATAAAATACTTTACCCTTACCTAATACCTATCCTTGGGAGTGTGTGAACAGTGAGACCCCTATGCTTCCGTACAAGTCTAGTTTGAAAGACAAATATATATATATATACCGGTATATAAATAAAACAAATAAAAACATTAATAACAAACGAAAATATGGTATTTTAGAGGAACTTGTGGAATTCCGTTGAGAGATATAACAAGTGTTGCATAGCAAGGCACTCTTCTGTTGCATGCCACCACATCCCACGCACTCAAAGTCCTCTTCGTCCCTCCCTTCTAGGTTGCCCACAAGATTGGAGTTCCCGGTATTAGCTCAAATAACTATGAACAGTCAAATGCATTGAACTGGTCGAATTGGGCCCAGTAGCGGATTTAGGATAAGCTGCCACTTGTAATCCTATTAAACTAATTGAACACAAACATTGAACACAACAACCAATACATAGAGTACGTAATTATCAAATTAGGTGTAACTTAATGAGTTCGCACATAATATAATTATTGAGAACATATATATATGTATCATTCACCTTTAAACGCAGCCATATTATATAGTAACCGTTCGATGTGGTTGGTCGGTTCTGGTAAGTGATTCGTTCCATGTGTCTCGGGCAAAAGAGTAACCTGCGAAATATATGTATACTGTATATATTGGTGTTCAACCATGGGACTGGAGTTTTCGAAAAGGGGCTCCAGTCCTGACACTAATCTTAACTTACAGTGTGCTGCCTTAACCCCTTCTGTACCGCGACGTCTTATTCATTTTATTCTAGTTATATTTAGATGATTTTGTGCAGTTTAATAAGTATCTGTGGTAGTATAGAGGGTTAATTGAGATAGCTAAAAGCCTGTTAATTGCTGGAGGCCCTTTTTAAACCGAATAAAATCGTCTAACAGTATCTAAAAGAAAATATAAAGACGACGACGGTACAGAAGGGGTTAATAATTCAGAAGGGTTGATAGCCTCCTAAATCCTATTTTAACTAACTTATTGTTCAACCATTTGAGTTTGTAGAACAGGGTGTCAAACCGGAGCAATTTTGTTTGAAGACTTGATAAGAGCAATAATACAAGAAAATTAACATATGGCATTGTTTTCACCAGTTTATCATTCCCCAAGTTTTAATTTGAACTGAAAACCATATTATATTTATATATACAATACGAAATATTAAACATGTTGGAGAAGGGTGTCTAGAAAAAAAAAAATCTCCTTAACCCATGCAGTGCCAGCGACATCTTTCATTATATTTTGGGACCTATTCGACGATTTTATTCAGCTTAGGAAGAAAATCTACACAATAAAAAGGCTACAGGCAATCTCAACTAATCGTAATAGCTACCATATATCCTTCCAAAGCTTCATAAAATCGTCTAAATGTAGCTGAAATAAAATGAAAAAGACGTCACCGGTACAGAAGGGGTTAAGATAATGTAGATAGGTAAGCGAGCAGACAGTTCGATAGATAGAGGAATTATATTACCTAGAGCAGAAGGTGTGTCTTAAGATGTTCCCGGTGGCGAGGTAAGGTCTGCAGTGCCACACATCACTCCTCCCCTGTATATAAACAAGTCCCCAGTACCTCCCTCCCCATTGTGACGTCAGTAAAGTAAACTGTTTATCTCTCTCTCTCTCTCTCGCTTATTCCCTTTCGCTCTCTCTCTCTCTCTCTCTCTCATTATCGTTCTCTCTCAAAGCTATACGAGATAACAATGAGAATAATTGAGTCCTGCCCTTTTAATTTCCAAGCGCTCATTTGCCGGTGATCTACAGTAGGCCTAGACATAATGTAACTCACTCATAAGGTCGATTTATAAGGCCTCAAGAATGTTACTTGGATAGTTCGTTAGTGGAAAATAGGACTTAACAGGCTATCAACTCTTCTGGAATAATAAGCCAGCACACTGTAAGTCAAGAATAGAATCAGGACTGGAGCCCCTTTTCGAGTATTCCAGTCCCTTGGAATTGGTGTGTCCTTCGCTCATTATGTACACTCGAATACCATTGTATCTTACTCACTCACTCGTAACTATTTTATCAATTTCTGTCTTCGAGGGCTGATGAGTAATTGGTGCTTCTGAACGCTAACTGGTATGTGTTCTCCTGTTACCCTTTTTCTTGAGTCTTTTGCTGATCCTCCCTACTCCTTGTGGGAGTAAGGGCTGGCTACTGACGGTCTTCCTAATTGGTGATCGTAGATATCCGGCATGGTGGTGGAGAATCAGGCATGTTACGATGACCCACCATCGTAAGTTTAATAATATTAAGTTCATGAATGTCCATAAATTACTATGTTGCCTTGGTTATATATTCCCGTAGTTAATATATTATACCGGATCGCGATAGTTTCAATGCGAGGTGCGGAGTGATCATTGTTCCATATAATATCGGATGGTTTAATGTTGTTTAAATACGTATTTTTTCGTTCACTTACGTGTTCTTTGAGTTTTCCCATTCTCTAAAAAGTCGTCTGCAGAGGGTTTATTAGTTTGTTAGGGTTTATTAGCAATACATTCACACAATACGTATATAATATTATGTATTGTATAAGCATTCTGTTTTTAGTGGTTTAATCCTATGTGGTCCTACTTGTCATATTTGTATTATTGTATGTACCCATAATTGAGTTTCGTTTTAGAACCATCGCCCAGGCTGGTAAAAGAAGTAGCGCCATCTATTGCCAGCTGTTGACTTGGTGGGTCTTGGCTGTTAGAGGTTCAGTCCAATGCCAGCCTTCAAGAGAGTAATATCGTCTCTCGATTCTCTATATTTATTGGCATATATTTATTCATTGGCATTTATTTATTGACTTTTTTTATTTTTTTTATCGGCATTTATTTATTTATTGGCATTTATTTATTTATTGACATTTATTTATTGGCATTTATTTATTTATTGAAATTTATTTATTTATTGTCATTTATTTATTTATTGGCATTTATTTATTTATTGGCATTTATTTATTGGCATTGTTTTATTTATTGGCATTGTTTTATTTATTGTTTTTTGTTTTATCTTGGCATTTTTGTCTATTCTATTGGCATTTTTGTTTTATTCTATCTGCATTTATTTAGGTATTGGCATTTATTTAGGTATTGGCATTTAACATAACGCCAGACTTGTGTGGCCCTCGTTCAGGCCACAGCTTCTTGTGATTGCTTATTTTATCGTTTCTCATATATACATTTTCTTCCCTTCTGTTTTTTAGCTAAGCTTAGATGTGCCGCAAACCTTGGCCTTGTTAAGGTCCGTAGGTAGAGGGGTACGATAATTATTCCTCGCTAGCACTACAGCTAGACCTAGTAAGCTTTATTATTTTCATATTATTCCTGCAGTGGCTAGTACCTATCCCAGCCTATTATTTATTTTCACTTTTATTGTTTTAGTTAGGGGTCCAGACTATTAGGGTGCCTGGTTCGAAGTAGCGGGTGGATTACTTCATTAGGCTTCAGTTACAGGGAGGATTACTTCGGCCCAGGCAGGCTAATAACCCGGACACAATAGACTTTGGTGTTTTATGTTTGTGTTACAGTGCCCCACAGGTGGCCTGTGGTTGCATACCTGGGTATTATATCTCCGCTAAGCACTAGCACAACTATAAAAACCCGTTGATTTGAAGTCTGATTAGGATGCCTCAACGATTGTTAGGATAGTTAGGTGCATTGGTGATTGGATGGTGTTTGCTTGATCATTGATACATTTATTTTTTGCTTGAAACTTGCTTAATTTTTTTGTTTTTGCTTGATACTTTCTTAATTATTTTGGCATTCATTGTTGGCATGTATTTACCGTAATTGTATTAACATAGATTAAATCGGAGCTTTCTCTTTGTGCAGCTTAGGAAGGATCTCCTCGGTATTGCTGTTCGGTACTGAGTTTTGATAACTGTGGCTTAAGATATCTTTTCACCACAACTAGGGGTTCCAGTCGATTCCGATTTAAAGTCACTCCGGCCCATAGTTTTTCCGGCCCTAGTCACACCGGCCTATGCAATTCTCATTTATTTGTGTAAGTTTGTTTTGTATGCATATATTTGTTTTGACAGGTAGCCTAATAATGAAAAGCTTACAGTAAAAATACACTTTATTATTCAGTCTATATGCTGTATTTCACAGATAAAATATATGAAAGAATATTCTTAAAAGATTTTCTTAAGAATAATATAAATTATTCAGTAGATGTCCATGGGTGTTTAATACAAATTAAGCCGTGGGTCCAGTTAGTCGGGAGCAAGCCTTTAGCAGTTGTTGGGTGGTGATCTCATGTGTCTCTGCCATAAACTAAAAATGCGACCTTGCAGAGATCTATAAGCCCGTCGCTGATATCTTGCAAGTTTGCCGTCCTTCACCAGGCGCACCTCAACATTTACATTTATGGCTTATTTATGGAGCAGTGGGCATCAGTACACCCAGAAGTGAAAGTCCTTGCATAGGGTTTACCCCCTACTTCTACTACCCCAGAAGCTAGGAACGGGGTGGGCCCTGCCCAGTCCCCCTTACTACTCCTACCCCAGGCAAGAAGGGGCAGGGTGTGCCTGTCTTGTCACCCCTTCCTTCCCCTCTCCACCCATGAAGAGAACAAATTACCCCCGCTTTCCCCCCACCCCACGCACACTTACACCCCACCCCAATGCCAGACAGGAATTTGACACACACAAACACACACCATTATCAATTTCATAAGTAATGGTATCGTGTTTACCTTCATTAATTTACACTGACGGTTTTGACGCATTTTGATTGTTTATCCTGGCTATAATTAGACGAATAATTACAGCTTAGGAAGGACCAATATTGTCCTAATCTGAAATAAATCGTCTAATAATAGCCATAAAGTAGAAAAGAAGAGTGGCATCGATTCTCAGAGGCTTAATATATGATTTGTTATACATGTATTATCATGTAGAACTTCTACACAAAAATACAATAGCTACTCGCTTTACATTTGACAGTATAACAATATGCCATGTTTGCTATTTGGTAGTATTATAAAGCAGTATAATCTAGTAATGAATTATTGTATTATAAAGCAGTATAATCTAGTAATGAATTATTGTATTATAAAGCAGTATAATCTAGTAATGAATTATTGTATTATAAAGCAGTATAATCTAGTAATGAATTATTGTATTATAAAGCAGTATAATCTAGTAATGAATTATTGTATTATAAAGCAGTATAATCTAGTAATGAATTATTGTATTATAAAGCAGTATAATCTAGTAATGAATTATTGTATTATAAAGCAGTATAATCTAGTAATTAATTATTGTATTATAAAGCAGTATAATCTAGTAATGAATTATTGTATTATAAAGCAGTATAATCTAGTAATGAATTACTGTATTTTATGGTGTCTGTGTGTAAAACATTTATTGGAAAATATTATCAAGGAAGTGAGTTACTAAATATTATCAAGGAAGTGAGTTACTAAATATCAAGGAAGTGGGTTACTAAATATCAAGGAAGTGGGTTACTAAATATCAAGGAAGTGGGTTACTAAATATCAAGGAAGTGGGTTACTAAATATCAAGGAAGTGGGTTACTAAATATCAAGGAAGTGGGTTACTAAATATCAAGGAAGTGGGTTACTAAATATCAAGGAAGTGGGTTACTAAATATTATCAAGGAAGTGGGTTACTAAATATTATAGCAAACTGCATAGGACTACATATTTCGTGCATAACTCAATACTGTAGAATCACACGCACACACACATATATATATATATATATATATATATATATATATCAGATATGATAACCTATATCACTGTAATAAGCAGTAGTAAACAAATGGTAGACATATCTCACGTCGGATATATATATATATATATTGAACAATTAATTAACATCGAGGCAAACATTTGTGGTAAAACATTTCCCTCATGAGGTATTGGTATATTTAGAGTAGCTGGTAACCGTGTTTAAACTTTGAATACTAAATGCGTCTCTATTCATGGTGTTCTAAAGCTGATTGTCCTCTGTCGACTGCTATACTATCCCCTTTCCTCCCCCGAACTACATACTTGCATAGTTTGAGTCTCGTTTAGCCCTTATTGCTTTCTGACATTAGGCTGAGATTAGTATGGATCTTCATATTGAGCTTTTTACCAACTCTTCTGCTACTACTGGAACACCACAGTTAATACAGTTCAGGCCTGCCAACATTATTCAGGATAAATCCTATGACCCTGACTATTCCGTTACACTATTAATCTAATTGATTCTGATTAACTTGCACTAAAGATTAACGTTAATAATAGATGTGTGCTAATGTAGAAGCAATACAAATAATAATTACAAAAGTAAATGAAACATCTGTTGGTATCCCTTAAGAAGCGAGACAACATTTTGAGAGAGAGAGAGAGAGAGAGAGAGAGAGAGAGAGAGAGAGAGAGAGAGAGAGAGAGAGAGAGAGAGATTCTATAGCAGGAATTAGATAATCATTTTCTTACCGATTACCTTGTATTTAATAATTGATAAAATATAACTGTCGATTTTAGGTAGGATAGATGGTGAATAGCTATTAATGAACATTTATTTCGTATTTGCATACGTATCCATTGAGCATCGGCATGCTTCGAAATAACACTCGTTTCAAGTGAAACCGATTATGAGAATTATGTATTTAATCATATAGATGACATATACTCGAGAAAGTTCAGTATAATTAAGACAACACTAGAGTGCTAGGTTAATATCGTATCTGTGAGACTGTTTGGGAAGTGAGTTTTCAATAATTTCACGATCAGTTGCTACGCGGATATAATGCTCTCCTGATTATGATATATCCGCGAAAAGCTAAGTAGATATCTAGTTTGTTATAAAGTTATGACATACCTCGTTGAAGTCTGTAAAACTGTCTTCATAGAGTAATGCATACATGCACTGAATTTCGGTGTGAGCATCCTAGGTTCGAATCCCTGGACTGTCACATGTATTTGTTGATTTCATGATTTGAGTTTAGAAGTAAAGTTGGTTGGTGGAAAAAACATATGAAATACACTGATTGAACCCCCCCCCACCCCCCCCCCGCCAAAAAAATTACCGCAGTGAACATTGTAATACTATAAAATGGCAATTAATATATATATATATGAGAGAGAGAGAAAGTGTTAATATTCTCGAATATGCACCAAAAAGCCTAACCACGGATCGAGCATTGCAAGAATATACCACTTATAATAAATTAAGCAATCCATACAATATGTTTTTTAGTAAGTTCCAACATCTCTTCAGAGGTATTCAAAAATTAAAAGATTGCCATTTCAATGTGCAAATCCATTAAATACCAAAGCATATTGCGCGGGTGGGTGAATACTATCGATCTATCTATCTATTGCCTGACGCCGTGATCCCCGAAGGGTTGGGCCACGGGTGAATACAATAATTTATAAAATAACTGATGGTAATGGAAATTTAAGTTATAAATACAAACATGATAGAATACTAATTACGCATAAGTGTTTGTGTGTCAAGCTACGGATAGGTGACAGATAGTGTAAATGATCTTCATTCTGTAAAATCAGATAATTTATTGCAACATTGTTCTGGCATATATAGAATATATATAGATTACCAATTACTGACATGGTCTCGGCCTCGTTGCAAGGTTACTTTATTCTGTATCGTGGAACACAATGGTTGTAATCGGCAGTTTCCTCCTGTGTGGGGTTGGGGTAGGGTGTGAGTGGGGGGCCTGCTTGTTTAATCTCTCCATTATAGGGTAGGGGTGACGGACTGGCACCATCCCGTCCCTTCTGCCTGGGGTAGGAGTAGTAAGGGGGACTGGGCGCCCTGCCCACCCCGTTCCTATCTTCTGGGGTAGTAGGAGTAGGGGGTAAACCCTATGCGGGGACTTTCACTTCTGGGTGTACATACATCGGAATATGGAAGTTGCCTGCACTGCCATTCAATCGTCTATGATATCCTTCGACGTCATTATTCTAATACTGTGTCCACTGATCCAGCTGGTTTCTCGTATGTAGATCAAAAAGCCCAGACAGGTTACAGGTGGCAAAAGGTTCTCGAGATGTGTTCCTCTCGAAGAAAAGGGAGGGCCATGACTTTTCGAATGAAGCCCTGTGTGGGACGATGGTTGACGTAGGGTACTGCCAGTCCCAACGACTGTACTTTCCTCCACACAGCTTGGTTCCAGTGTAATGCACAGCCCTGTATTTTAGCCGTTGGGAAGATGGATCGGACAGCTGACCATAATCCACATGAACAACAACATAATCCATTACGAACCTCTCCACCTTACAGTCTTGAAGAAGTTTTAGAGAACATAAATATTAGTTTTATCTGTTGATTCACAGACCTAAATATCTACACGAACTTAGCATAATGTTATGTCTGCAGGTGTTTTAATGACTACTCCTGATCAATTAGAACCATACTCAAGATGCCTCGTTTGGGTCAGCAAGCCTGGTGCAGATTCCAGTGTCCTTATGACAGTCTTTCCTAGATACAATTGAATTTGCAAAAATTATTATCAATGTACCAACCATGAATCTCATGCACATGCAATGTCGAAATTTGATACATTATAATATAAGTGAAAAACCTTTTGAAAGATTGAATGTAGACAAATTAGATCAAATGACAAATTATATTAGTCCGAATGACATTAGTTTTGCTAACAAAACCACAACTTTCGGATGTGATTTTCACAGGCTCTCATATAATTTAACCTGTACCCCATCTTTGTAGGATATTCCAAGTCTCTTGATATGTGCAATTTCAAGTATCTGTTTAATGATATTATACCGAAGAATTTCATTCTTTTACTTCAGATTGTATGCGCCCCTAAAGTTGATCAATGTGATATATGTGGTTGAAGGAGACAAAAGGCAGGACTGACTGTGGCAAGTGCCTCCTCTTTAGTTGCAAGAGTGATAGGGCCAAAATCAAGGGACGGAGTTTGAGGCAATTTAAGTCATAGGAAGAGGGAAAGACTAATTCTGAGAGAGATTCAAGTTCCCTATTGCAAAAAAACATAACTATTTTTTGTTTCATGTTTACTCATTATCAACGGCTTGCATGTTCCTTGGAAATCCCTGCAGGATAACCATCTACTGGGTGCTTCTTAATTATCCACCGTCTCCTCTCACACAATTCTCCCTACCAACAAATGCCAAAAGTGGCCGACAGGGGCGCTGCACGCATTATAAGCAGTCTGTCGAAATTTCTGTAGCCGACACACATTATATCATATGCATACTGTTGTTTATTATATTGTAAAGTCACCCATACCCATATATAACGTATATTTACAATGCAAAGTCAGCAGGTATTTTCGCGCCTTTTTGTTATGATAATTAATCGGCTTATAATTATGTTTGTAGTCATGATCAGCTGCATATGGACATTATGTTTGTAGTCATGATCAGCTGCATATGGACATTATGTTTGTAGTCATGATCAGCTGCATATGGACATTATGTTTGTAGTCATGATCCGCTGCATATGGACATTATGTTTGTAGTCATGATCAGCTGCATATGGACATTATGTTTGTAGTCATGATCAGCTGCATATGGACATTATGTTTGTAGTCATGATCCGCTGCATATGGACATTATGTTTGTAGTCATGATCAGCTGCATATGGACATTGTTTGTAGTCATGATCAGCTGCATATGGACATTATGTTTGTAGTCATGATCAGCTGCATATGGACATTATGTTTGTAGTCATGATCAGCTGCATATGGACATTATGTTTGTAGTCATGATCAGCTGCATATGGACATTATGTTTGTAGTCATGATCAGCTGCATATGGACATTATGTTTGTAGTCATGATCAGCTGCATATGGACATTATGTTTGTAGTCATGATCAGCTGCATATGGACATTATGTTTGTAGTCATGATCAGCTGCATATGGACATTATGTTTGTAGTCATGATCCGCTGCATATGGACATTATGTTTGTAGTCATGATCAGCTGCATATGGACATTATGTTTGTAGTCATGATCAGCTGCATATGGACATTATGTTTGTAGTCATGATCAGCTGCATATGGACATTATGTTTGTAGTCATGATCAGCTGCATATGGACATTATGTTTGTAGTCATGATCCGCTGCATATGGACATTATGTTTGTAGTCATGATCAGCTGCATATGGACATTATGTTTGTAGTCATGATCAGCTGCATATGGACATTATGTTTGTAGTCATGATCAGCTGCATATGGACATTATGTTTGTAGTCATGATCAGCTGCATATGGACATTATGTTTGTAGTCATGATCAGCTGCATATGGACATTATGTTTGTAGTCATGATCAGCTGCATATGGACATTATGTTTGTAGTCATGATCCGCTGCATATGGACATTATGTTTGTAGTCATGATCAGCTGCATATGGACATTATGTTTGTAGTCATGATCAGCTGCATATGGACATTATGTTTGTAGTCATGATCAGCTGCATATGGACATTATGTTTGTAGTCATGATCAGCTGCATATGGACATTATGTTTGTAGTCATGATCAGCTGCATATGGACATTATGTTTGTAGTCATGATCAGCTGCATATGGACATTATGTTTGTAGTCATGATCAGCTGCATATGGACATTATGTTTGTAGTCATGATCAGCTGCATATGGACATTATGTTTGTAGTCATGATCCGCTGCATATGGACATTATGTTTGTAGTCATGATCAGCTGCATATGGACATTATGTTTGTAGTCATGATCAGCTGCATATGGACATTATGTTTGTAGTCATGATCAGCTGCATATGGACATTATGTTTGTAGTCATGATCAGCTGCATATGGACATTCCCATGACTACTATACCTTATAAGGATTTAGTTGTAGTCTTATACATGTTCAATGAAATCGGTGTTTCCCCAATAGACTTCATATCTATGAAAGGGAAACTACATACTGTATAATTTATGAAAGGGAAACTACATACTGTATAATTTATGAAAGGGAAACTACATACTGTATAATTTGGAAACTACATACTGTATAATTTGGAAACTACATACTGTATAATTTGGAAACTACATACTGTATAATTTTATACTTCAAAGCAAAATACTGTATCTTACAACAATAACACTACTGCACTCATAAGGACAATTTAACCCCTTCACGCATTTATGACGCAGAGGTTGCCAGATTAGGAATACAAAATAAAGTTCTCTCACTCTTATAATTACCTCTCGAAAATTAGTTTTCTGCCCACAGCTAACTCAAACAACTGCAGAGGTTGAAGTAACTACTAAAGGTTTCTAAATACCCTTGATGGTAACAAAGGCTTTAAAGTATCCCCAATAGGCTCAAAATCGCGTCATATGTCGGAGAGGGTTAATGTCCAGGTTTCTTATATAGCTCCATTTCAAAGCAACCTAATAGCTTAGACTGGGTTGTCTTAAAGGACTCAAATGAAAGAGAGGTAAGTTCTTCATCAATGCTAGCTATGATAATGGAAGGTCAGGTTAAGGGGAGATTTACACTAGAGGGATTTTTTTCTAGACCCCTTTCTCTCTCGTGTTTAGCCCCATTGCTTTTTAGATTTTAAGAAGCTCGCCCCCTTTAGTTTGGCGATTTTAAGAGCTTTCGCCGCATTTGTGTAAATTTTAAGAACTTTCGTGCCATTTAGGTGTGGATTTTTTCCTGGCGAGCGATAGCGAGCCTGTAATTTGAGAGGAACCGGCCTTCGGCCAGGACATTTTTCTACCGAAAAATGTACAAATTTATCTTGAAAGGGGGTCTAGGGGGTGTAATTTTAAGCTTGATGGAGTTCTAGGGAAGAAACTAAATACCTCCCCTTAAGTATCTTAGAAGAGACCAGAGGAAATGAAGTATAGAAACGAATAATCGATGAGTAAAACATAAACAGGTAGAGTAAATAATCGATGAGTAAAACATAAACAGGTAGAGTAAATAATCGATGAGTAAAACATAAACAGGTAGAGTAAATAATCGATGAGTAAAACATAAACAGGTAGAGTAAATAATCGATGAGTAAAACATAAACAGGTAGAGTAAATAATCGAGGAGTAAAACATAAACAGGTAGAGTAAATAATCGAGGAGTAAAACATAAACAGGTAGAGTAAATCTAACTTTGTATTAATTTCACAACACCAACCACCTCCAATGAAATAAATGAAAGCATATATGTGATCCATCGGGATTCGAACCTGTGGCCAATTTGTGTTAGTATATTACTTTAACCAGACCACTAGGTCACTATAAGAGACCCTAATAGAGCTGAAAATCAACAATCCATCACCTGAGATCTCTCTACATACAGTGAATTACTAAGAATGAAGACAAATTACAACATTATTTTCTACAAAGGTGGGACAACTAATCTAGACTTAAATGCTAAAAGATTTGGAGATTAACATGTTTTGAAGAAAGACAAATCCACAGGAACAATACAGTTGGATAAGTGTAGGAATCAAAATGAGATTGATAGGTTAGAGAAAATTGAAAATCCACACACTCTGTTGCCTTCGCTCGAGGAGATCTAACCTTTTCTTTTCTAAATGTTTTGTGTGATTTTCCATATAGGATTTCTGCATCTCACCCCACTGCATCATGTGTCTCTCCATAGGGGAGCCCAGGCTCTTCACTTGCTGTAAGACTTGCCTATGCATATTTAACCATTCTCTGGGAGTGAGATGTTGGCCTAATTTTGAACTTAAGCTGGTATCACAAGAGAGCTTTTATAGTCAACATTTTATTATCAACATTTGTCTGGCAAATTTTGCCCTGGTATCGGAAACTAGACTGTTGATAGATGAATTTAACTGACCGAAATATTGTAAATGTCGACTTCATAAGCTGCCATACCAGTGTTGAAGATAAACCAAGTACATTCAATTTTCTAACCGACAGAATCTCACCGACTCCCATATATTTTTTAATGATGTAAATATTCCCACTTCCCCTAGTATTGACATTCTCGGTGTAACATTAACTACTAACTTGAGCTGGACACATTATGTTAGAAGCATTGCTAAGAATGCCTCTAAAAAACTGGGACTCCTGTACAGAGTTCGAGAATTCTTCACTGACGAGCAGTTGGCCGTGATATATAAAAGTCATGTGCGTTCTCAGATGGATTACTGTTCACCTCTGTGGGGTGGAAGTGGAGTGGTTGCATTGAGGCAGTTGGACAAAATTCAAAATAAAGCTATTAGATTTATCAATAACCCTGCAATCACACAGGACCTTCCTACATTATCCATACGAAGAAACGTTGCATCCCTTGCATTATTCTACAGATATTTTCACAGCAATTGTTCCGAGGAACTTGCTTCAATTGTGCCGCCTCTCCACATCTTTCCCCGTAGAACTAGGGCAGCTGAGAGTGCCCATGAATTTACACTTTCTCCTCCACAATGCAGAACTTCTGCTTATCAGAATTAATTTATCCCCAGAGCTACTACTCTTTGGAATTCACTTCCCTCGAATTGCTTTCCACAAACTTACAATATACAAATGTTTAAATCCAGTTGTTACAAACATTTTATGAATGGAGGATGCCTTTAGGCACATGGGCCTTTTTGTTTTATCTGTGTTTTTCCTTCCTCCGTTCATTGTCTCTTAAAAAAAAAAAAAAAAAAAAAAATGTTGAGTGAAAAAGCGCTCGTGTGATGCCGCCTTTACCCGTACTTAAGGGGAGGAAGACAGTTGTTCTGGACCCACTTCTCCCTAATGTTTAGCCCCACTAGTTTTGAGATTATAAGTCGTTCGGCCCATTACTTTGGTGATTTCAACGCCTTTTGCCCCATTTCGTTGTCAATTTTAAGACCTTTCGTGCCATTTAGGGGAGTATTATTTCCTGGCGAACGATAGCGAGCCTGCAATTTGAAGAGTAAGCAGCCTTCGGCCGAGACATTTTTCTACCGAAAAGTTTACACATTTATCTTGAAGGGGGTGTTTTTCTAAGCTTGATGGGAGGTCTAGGGAGGACACTAACAAAATATGAATAAATTAATTAATAGACCAATCAAACGGTCTGCCTCCTCTTAATTGGCGAGGGGTATTGGGAAACTCTACACAGGGAGGATCAACTGCATTTTCGGGGAGGGCTGTTGGTGGGTCCGTCCAGTTGATCTTGGCCCTGCAGCATCGTGCGCTTCAGGACCTGGTACTGTCGTGCTGCAGGTCTTCGTGTCCCTATTAAGGATGTTCGGGAAGCGCCATCCCTGCTACTCCAAATTGTGCCGTTTTTATAGCGTAATGGATATTGCGCGGAATTTCGATGAGAGTATCCTGGGTTAGAGTCCTCGCAGTGCCACATGTAATTGTTGATTTCATTGAGCTTAGATGTGAAGTTGGTTGGTGTAAAACACATAATAATTTACTATAGGCCGCTCCCCAAGGAACAGTGAAATGAGGTCATACCCTGGCGGCTTATTGACTTTTGCAGCACCTGTAGTTTTTAGATTTTGAATATACTTCAAATATGCATAGCGCCAGTATGTCCATTGTGTTAAGCACTGCTGCCGTGTTGCCCATGGAATCTGTTGTAAAGAAATATATAATTTACTTAAACTATGTAAATGGATGTCCTTTAGGATTTTAAACTTAGGTAAGTTTTAATGTAATTCAACAATATAAAAATAATGTACAGCTACTAACAAATGTGTTTAAGCTCTTGCGATATTCTTGATGCAAATATATCAATTTAGATTGATGTTCAGATACAATCGGCTATATATTGATAAAGAAGATTGCAATAGCTGTACATATTCTTCATGAAAATAATGGTTTCTAATATATATATATATATATATTTTTTTAGGACAAGAGCCACAGCAGTATACATGTTGAGAATTATTTTTTTGCAAATTTTCGGACGTATCACACATCCATCTTCAGGCTATATTTCAACATACGATCCTAAAAAGAAAGTAACCTAGTGTAAATATAATTATGTTAAGTACAAAGCTTGTGAGGATCTTAACTTTTTCCAAAAGTAATACATAATACAAACAAGACAAACTTCATCCTTTTAACCAATAAATATGTTTTAAGTACAAAGCTTGGGAGGATCTCTTTACTTATTTCTGAAACTTCATCCTTATATAATTAGACATTAACACTTACGATTTATGTAATTATTAATATCCACACCAGACGGCTGGAGTATGTAGGAAAGAAGAGCAATTGGACAGAGGAAAAACAATCTGAGAAGTTATAAGTATAGTAGAAGACTGAATGTTCTCGGGCTCAACCAAGTTGCTTCATTGATATGCATATCCAACCATATAATAAACAATATTACTGCATACTTGACAGTGGCTACGAAAATATTATGCAAAAACACAAACTATTTTTGCGAAAATTACTGGAATGTTTATCATTAAAAATAAAATTATGTTTACATTAATTATGTTGACTAACACACAAATATCTTGGATATATATACAATTCCAAGGCAAAACTTATAAGTTTATATTTTGCACTTTCTTAACCAAACGAATAAGGACATTCAAGAAATTATGTGAACAAAAAAGATAACACTATTTATAATATATATATGACTTTCAAAAGGTTATATGAAGTACATAAACACGTGTAACTTACTATGATATTGAGAAACTTTTGTGTAGGTGGTGACTGACGTAAAAATACACCGTTAACTCCTAGTTTATATACACACAAAATATGAGCTGCCAACTATGAATTTACAAAAGTTACCGAAATGAACAAACTAAACAAAAAGAAAACACTTAGACCTCAAGAAACTTAGTTCAAAAAAAAAAAAAAAACACAAACCGAAACAATACAGTGAACAAAAGTGAAGCTTCCTAGAAGTGAAGCTTATATGTATTTAATTCTGGTTTGAATTTACTTACATAGTATTTTTCAGCAATAAAGGTATCATTCTTGTTCCTGAATTTAGATTATAATTTTAAAACTTTGTTCACTGAATCTATTGTTTGAGTCAAGAGAATGGTTTCTAATAGCAGAAAATTGGGCAAGAGTTGTGTTATCGGGCATATCACCTACCTCTGACCGGGTATATCCTAGTGTTTACTATACCCCTTTGAAAGGACATTAGCCTAACCTAACAGCCTTGCCTAACCTATCCTAGTATTATGGGTGGGGGCTACCGCCCCCACACCCCTGCTGTTTGACATCAACAGTATCAACTTACGTGTTTACACGACGTACGCCCGGTAACACAACTCATTCAGAAAACTGTTGTTTATTTAGATATCTGCCCGTTCTGACACTCTTCCCCATATGTTCGAATATTCTGGATCGGAAAGATCTAGAAGAGCAACCAACATACCTCACAGGACAGTGAGGACAATCAAATTGATATACAATATTCGAACATATGGAATCGGGAATAGTATCCTTGAGCTTGAAGAAAGATTTTATTTTTACTTCATTTGTGAAAATTATACGAACATTTATTGCAGGGAAATTAATGCGAAACATTCTACTTAGTTGTTTTCTTAATTCAAAGATAGGGTTACCGTAAAATGGCAGTTTTATATATTTGTTTAACTTTGGAACATCATTAACTATATCTCTACTGCTGAATTTTGATAAAAGGAATGACTTTACAATTTTGTGAAACGGATTCGAACAATAATTATTATTAAGAAAGAACTTTTCTATTTGTTTATTTAATTCTAAATCTAAGAAAAAATAGTTTGAAAAAATACTGTATGCTCTATTTAAAAAAATGTATTGAATTAACTTTATATATAGTCTCGCGATGACTAAACCAACTCAATCCTAAGTTTGAGTGAGTTACTTACATAGAATGCAGTGCAAGACATTGTGAAGCCGCCTCCTCTGTCCGGTGCAGCTTGCCACACGTATCACACTGGTATCTGAAAGGTTGTGATGACTTTTAATATAACATAAATAAGTGGCCGTATATTTTATAGCTCATGGGCTAGGCTCAAGGATTTACTTTTATGAATATTCAACCTAACTTGAACCCAACTGCCTCACGAGGACCTCCCCTACCCGCAATCAGGTATGGGAGCCTCTCTACCAACCCCTGGCAACTAGCAGTTATTGTCGTTATCGAGTACTTGGAACCCCACCACTTTTTGACGAGATTCTGACGGATAGCAACAACAGATGGCGTTAGCGTCTAGTAGGCCTTAGGGCAAGCTCTAGGGCATTTACACTATAGAGTCTGGTTCCTGACCACTTATTGCCTCCTGGTACACGAAATACAAACTTGCATTTTCGGTCCTTTGCAGACAAGGACAATCGGGTTTGTCATTGTTATAATTGACTTTCTATTGCAAAATAATTTATATTGAGATTAGAGTAGAAATAAGGGTTATGTATTCAACGGTATACAATTGTTGTGTGGTATTTATTATGAGATAGTTTCTAATTTTACCCGAATGCCTGAAAATGTTAAACGCCGAACTAGTGCTTAGTTTGCAATACAACACGAAACAGCTACTGGATTTGTGAATGACAAATCAGTGTTTTTTGTGTTCTAAGTCAATCAGTAATCTTCCATTCTTACACTGGCATGGTCTGAAAGTATTGTTGCTGTGACATATGCAATATTGATTGATAATTTCAAGTAAATCAGCTGGTAAATAGTGATTTTCAATGGCTCCTGACACAAACCAACTCGTTCCCTAGTCTTTTCGCTATCATAACCCGATTGATTCTTTAAATAACTTTAGTAAGCAAGCCTTAACCAACCATATCATAGCCTACGCTATTTTATATTGGGATAGGCCTATGCTTATCCTCTTATTCCGACAGTAATAGTAACAAATCCTGAAAGAAAGGGTCGGTATGTCATTTCCCTGAATACCGATTTCAGTTTATATTCCACTCGTGTCATTCATAGGGAAATTGAAGAACTTAATCAATCTGGTTTGGGATAAGGTAGGATAGCTGTCCTCTCTGATGATGTATGGATCAGTTTTATATGTAGTCGTTGCCTTTTTCCAGTGGAAGAATGAAATCTATATTAATCGAAAAACAGGATGAAATAAAGTATATTGAGTGTTGTTTTTAGTTGTCCTTGATACGTATATACAGCTAAGGCCATATGGTTAGCGTGCATTATTGTATGGAATGCAATTTATGTAATACTTAAATAGCAATTAATGAATCTATTTAATTTATTTTAGTTAGTGATGTGAGCCCAAACAATGGGTTTAATGATATAATATGTTCTTTTACAATATAATATATATATAGTTCGTTCATGTCGGAGAACATTACTTATGTACATAGATGTTGTAACAGGATAAATTAGAGGCTACATAATGTAGGTCTTGCCATAACGTAAAATTTGTGATTACTTTACAGTACTGTAGAGTGCACTAGGCTAATGAAAGAGAAGTGCGATCCCCGTAGACTTTTGTCACTATTAGTTATGGATAGCAACAACAGATGGCGTTATTTTGTGGTGGCGTTTGGCACCCTTTAGGAGCACGATTTTATTAGTGCATTAGATACGAAGTTTCCCATCTCTTAGTATATAATCTCTGCTCTCTACACTACTAGATACATTATGTAATACTAGATACATAATGTAACATAAAGAAAGGACTCAGTCCAGTCAACCGGGCAATCCCGTAACAATACAACAAAAACTACTATATACATAGTACCAATGTCCGACAGGCCATCCCGTTAGTAAGTAGGAATCTTATAGCTAGTTTCCCAGCAACAGATAAAATGGTCCACTTTAAGGGTGTGGAAATCCGTAACTTGGCATTCGCGTATTAGGGTCGCTACCCCAGTCTTTCGCTCGGCATCCTGCATCCCTACCAGCGCCCGGAAGCACCCAGGTGTATGCCGTATATGGTGACCGATCCTTCAAGTGACCGAATCACCAAGTGTTATGTCTCTTGGCGAGATGCTTAAGGACTTTAGCATTTTGTAAGACTGGTGCTACCAGTCCGCGCCAGCTTATGGTAAGTGACGTCACCTCTGCCTGGTTGCCTGTGAGTCTATGTACTCCAGCCAACACATGCTCATTCTGAGAGTAATCCACCTTCAGGTTGTGAGCATGGGGTACAGTGTGCATCAGCCACGATCTGTATATCTATGAGAATTGACCTTCCATCCTTGGTCATAATCAAATGGGGTTTTTCTCGGACCCATAGGTGTTCGCACAGCTGGCGCTCTGAACCCCCCTTCAGTGACAAGCTTTTCGAGGAGGGCCAATACCCCATCATGCCTCTTGGTTCTCCAGGGTCCCATAAATGGACACCTCTGGAGAATATGTGAGAGGGACTCCAACTGAGGACATCTCAAATCACACCCTACTTGGCACAGCTGTCCCCTGATTTCGTGTAAAGCACGCCGAATTGCACCTTGAATGGATGTACCTTGAGCCATTTATCAGTCGGGAGCTGTCAAGCAGCCAACGCGAGGAGCCCGGTGTATGGTTCGCTCCTCTCAAGCCAGACCCGTCCACAGTATGGTACACTGAATCACGGACTCTATCAAGAGTGTCCTTTTTGAGAGTCCTTGCTCTGGTGTTTATGGCAGCCAGTGGGAACAGCATCTGATGGTAGGTTGTGATCACACTGCTCACTAGCGGGTCCTGTGACTGTAGCAACCTGTCTCTGGATCACTGGGACGCTCGTCATCATCGAGGTGACCCCCACGCCTCCATCCTTAGTTGGGGTGTGGATAGAGGCGTTGGAGGTGTCCAGTGGCAGGTGTAAGCACTTTCTAACTAAGGCTCTTGTCCTGTTATCAATATTGGCCAGTGAACCCCTCTTCACTTGTCCAATAGTGACTCCATACTTGCATCTAGGCAACACTGTGGTTACAAGGGCCCACATCTTCTGCTGTGGCTTTAAGGCCGCTTTTTTGGAGTCGACTTAGATCTTGGCGTAGTCTCATCTCCACTGCCTCTGAGCAATTTACTCCATCCAACCCAGTTTTAATACCCAGATAATTTTATAAATCATTACCCCCCAAGGCACTGATAGCAACCCTATTAGTTGTATACAGGTGGTTTGCATCAAGAACCCATCTCCTTTGTTTCTTAAGCCGCTGTCACATGAGCGCTTTTTCCGTCAATTTTCCATGAGCAGGTTTTTTCTGGTGAGATTTAGGGATATTTTTGCATTGGAATCGGAAACTAGATCGAAGTTAGATTATGTTAGCTAGTTTAATTCTTATGGAACTTGTATTTTGAAGCTACCAGACAACAATTACCCGTAAAATCGCTTCTGTGACACTACCCTTATTCACTGTTATTGAGTAAGTGGCACATTTGTTTATACCCAATTCTAGACCCACCTTGTTGCTATATCGGTGGTCATGTGGTCGAAATAATTTCCCTAAATAGCACGAAAGGTCTTACTATTGACAAAGAAATGGGGCGAAAGTTCTTAAAATTGACAACAAATGTCTTACAATATGAAAACTAAAGGTGCTAAACTTGAAGGAGAAGGAGGTCTAGAAAAACAATCCATAGCCCCTTACTAATATGAAGCAGCGGTGTAATATACCCAGTTTCAGCTACCTTGGCAATAATTCTACCGAAAAATTTACAAATTGATCTAAAGTGGGATCTAATGTATGTGTTTTTAAGTGTGATGGAGGTCTAGGGAGGAAAATAGAAAAGTAATGAAAAATGAAAACAATCGACATCTATTTAGTGGCCTTCCTTTACAAAATAATATATACCAATTCGATTTTGTTCATCATATTAAGGGGTCAGGATTTGTGCCAGATTTGCTGAAACCGGGTATAGTTTCATATTGTTTCATAGGTATCGAAAAATAATTGCATTTAGCTTTGCGATACATATTGTTCTGAATAAAATTACAAGATGGTTTCATGTAGGATAAACCGCAATTGGCGAAAACAAATGAAAAATCTGAATTTGCAAGTAACCCAATAAAAAAAAACATATATATATAATTTAGCATGTTTAAATATTGCTATTGTGACGAGAGTAGCATAATATTTCTGAAACGGAAACGATAAATATTTGAAAGTAATATTTTCACTGCTGGAGCGCTCCGATAGTGAACTATTAAATATTTTCACTGCTGCTCCGATGGTGGACTATTAAATATTTTCACTGCTGCTCCGATGGTGGACTATTAAATATTTTCACTGCTGCTCCGATGGTGGACTATTAAATATTTTCACTGCTGCTCCGATGGTGGACTACTAAATATTTTCACTGCTGCTCCGATGGTAGACTATTAAAACAATATAAATTAGAATTTGTTTATCGAAAATCACTATAGGTCAACCGTGTAATCAAAATTTATATAAATACATTATGACTAACATTAAGATTTGCGGAAACCTTTAAAATCTGTGCTTATTGTGGCTGGCAGATCTCTCTCCTAAAATTATGATCGTAATCAATGAATTATATCAATAATCATGGACACACAATAGCCAAAGATTATTACAAGAATGCATGAATAATTAAAATAGTATACACATTTCTAAATATTATGCATGAAACCTTATTGTTTAGAAAATAATTTATTGTGGTGGCCTGTTTTTTTTGGTCTATTAATTCATGTATTCATTTATTTTTAGTTTCCTCGGTAGACCTTCCTAAAGCTTAGAAAAACACCCCCTAGACTCTCCTTCAAGATAAATTTGTAAATTTTTTGGTAGAAAAATGTCCCGGCCGAAAGCAGATTACTCTAAAAATTACAGGCTCGCTATCGGTCGCCAGGAAAAAAAATTATGTATTACAAAATACTCTTACTAATATTTATTATTAATAATAACAATAATAATAATCCCATATATATATACAGTATATGTATAAACTCAAATACCGTAAGCAATTCCAGAAAGACCTTATTAAATTTATGAAAACAACGTACAGTAAATATACATTATTTGAGTTTGAATCTATTCGTATAATATAGCACAATATGCCTCTAGACCCTAATCAAATATTCGTATAATATAGCACAATATGCCTCTAGACCCTAATCAAATATTCGTATAATATAGCACAATATGCCTCTAGACCCTAATGAAATATTAGTATAATATACCACAATATGCCTCTAGACCCTAATCAAATATTCGTATAATATAGCACAATATGCCTCTAGACCCTAATCAAATATTCGTATAATATAGCACAATATGCCTCTAGACCCTAATGAAATATTAGTATAATATACCACAATATGCCTCTAGACCCTAATCAAATATTCGTATAATATAGCACAATATGCCTCTAGACCCTAATCAAATATTAGTATAATATAGCACAATATGCCTCTAGACCCTAATCAAATATTCGTATAATATAGCACAATATGCCTCTAGACCCTAATGAAATATTCGTATAATATAGCACAATATGCCTCTAGACCCTAATGAAATATTAGTATAATATACCACAATATGCCTCTAGACCCTAATGAAATATTAGTATAATATACCACAATATGCCTCTAGACCCTAATCAAATATTCGTATAATATGCCTCTAGACCCTAATCAAATATTCGTATAATATAGCACAATATGCCTCTAGACCCTAATGAAATATTCGTATAATATAGCACAATATGCCTCTAGACCCTAATGAAATATTAGTATAATATAGCACAATATGCCTCTAGACCCTAATCAAATATTCGTATAATATAGCACAATATGCCTCTAGACCCTAATCAAATATTCGTATAATATAGCACAATATGCCTCTAGACCCTAATGAAATATTCGTATAATATACCACAATATGCCTCTAGACCCTAATGAAATCTTATTTGGAAGATGTCACTAGTCTTCAGAGTGCAATTATTTCGAAATTCACAAAGCTATTAATGTTCGCCAATTTCCATAAAACTATACTGTCCTAGATTACTGGTAGATTATCACTTAATGAGGTGGGGTGGTTCTGTACCCATTTCTTCCTCATGCTTAGCCCCATTTAGGTTTGATATTATATGATGTTCGCAATACAAATAATGATAATATAAATAATTAAACTAATACTAAAAAATAATACAATTCAAAATAACCACCTTATTGATTCAGATAAATGTTATTCGGTGTCATGGTAATTCACAAGTACTTGATATATATTGCTTCTCTGATTAGCATAACAAAGTATCTGAATCATTAATTAATGTTGACAAAGTCTTAGGTTCAAGAGGAGATGTTTTTTTGTGGACCTAATGTTTAGCCCCATTAAATTTTGAGATAAAATGTTCGCCTCATTAGTTGCCTGCAATTTTGGATTCTACTGACAGAAATCCACACATATTCATCGAAGGAGTTTTATTTGTTTATTTGTTTTTTAATTATTTTTTAGATGATGGCAACTCCTCCCCCTCCCCCCCATGTGCAGCTAATTTGTTGCTAATTATGATCATTTATAATTCCTGTTACAAGACCTACTAGTTGCACCATTAGTTATTATATTTAATTTATTTCACTCCAACACCAAACGCCTCTCAATGAAATCATGTGATCTACCGGGATTCGAACCTGGGTTACCACACACATATTATAAAACATTCTAACTGTCTTGATAGCGTAATGCATAAGTACGCGGGATTTCGGTGTGAGTGTCCTAGGTTCGAGTCCTTGGAGTGCCACATATATTTTTTGATTTAAGTAATTGAGTTTAGAAGTGACGTTGGTTGGTGAAAAAAAAAAAAAAATTATACCATTAAATATTGTCTAATTCCAAGGAAAACCGTAATATAATTCGGCTATTGTTTAAAGGGAGGTATGCTATGTCTGTTTAAAGGGAGGTATGCTATGTCTGTTTAAAGGGAGGTATGCTATGTCTGTTTTTGTGTTTTTTTCTTGACCCCCTTCTCACTTATGTTTAGCCCCATTTAGTTTTGAGAGCTTAAGACGTTCACCCCATTATTTTGTCGATTTTAAGACCTTTCATCCCATTTCGTGGTCAATATCAAGATCTATTGTCCCATTAAGGTGTCTATTTTTTCCTGGCGAGCGATAGCGAGACTGTAATTTTAGAGGAACTGGCCTTCGGCCAAGACAATTGTCTACCGACAAATGTACAACATTATCTTGAGGGTGTTTTTTAAGCTTGTTAGAGGTCTAGGAAGCAAACTAAAATCCTCGCTTAAGATGGGGACGAGTCAATTTCTCGCTAGCTTTAAAAAACTGGCTATAAGTCCCTTAATGGTCTCGATATCTCAACAAAACTGTGAACCCTCTAATACACCAGGTCTGTCAATCACCCGCCGTCACCCGACCCTCGCTACGAACCGACACACCATATCATTACCGTATTCCCGGAGCGGAGTCAAAGTTACGGAACCTTGAACACAAGAGACACAACGTAGCGCATATTACGGAGGGCGCTGACAGACCAAACGCGTAATGAGAGGTGTGTGAGAGAAGTTAATGGTTTTAGTACACCAAGAGGAGAGTGTAATAAGTTTAGTGGAGAGATAAGTTTTTAGCTACAATGAAAAAGAATATTGGGCTATATGTGAGTTCTATATATACTGTATATATATATCTTATTTCAAAATTTAATACACATAAGAATAACTAGCTAGTAATCAATAATATGTATACGAGGGGAATAAGTTTAGTGGGGAGTACAAGTTTTTAGCTACACTGAAAAGGAATATTGAAATCTGTGAGTTATATATATATATATATATATATATATATATATATATTATTGAGATTTAATGCACAGAAGAACTAGTAATAAATAATATACACAAAGTTAATGGTACTGTAATAAGAGGGGAATGAAGTTACGTTTTTACCTACACTGAAAAGGAATATTGAAATTTGTATATATTTGCTTGAGAATTAATACGCATAAGAATAACTAGTAATTTATACAAAGTTAATGGTTTTAGTACACCAAGAGAAGAGTGTAATAAGTTTAGTGGTTAGATAAGTTTTTAGCTACAATGAAACAAATATATTGGGTTTATGTGGGTTTTATGTATATTATCTTAAGAATTAATGCCCATAAGAATAACTAGTAATTTATAATCTACACTAAACAAGTCAATGGTATTAGTATGCAAAGAGAAAACGTGTGTTATATTGGGTAGGGTATAAGTTTATAATTATATACTGTATATGTATATTTATTCTATTTATTTGGAACACATATATAGAATATTGTGAATTGTAATGTAATTTATATTTATTATTTGCTAAACAAATATACAGTATATACAACCATTAATAATAAATAAATAAATTATGATAAATAATTAGAGAAATTATATCCTGGAAATAAGATTTTGGATTTTTTTTTGTCTAGCAACCTGCATGAGCTTGAGGATAAATGTAATGAAATCACGTTTTTCAGCTCGAAATATAACAAGTGCACATAATATAGTGCTACGTGTTAGAGTAATAAAGCTAATATAACCAGTGCACATAATATAGTGCTACGTGTTAGAGTAATAAAGCTAATATAACAAGTGCACATAATATAGTGCTACGTGTTAGAGTAATAAAGCTAATCACAATTGAATTAAATTATCTAGGAATGTTTCTTCCATAATTATTTGTGAATTCATTAGCTCATTGTAAAATGCTAAAGAACCCTATCAGATTTTTAAAACTACCACATCCAGATAAGCATGGACCTTTTGGAGTCTATTTTTCCAAGAGATTTCTAAAAATATCAAATATACTTATAGCATAAATTATAAGTCTGAATGAAAACTTAGACACATGCATATTAAATTTATCTGGTATGGTGTGTTATATTGTAATTTCATAGTAGCTTTCGGTTAGATGTCGCTATATTCTTTTAGAATTTGTGATGGATATATGATTATTATGACAAGAATACATGCACACTATTGACAGTCTTTCTTGCAAGAGATAAAGTATTATGATTAATGAAGGATTAAGACGTGAACCTATGTCTTTATGTAAGGCATAGGGGAAAATGTACTTGTATGGTTTCTTCATCATAGGCCTAATTACCCCAAAAAGGGGATACAGGAACTTCTGATAGTCCAAAAGTGGTCCTCTCTTATTTAATTAATCCCTGCTGGATCTTGCATACAATTAAGTATTGGGAAACTGAAAGATGTTGTTAGACCTTGTTGTAGAAGTCAATGTTATGTTATGTTATGATACGGCTTCTATTATATATATATATTTTGAGATCAGCTTTGTTAAACTTGCTTCACCGGAGATAACCTGCCAATCAGATCCTTTCAGTTTCTGTGACCTTTTTTTCTACTACCTTTAGACGATTTTATAAAGTTGAGGAATGATATATGGTAGCTATAAGGATTAAGGTGACTTTTAATGGGTGAAGATTAAATCTTCTAAGAGTTACCAAATATAATGAAAAATATGTCAACGGTACTGAATGCGATATAACCTGTTCATATTTTGAGTGAGCATTCCTGTTTGTCTGTGTAGCAAAGTCTATCTAGTCCCAATGAATGTATTTTGATGAAACTGTCAGTATTTTGTATTAATATTTACCTTTGGTTACCTCACTTTCCTATCTCCTGCAAACCTTTCCACACGGTAAGTCTGCTTCAGGCCAAATCCTTCTCGAATCACTCGGGGTATGCACCTACCATGAATCATAATGACAAACCAAAGCTGGGACGATACACGATAAGGGCAGAGGAACTTATCAAACTAGGGTTCTATAGGGATTGGGCCCATACGGGATTGGAACCTAACCTATCCGGGCCCAATCCCGTGGTCACCCAAACGAGCTATGTGGAAATAACACTTAATAAAATGTCTAAGTTTGAGATAATCGCAACTTTATAACCTTAATTTTCGCAATTGTCTTTTCAAGCTTAGCCATCTCCGCTGAACCCATTTTACTGAGCCTATTGCACCAATCAAGTTTAAATACCTCCTTAATATACTGGTACCCCTTTCTTTTTCATTTATCCTATTTTGTTTACATAAATCTTTCCTAACTCTTCATCTTTCTAAGCGAATCCTGAAGATTTAAACTTTATCATAGGAAAGATTTCAAAAGGCAGTGGTACATATAGTAACGAAAATGATCTGGACTAGTCTGATTTGTATCAACACTCGCATAAGGGTATTTTATGGTTTGAGATTAGCTCGGATCAAGTAAGTTGAATGACACAATAGCGATTTAGGGGAAAGTTTAACAAAGCCTAACTAATATACCGAAAATAGCATTTTCTATTACACAAACCAGCAGTGTTAATGGAAGAAACGCCTGTATTGTAGATTATATTGGGATATATTATACTAGCCAATCATTTAGAACATTAGTGTCTTCAAACCAAAGGACCTAAATTTTCGAGGTTATCACGAACAAAATACAAAATTTGCATGCATTTGTTTACCTAATATTTACATTCCTTTCGCAGTTTGAGAGTTCATATTGGGCCCAGATTAATGTCGTTGAGTGCATAGTATATGCAAGATGAATAACTAGAAATTAATCTATCCTTACAGTATAGGATCACTGCAAACCTAGCTTAACAATAAATACCCACTTGGTGGTATTTTGCTAATAAGGTCCAAATGTTTTACCTGATCTGATAACCAGATTTTCGTATACCTAACTCATAACCACAGAAGTGTAATTTTTTTTTTTTTTTTTTTTTTTTTGCAGAAAGTACTCTCTGAAAAACATTGACTCAAACCTATTAAGCATCCAACCACAAAATACTGGTTCCAAATACACCCATATCAAACCTAATAAGCATCCAACCACAAAACACTGGTTCTAAATACACCCATAATACCAGTGCAATAATTCTCCTGAAAGTAACCTATGACCGTCCTTCAGAGGGAAAATTTCCCAAAGGGACTGAACTTCTCGAAAATGGGCTCCTGTCCTGACGCTATTACAGTATGGTGGCTTACTAATCCAAAAGGGTTGATAGCCTATGAAGTCTTATTTTAAGTAACTGCATTAATTAAATTACCCAACTTTAGAGAAAGTCTAACTATTGACTTACGAATGGTGAGGCAAGCCTACTATTTGTAACGGCTCGTTGGCTTTCTTGTTTCCAATCTACATGTGAAGGTCTAATTACAGGGGAATGGTGGGCTGTCAATTTGACTGAGGAGCATCCCTATCCAAACTATGCATTTAACTCAACATTGTCCATTACCAGGGGACCGGAAACTTTAGTTGTCAAGTTATGCACAACTTCGTAACTTGCTGCGCAACACAGATTAAAGTGAATGGATGAGTGATTCGTACAACATCAAAGTTTTGGTATAATTAACTTTCAATCACCCCTCTCCCACCCCCACCCTATTTTTAACATAAGATGTGCCCGTCTTTAGATTACTCAATATTGGTGGTGTGAAAAGTTTCTGTGAATTGCTGTTGCGTGTTTAAGGCCACAATAATACCTTAATTATATTAACTTTACTTTGGTTACTCTATATCCTTTGGTTACTCTATATTCTTTGGTTATATTATGATGTTGCCTTGCGTTATATCTCTATACTGTTTTTTCTCAGCTGATGAAAAATTGAATCCCTTTAGCATCTGATTTCTCGATTATGCATGGACCAATCTGATACCACTATGTCTGTGTGTCATATTATTGCTAAATTTTCACAATTAGCAGCTTATTTCGCTACACAATCTTGGTAATTACATAAATCAGGATGGCGAGATAGCAAATTACCATCAGCTGGAAAAAAAATCCCAGACTATGGTAACTACTGCAAAAGAATGATTTTTTTTTTTTTTCATGGCCTACTGTTTTCCCCTTGATAATACAACAACATAATATTAGGATACGAAAAGATAAACAAAATATGGCATCAAGTGGTTGAAGTACACGCTCCAGTTTCATTTCGTATCGGGGTCGGTTGGTTCGGGGGTCGAAGATCTTGGGATGGTAACAGTCCTATGGCCTTACGTGTAGGTGTAAGGTATTGGCTGTTAAGCCTCTTCTGTTGCTTTTCGCTTTTTGCTGGCCTTAGGAACCGCTAGGTAGGTCTTTGGCAACACCTGAGAGAAGCTTGGAAGTCGTGGAAAGCACCTTATCCGTCTTTGGAAACCTAGATTTTCGGGCCTTTGGAAGCATCCTTCAGGTCCTGGGAAGCCCCATTAGTTACCGGTAAGTCTTTGATCAGGCCTTGGGAAGTGCCTAGGAGATTTTGAGAAACCCTTCTACAACGCACATGTATCTCGACCTTGGGAAGCGTCGAGGAACTAAGGGGATGTTAAGAGGTGTGTTTGGGTCATATAGGCACAGAAGCCGACGGCCCCTCTGCAAGTTTCACCCGAGGTTCCAAGTTGGGTAACGTTGGTGGTGGTGGCCGTGCGTCACCTGATCCGGGTCGTTGTCGAATAGGCCTAGATGACCAATAACAAGCTGGACATGACTAACTACTGTAAATAGTTTTTTTTATTGGGGTTACTCACTATTGCAACAAACACTAAATAGCATGATTTGCTCAAAACAGATATCCGGATTGAATTCCCAGGCAGGACAAGACAGTTGGGCAGTCTGGAAATCATCACACGCCTCTGATTGAAGAACATTATAAAGGAAGCTGATGTAAGCGAACTGTTGTGAAGTTCCGTCTGGGGTAAATACGATTGGTGGGTTCTTTCCTGCATGAATGTAATAACTGAAAATCTTGAGTGGTTTAGATTTTGTTCTAGTTTTATTATTATGATTTTTTTTGTTTTTCATGGAGACAAAAGGCAAAGCTGTCTGAAAAAAGTGTAACTGTGTGAGACCCAAATAGAAACGCTGCAGGAAGCCAGACAAATGAAACAGGAGTACCAGCAACTCCTTATCAGATGCCTATAGGCTTCCCCTGGGTATTGTCATGCTCGATCGGTGTCTATAATATCTCCAAATGAAATTACTACAGTATCGTCTCGTCTCTATTGAATGCAAAGAGAGGGGGCGGTGTTTATTGCATTTTATGTGTATTTACGGTTTATTGTTAGTGGTTCCTTCTTCCCATTTGAGCTGAATGAAGAAACCATTATCAGGTATTACAACTTTATTTTAAAACTACAAAACAAAAAATAATAATAATAAACCAAAAATAATTTCAATAAAAGTTAACCAGAAATATTCAGTGTAAATATGAATAAGACAAATTTCTACCCTTACTATTAAGAAAGTATATGCTTTCATTTTAAATTAAAAGAGAAAGTGAAAATATATAATATTTTAGCCTTAACGAAATGGACATCGCATTGAAATACTTCGGCTCCATAAGCTATTGGACAACAACACGTATTGCAAAGTGTCTGAAATACTTCGGCTCCATAAGCTATTGGACAACAACACGTATTGCAAAGTGTCTGAAATACTTCGGCTCCATAAGCTATTGGACAACAACACGTATTGCAAAGTGTCTGAAATACTTCGGCTCCATAAACTATTGGACAACAACACGTATTGCAAAGTGTCTGAAATTTTTAAATTCTGAAGCGGAATAATCTGAGATTATATATGCGTAATAATTACGTTTAAAACTGATTTATTTAGTAAAAACAATAGATTTCATTTGAATCTTTGCAATTTGTAATATCTACATGTCTAGCAAATTGATATCAATGTATTTTTTATCTTCCAATTTTTTTTTACATATTGATATTAAACAAAATAGTTAATGCAATAATTTTGGATTATATACTTTTGCATAATATTCAATACATAATTATTCTACTAAACTAATACAAAATAATATCCATAGTTTAATAGGATGTTATATTATATTACCGGTTATACAGTATATATAGCAGCTAAACGGATTAATGAGATAGCTTCTAACATTTTAAATGAGTGGACGTTCTTCCTAACCTGAATTAAATCGCCTAATAGTTGCCAAAATATAGTGAACAGACTCTATGACTTGACCCTTCGAGGATTAATACATTGTGACGGTGTATTCTGGCTTTCATTAAAAGATAAATTCATTCAATTCACAAATTACCCATCATTTGTGCCCACTGTCAATGGTAGAGCTTCATTTATATATATTATGTTTTGCTTACAATTATATGTGTAAATACAATTATATATACAATTATAATATCTAGCATACCAGTGTAATAATATAAGGCGCTTTTTATTTTTATTGGACGCAAATGTTGCATCCAAAGATCGTTTGTGCATTTTTACTTTGGATGCGACATAAGTGTCCAAAAAACGGGAAAGGTTTAAAGACATTACGATAGGTATATGAAGAAAGAGGTTTGAGTAGGCCATTTTTTACCCTTTAAACTCTCGCAGGTCCTTCCTAATCTGTAAAAAAACGTTCAATGATAACCAGAATAAACTGTAAAAATGCGTCTCAAGGAGTTAACAGTAAAAATAAGACTCAATCGTCTTCAACAACCACCTCTTCGCTCAGCTTGGTTCGTCGGCCATCTTCTCTCTTAAGGTGGGATGGGTGGTTCGCTTTCCTGGCCCCCTTTCTCCCTCAGTAACATGATGTTATGACATTTGGAACATTAGTTACGAGATTTTAATACCCTTCGCCCCACTTCGTTGTCAATTTTAAGACCTTTCGTGCCATTTAGTAGTCTATTTTTTCCTGGCAAGCGGTAGCGAGCCTGTAATTTAAAGAGGATTTGGCCTTCGGCCGATCTAGGGGCGTTTTATCAAGCTTGATGGATTACTAGCGAGGACACTAATAATATATATGAAATAAATTAATAGACCAAAAAAAAAACAGTAAATCCCCCCCCCCCCATAAGTATACAAAGCTCTTAGTCCATGAGTAATATCCTAATCGCATAGTTTCAGCTTACGATAAATTGTCATGTCTTTCTGCTGATTACTCGGGTATTATGATTTTGTGGGGAAAGAAATTGTTAATTATGGAATCTTGACTTATGTAGATTTAGTAGTGAAATAGATCAATTGTGATATTTAGAGCTCTAGCAGGTCTACACTTTTTCATTTTAGTATCGAGAGTATGCTGCTAAGGGATTTGATTCAGCTCAGAAGTAGAGCGACAACTACGAAATCTACATTATCATACAGTTTAAACCAGTTGTTATAGGTGTTCTTGAATGGAGAACATTTATTGATGAATGGATTATTTGTTCATGAACATTGTTTTACCAGTTTTATACGGAGTAATTTAGTTTTGAGCCGGTATCCTATGTCGACCTGTATAACTTTGCAGCGTCTTATTTGTATTAATATATTGTTCCTGGTTCGTGAAATTTCGCTACAAGTAGTACATTTTTCTCTTGATTAAAAATACTACTCGATAAAGCAGTCAAACTTAAATACAAAGGCTTTGTTTTATGTTGTCAGGGCTTTAATAACTAAACTACAGTGAAATTGATAATCAGGATGTCTGGCACTAATAGTACTTGCGTTAACTTTTTCTCCTGTGGTCAATGAACATATATTATTATAATGTCTTATATGGGTGAATGTGATAGATTAGGTGCAGGTGTCTGTCTACCATTTCCCTAAATATTTGTTAACTATAGCCTTCTTTCATAAACCAACATTCAATTTTCAATATGTCCTATGCAGGTGTCACATTATTAAATGCTTGGATTGCATGTTCGTTGCATTTGATTCCATCCTTTATTTGTAACGAAATAAATGTATGTATACTTAGCTTCAATGTATAAGTTAGCACTTTAGTATGTGTGATTTTATGTGATTTGAGTTTTCATTTTAAACTCCCATTTAGTTTGTAATTGATGTCTTACGCAAATTTGGCTGATTCCTTTCTATTTTCTTTTTCTAATAATCTGCAATTTATAAATCGTATTTGTTCTACCTTGAATCCTCTTTAAATTAAAAGGTCCTACATTGAATAACATACCATGGCTATCCTATTGTCCTCTATAATCCCAAAGACACATCTAAATGGCTGTGGAGAAATTAAACTCCTAAGCTAACTAAATTACGCTAGTTAAATTTTTTAATATTTTTATCTTTAGTATCTGAAAATAAATGTGAAAATAGGACATACATTCATAACTGTCTTGTAAGCAACGGTGCTAAAGCAGTCAAGTGTGTTCACATAACTGTAAGCGATCCATGAGAAAGTGCACTTAAAGGGAGATGCCCCGTTTTTTTTGCTTTGTCTCCCTTCTTCCTCGTGTTTAGCCCCATTAGTTTGTCGATTTCAAGACCTTCGCCCTATGTCTTGGATTTGTTATTCCATACACACACACACATACCCGTGTAAGATAACCTCCAGTGCAAGCACACTGAAAATCTTTACATTTCTTCAAACCAGAGACTCCCCCCTAACCAACAATGGCTTTACCCACCTCCCAGGAAAGGTTACCCTCCGGCGGCCATCTTACTTCCCAACAAGACAAAATACCGGATCTCGTTCCTTTGTCTCCTTCTGTAGCGTTAGATCCATTGGGAGGGCTGTTTTTGGATAGCATGATGAGCGGGTCTCTAGGAAAACATGGCATCAAGAGTGTCAATTTTACCGTGGGACAGCCAAGAGTTATAGCATATATATATATATATATATATATTTTTTTTTTTTTTTTTTTTTTATTTTGATATACAGTGTTGTTTTACAGCAAGGACTGCAGAAAATCAGTATTTACCCATTTTTTAACAAAATATAGGCTAAGCATCCCCCCGCCCCCTAGTGGGGATGGTTATGAAGATTAAGGAGAGTTAGTCAAAGAGGATATAAAGGGAAAAATAGCTGTATTTGTCAGCCATTTGCCATGGGATACATAATTTGTTGAGGGAGGGGAACCCCCCCCTAGGACTTATTGACATTTTCATATATTTTAATGGTAGGGGGCAAAAGCTCCCTTATAATACATTTTCGACAGTACACACATATATACCAATGTATTATGTGATATGAAAATTCAGTACGCCAGACAAAAATCGATGGTTCACACCGTAAAATCTTACCTAGAATTGTATTATTAGTTAAAACGTAGCTTCATATTTCCCTTTGTTCCTGCCTATTCTTAGCCATGGACTTTGTAAAAGACAAATTCGGGATTATCAAAAGTCTGTTATATATATTGCAGATATTAATTTAAGTTGCAATATGTGTTTCATGGGGGCATTGAATTTGGTATACATATACCTTTTGAAAACATGATTTTCCCAGAAACTGTATTTTCTTATTTGATAATATTCTTAAAATAATGTGAAACTAATGCAGTATGTATTAATGCAATAACACTAGTATACTGTAAATGCGAAATAATGGTTCAAATATATAATGGGCTTACGATGGTATTGGTTGGTAAGTTATTTACGTTTAAAAGTTTGTTTCCATATTATGTTTAAATTATTAACGTGCTAAAATTACCATATCGAGTAGTATTTAATCACAGAGAGCGAATATACAAAATAAAATGTAGTACCATTTATCATACGTAAAATATTATTTCAGAGCTATTATTGCAAATGATGCTAAAACAGTCGACTAGTATGCTCTTTAACATACCTATCTATACAACTTTATTTTACTTTGATGTTTCTTCACATTTGATTTTATCCATTCCATATTCTAAATCGGATATATCTTAGTACGATAACGAGATTTTGACCTGTAAGTGTATATCGCCTGTTTTAATAAAGCGAAGTTATTATTTTATAAATAAAGACATGGTTCATTAAAGTACTTTAAGAATATGACTCCTTAAGCCATTTATTTTCGTACTCTAGCATATACAATGTATTAACATAAGGCTAACAAGTACTTCTGTTAATCTATCACAAATGTTGTGATATGCATATTTACTAAGTTATACTTAATAACTTCTATACAATTTTGTTTTTTAAGAGACAATGAACGGAGGAAGGAAAAACACAGACAAAACAAAAAGGTCCATGTGCCTAAAGGCATCCTCCATTCAAAAAATGTTTGTAACAACTAGATTTAAACATTTGTAGATTGTAAGTTTGTGGAAAGCAATTCGAGGGAAGTGAATTCCAAAGAGTAGTAGCTCTGGGGATAAATGAATTCTGATAAGCAGAAGTCCTGCATTGTGGAGGAGAAAGTGTAAATTCATGGGTGCTCTCAGCTGCCCTAGTTCTACGGGGAAAGATGTGGAGAGGCGGCACAATTGAAGCAAGTTCCTCGGAACAATTGCTGTGAAAATATATGTAGAATAATGCAAGGGATGCAACGTTTCTTCGTATGGATAATGTAGGAAGGTCCTGTGTGATTGCAGGGTTATTGATTAATCTAATAGCTTTATTTTGAATTTTGTCCAACTGCCTCAATGCAACCACTCCACTTCCACCCCACAGAGGTGAACAGTAATCCATCTGAGAACGCACATGACTTTTATATATCACGGCCAACTGCTCGTCCGTGAAGAATTCTCGAACTCTGTACAGGAGTCCCAGTTTTTCAGAGGCATTCTTAGCAATGCTTCTAACATAATGTGTCCAGCTTAAGTTAGTAGTTAATGTTACACCGAGAATGTCAATACTAGGGGAAGTGGGAATATTTACATCATTACAAAATATATGGGAGTCAGTGAGATTCTGTCGGTTAGAAAATTGAATGTACTTGGTTTTCTGTGCATTAAAGGAAACTAGATTCTTTTGTCCCCATCCATTAATTCTAGAAAGGTCCTGGTTCAGAGAAATTGCAGTGTTTATTTTTGAATTTATAAGATCGGGTTGGGTGAAAGAATTGGTAAATGTGAAGGAACTGTGGAGTGTTGAGTCATCTGCGTAGGAATGTATTGGATTATGAGTGGTAGATATGAGATCAATGATATGAATGAGGAACAGAATTGGGGCCAAAACTGATTCCTGGGGAACACCAGCATTTATTGAGTGAAATTGAGAATAAAGGCCATCTACCATTACACATATTTTTCTGTTATGAAGATAAGAAGAAATTAGTGGAACTATTGATGCAAGGCCGTAGTGTGACATCTTCAACAATAAGGATTGATGCCAGACTCTATCAAATGCCTTTGATATATCCAGTGCTATTGTATGTGTTTCACCATGTTGGTCTGTAGCTTGGTTGATTTGATGCGTAAGAAGGCAAAGCATGTCTGCAGTTGATCGACATCCTCTTAAACCATATTGCCTATCACTGATTAATTTATTATTCTCAAGATGCTTAATTATGTGATTATTTAATATAATTTCAAAGACTTTACCAAGAGTGGAAGTTATAGCTATTGGTCTGTAGTTTGATGGATCTGAAGAGGCACCTTTTTTAGGAACTGGATGGATGTTTGATTCTTTCCAGGGTACTGGGAAGCATGAGGTATGAGTACACAGACGGAAATTTTTTGCCAATACAGGAGCGATTCTTAAGTACTATTGGAGGAATTTCATCTGGACCAGGAGCCTTATCTACCGAGAGATTCTGAAAAATAGTTTTGACATGTCTGGTGTGGATCTTAAGTGAGGGAATTTCAGGCGAATTAAAATTAAGTACAGGGACATCTTGATTTATTTCATCTAAGGTTGAGTTGGTGGAGAAAATATCCGCAAGAAGGTTAGCTTCACCTCGTGGGTCACTTACAAGATTGCCAGTCGGAGATTTTAATGGTGGAATGGATGAAGCAGTAGTGAAGTTGGATTTAAATGAGTTAAGAGTAGACGACCAAAATATTTTGTTATCATTTGGATTATTTAGAAGTTTATTTGCCTGCTTGTGGAGAAAGTTTGATTTAGTTAGGTTTAATACAGTTTTGGCATGATTTCTGATGTTTCTAAAGTAATTAAAGGCTTCATGTGTTTTTGATCTTGTGTATGCATTGTAGGCTATTGCTTTTTGTTCAGTTACTCTAGCACAATAATGGTCAAACCATTTAGGTGAATTAGATCTTTTACTGTACTTTTGATGAGGAATAAAAGTTTTCATTACAATCTAAAACTACTACGAATATACCACATTTATTATCGACATTATGATATTCTTCCACGACCGTCTCACTGTGTCTCTTTGTGACTCGTTAAAGGTCGCGCAAACATGTCCCAGACAGTAATCACCACTCTCCGGTTCCCAACAAGCACAAATAAATCCTTTCCAGAAAGTTTGAGTTCCCCCTGGCATCACTAAATCATAAAGGGGTGTTGGGAGGGATTCTGGGTGCGCGCGTCGAACTGTTTATACAAACAAACCAATGAATCTCCGAAAGTGTTAGGGGAGATGGGGCGTTTTTATGGACACCTTTCTACCTCGAGATTAGCCTCATTAGTTTTGACATTTTAAGATGGTTCACTTCTTGGTCGGTTATTTTTGTTTTCATTTATTAATGTTTCTAGTTTCCTCCCTAGACCTCCATCAAACTTAAAACAACATCCATTAGATCCCCCTTCTAGATTAATTTGTACATTTTTCGGTAGAAAAATTTCCCGGCCAAAGGCCGATTCTTCCAAAATTACAGGCTCACTATCGTTAGCCAAGACAAAATCGACACCTAAATAGCACGAAAGGACTTACTATTGACAAGGAAATGAGTTGGAAGGTATTAAAATCGACATGGGGGAAATCTTAAAATCTAAAAACTAATGAGGCTAAACATGAGGGAGAAGGGGATCTACCAATCTCCCCTTAAGCAAACCAATAAATCTACGAAACTTTGAGCTCCTCGGGATTAAAGATTCATAAGCGGGTGTTGGGACTGACCGATGATAACGCGCTACGAACCATTTATCCGTACCATCGAACCCCATAATTTGGAATCTTCTGCTTCGTTCCGTGTCAGCGTCGTAAATGTCCCCGGTCATTAGCCACTCAGGTATGTAACAAATGGCGCCTTGATCTTAAAAGTTGTTGTGGATGTTTAGTTGACTATTTGTTTTTCACCCTGAGAGCTTGAAGAGACTTTGAATGTTAGGATATATTGTCTCTTAACCCGTTCAGTACCGGTGACATTCTTTTGTTACATTCTGGCATTGAGTACACGATTGTATTCAGCTTAGGAAGGACCTCTAGCAATAATAGGGCTTCAAACTATCTCGACTAACCCTTTTAACTATCCCAGATCTTTTTAAGCTGCATAATATCGTCTAAATAGAGCTAGAATATAACACACGTCGCTGGTACTCAAAGGGTTAAGGAAGGTTTACAGCTGCGGTCAGAAGTTCGAGATCTACTGTATTTATTGCGCAGTATCAAGAGGTGACTTCTTAATCGTATAGTTTATTATTTTGTTATTGGACTCTCGTAGTCTAAAGCTAAACACGAGAACTTGAAGAGACGAGGAATGTTGGGATATATTGTCTTGTTAGGTGGGGCTACAGTTCCCGTCAGAAGTTTGCGGTATATTTAACACGCAATATTAAAAGCCGACTTATTAAGAACAGGTTTTTATTTATGTATACATATTTAGTTTACTCCCTTGACCTTTTTATCAAGCTTAAAGGGAGGTATTTAATTCGTTCCCTAGACCTCCATCAACCTTAAAATTACACCCCCTCGAGTCCCTTTCAAGATAAATTTGTACATTTTTCGGTAGAAAAATGTCCCGGCCGAAGGCCGGTTCCTCTTAAATTACAGGCTCGCTATCGCTCGCCAGGATAAAATAGACCCCTGAATTGCACGAAAGGTCTTAATATGGGGTGAAAGTTTTTAAAATCGTTAAACTAATGGGGCAAACTTTTTATAATATCAAAAGCAATGGGGCTAAACATGAGGGAGAAAGGGGTCAAGAAAACAATCCCTCAAGTGGAGACCTCCCCTTAAACAAATGCCCCCAAGACCCATTTTTTATATAAATTTTGAGAATTTTTCGGTAGAAAAAGGCTCGGCCGAAGGCCGGTTTCTCCTAAATCGCAGGCTTGCTATCGGTCGCGAAGAAAAAAACCTACATGGCACTAAACGTCTTAAAATCTTCAAACTATTGGGGCGAATGTTTTTAAATCTCAAAACTAATGGGGCTAAGTATGTCTCGTAAGGAGGGGCTACAGCTGCGGTCAGAAGTTTGCTCCGTATTTAACAAATGACGCAGTTGTTCATAAAGTTCTGGGCATTGTATTTCTTTGTTTTGGTTTCTCGTAGGTTACAAATGCCTTTAGCACATTTGTATACAATCTCATGCAAAAGTATTGTCCAATCTTCACCACTCTTAATATTATTTATATAAACTATATCATTTAAAGGTTTTGATGTCCGGACAAAACCCCTGTGGACAGAAACTCAACCTCTATCTAAAGTGGACAAAACTCCAGTTTCGCATATAAACAACCCAAATATTTGCAACTGCACATATTGTTCACACTCCACAAAATCCTAATTCGGTAATATATATATACTGTATATATATATATATATATATCCCTTTATTAATACTGGTTACGTTGATTATATATGATTTCAGCTACACTTAGACGATTTTATGAAGCCTAGGCATATGGTTACACAAAAATTGAGATGATTAGTAGCCTATTAATTGGTGAACGTCCTTCCTAAGTTCAATACAATTCTTAATAATTACCAGAATATAATTAACAAGATTTCACCGGGACTGAACGGAATATAATTGCTAATAAACTAAGGCTGAAGAAACGGTATTGCTTTAAAATTAGCGTTTAACTGCTACTGTACTGGCGACGTCTTTTTACATTTATTCTAGCTAAATTAATAAGATTATGCAGTTTAAGAAGGATCTGTGGTAGTAAAAAGGGTTAGGAGAGATAGTTCGAAGCCTGGTAATTGCTGGAGGCACTTTTTAAACTGAGTAAAATCGTTTAAGAGTCGCCAGAATATAGTTAAAACATACGTCGCCGGCACAGATGGGCTTCACTGATATGTGCCGCTATATATATCTCCGGTTAATATGCTACGAATATTAATTACACTACATTTATGACTATTATGGATGCAGATAATAAACTCTCTTTATATGATTGGTATTAGAGGGATATCAACTTTAATTAAGTTAACTACAATATATTTTGATTACAATTTTATGTGTGCAAGTCTGACTATTCCAGATACTGATTTTTTGTATAGTTCCTCATCCAACTTAAAGCTAACAAGAATAAAGTTGAACTGATTATTACTAATTTATATATTATTCAAACAATTCAATAAGTAGAGAGGGATATTAATTTTTATGAAAATATAGAGCAGTTGTAAGCACCAACGACTACATACTTTAGGCTAACTGGATTAAATATTGAACGCAAACAAAACCATAGCTGGTGTTAGTGTACCTCATATGATTCAGAACTTGGCTATAGAATGTAACCGTATTAATGCTAAAGATTTTACACTCACACTTGACGTAACTATAAATGTCAAGTAAACAAAGAGACTTCTCCCGCACGAAATGGGGGGTAGGAGTGGGTGGGCGTTACACGCACGGTTCCAAATGTCAACAAAGATCTGCGCATGTCCGCCCCCAACGCGCATGCCCAGACTACCGTCGCCGCCGCCGCCTCTTCTTCTTGTACGTGATCGCTGGTTTTCTTCGGTGATGAATACGTGATGATGGCGATAATCTTCCTGTCGAGACTGGAACGAAAAACATTCACAGGATAAGTTTGTTGGTTCAGGGGAAGTAATAGGGAGACAAAAACACGGATACTTAATTTGCAGGTGGCTTGAGACAAAGGCAGTTCTCGTGTCCACACCCAATGATCTATCTATCCACTATATATATATATATATATATATATATATATATATATATATATATATATATATATATATTATATTTATATATATCCCTGTAACTATTTAAATATATAAACTATAAAATTTGGCTTGTGAAGAAACGTTTCATACAATTATGTTTTGCTCGAAACTAGTCCTGAAAAAAAAGTTTATGAATGAAAACCAAATTGTCTATCTTCAAGCATTATACCATTTGCCACTTTTAGTTGCTAGCAAATTAAACCAGTATGCATTTACAAAAAAAAAAAAATGCATTTTTTAGTCAAAATTCTATATTACGATCAACTACTTAAAAAGTGCATATTTATTTACATGGTTTTCTACTTTTCTACCTACTCAAAAAATCCTAGTTACATTATCATAAATTAATGTATTGATGGTGTAATGTTTAGAACGTGTAAGTTCAGTATGATATATCCTAGGTTCGAATCCTGAGAGAATCACATGCGTTAAGAACGATGTTAAAAATAATATCATATGCTGGACATATAACTATTCAACTGTCGAGGTATATTGAACCTTAATTAAGTATCACTTTGAATTAATCAAAGTGGCTATATCAGGTAGACAATAAATCCAGGCATATTAACAAATAAAATAAGAATAATTATATAATATTATACAAGAAAATACACAAGATTTCGAAAACTATTTACAGGAACAACGGAAGCTATACTAAAAATACTGCAGGCAATTTGATGTATATATTCTTATGAAAATTGTGCAGAATGATGTCGCCTAAGTATTATTTATTTAACAAAAAATAATCTTTCATCTCGAATCCGACATGAGTTTTGAATGTAATGTCAAAAAAATCATAAATATATTATTATATTGTAATTATATACTCTACTGAAATGCAGAGAATTCGAAATATCACCAACCTACAAATTAACTTACATATACAGTATACCAAATTATAAATATAATGTGCATTGATGATTATTTTGTGGGCAACTTCATTGAGGGAGGGAGGTGGTATAGTTTGCTACCTAGACTTATATCAAGCTGTAAAAAAAAAAATATATATATATATATATAATTATAATAAAACATAAATAAATAAAAACAAGACTTCCCTTTATAGGTAAACATTGAAATTTGTCGGTACATAATGTTCTGGAAGAGAGGCAGATTCCTCCTAATGTACAGGCTCTCTCTGTCGCAGGAATAAAATACACTGAAAAGGCACGAAAGAAATGGAGCGAACAGTTATAATCACCAAACTAATGGGAGCAAAAGTCTTAAAATCTCAAAAGTAATGTGGCTAAGCATACAGGAGAAGGGGGTCCAGATAAATCAAATTCCTCCCATTAACATTAAGTGTATTTCCAACGTTCTCCTTCAGTTCTCTTCTCTACTACTGTATAATGAAAGGCTGACTGTTTTTTTTTTGTATATTTAGATACATTTAGACGATTTTATGAAGCTTAGGAAGGATATACAGTAGCTAAACGAATTGAGTCTGCTGCAGCCTGTTAATGGTTGACAGCCTTCCGAGGCTGAATAATATAGTGTAATAGTTGCCAGAATGTAATGTAAAGGATGTCAACTGGTACAGAAAGGGTTAAAAAGTTTGAATTCTGAAACCCTCGAACCTGACCATACTTAAAATTAGTAGAATAAAAGTTCTTGCAATATACGGTATAATATTGCGCTTCAATACCAAACAAACCAAATTAAATGTAAGTACTAATAAGTTCCACAAGAAATGTTCACGGATTCTAAAAAAATACTTAATGTTTATTGCTTCAGTTCACAGAAGTGACACCACTTAAAATTGCAAATATAAATTCACCCTTTGGTTTGAGCACTGCAGTTCAAACAGTACAGTAAATTAATACATTAATATATTTATATTTAATTTGTACCTTACACAAACGAATAGGTCATTTTATTAGATTATTTTGTGTAAAGGCCAACATTGCATAGTTCATACAGCTTAATATTGGTAAAGGAATTAGTTTTGTGACTGGTGTATTGTCCTTTATTTGTCAACATTATCAGTCCTATTATCATACATTTAAGTAAAACCCTTTAATCACATCATCTATGATCTCAAAGTGCACAGCAAATTTGTTACATAATTAGGTTTGTGCACATACGTACCATGCTATCCAGCAATTGCAGAAACAATCCGATTTCTCGTCACTTGCCTAAAAATCTTTCCCCCACTGTCTTTGATACAGGACATGAGAGGCATGCCATAGCATACAGTGGTAATTCTCTATATATGGCTTTACTCCAAGTCCATTATCATAACTATAGATCCCAGACCAGAATGTTGGTTAATTATTTAAGATGCCATTCTCAAATACAGCTTCTTCACACTACATAATTATGAAGAACGATTTTCCTATATTATCCTTCCCATGGGTCGAGATCTTCTATTAGAAAATAATGAAGTGAGACTCTAGCAGTCTAGGACACCTTCGATGGGTAAGGGTGGGCCCACGGATTCCCTGGAAAATAGCTTTGTCTGCAGGAAGAAGTTTCTCCATTTCCTTGACTAAATATAAAATACAATCTTGGCAGTGCTGTTCAAGTCCTATGACTGCAGAAGCAAGGTTTGAACTTTTACTTTCATTGGAACAACGGGGGAGCTCATTAATTTATGAAGTGATATCCGAACTCACTCATTGAGACCGAAAGTTTATCATCATGTTTGATCAAAATTATATTAGTCAGTCCTTCCTCGATGGAGAATATCCAGCTCCTTTGTCGTCATCTCGGTATCTGAATTAGTTGACTGAAAGAACTTATTTACTTTTTCAAATTGACACAATTGGAGTAAGGACAAAGAAGTACAGATAGTGTACTTCATCACAAAGCATGTCATGAATTATCCTTGCTCGGAACCTCACTTCCTGAGTCCCCTCTTGCATTCCTGAAATTGCCCTCGCGTAAATTCCAGTTCTCAATTAATCCGTTGATGACACGACCTCGCACCAACTACCTGATACCAGACAGTTTTACAAAACGGTATAAGAGCATTCTTAATGGTGGTTCTATCTTCCTCTTTGGCCTCATTCAGGTCTCCAAACCGCTTCTTGTACGAAGAGTACGGTTTGAGAACCACCCTGGAATTTCTGTTCGCAATAATCCAAGAATTGTAGGTCTCGATAGATTTTTGCACACAAAGTGCCAAACAGTGGCAGACGAGTTCTTGTGTGTGAGAATAAATTTATAAGGAAGGTAGGGCACATCAATGGGATAATAAAGGCCGACTTTTGCTGATAATTTACAATAAAATAATTTCGTGATTATAATAAATAAAGGATTTGTATAGGCGCCCTATATTTTATACACATTTATTATCTTAAATATTGAGTACATCTATTATTATTATTATTATTATTAGCGTCTCCAGAACGAATTGCACATACGGTTTTGTACGATTATTCATTAGTTTTGTAGACCCAATTTAATTGACTACTAATTCCAAATTTGACAAACTCTATGTATTAAAAAACTAATAGCAGTGTCTACCGTTCATAGAAAGCCTCGTCTTCTCTTGGATGATAATTGTTAATTTTGTTTAACATAGCACACTGCAAGTGTAGCCTAGGTCGGGTCACAAGTCTAACACAGGTATATTTCCCGGCAACTCCACTGTAGCAGCATATAAATTAAACTTTCATACATTTCCCAACAGTATAATAACCTTTCACTTGCACTTCACACGCGAAGCAGAAAGGAAGCCGTTTCAAAATACTTTAATACCAAACCTCAACCTGACTTCAGGAAATGGAAGAAATTTTTAATATATATTCTGTTTCTGGCGCTGCAACAAGAGCTCTCGTGAAGAAGTAAGAGTGGAGTGACAAGTGAGACATACTAGTAGATATGATGCTCCATATCCCCTAGCTCCAATAATAACACCATGAGAAAAGGGGGTCCAGAAAAATAAAAATAGAACAAAAATTGCTAAATGATAAAGTCCTTGTAGGGTTTATTGATAGTAAAGCTAAATCATAGTCCTTGTAGGGTTTATTGATAGTAAAGCTAAATGATAAAGTCCATGTAGGTTTGATCAGCGGTAGTTAAAGAGTAGCTCCATCAATAACACCAATATACCAGCTCCAGTACCAAAGAACAGCAGAAAGAAGGGGCCCTGCAAGTGACTCAAACTCAACACCACCTATGGAGAGAAAGGAATGGAATAGGTAAACTATTAATATATTCAAATAATACTTCAGAGACTATCAACTCTATTGAATTATTAAGCCAGCACACTGTAAGCCAAGAATAACGTCAGGACTAGAGCCTCTTTTCGAGAAGAAGCTTGATGGAGGTCTCTGAAGGAAACTAAAAATATATAGTGATACATAAATGAGCAAATAAATACGCCCACCCCCGTTGACCTCACCTGTTTATTAGTATCCAGATCAGTGTTGGTGGTTTCTTCAGGGTCACCACCACCACCAGCGTCTTTGAGGGACAACTCTATAAAATGCGGCAACACATCCTGGAACCACTTGTTATAGATGCCAGACTCCAGCAGCCTCCGTATGACAGAGTTGAAGGGCCGCAGATGGGGGGCACCCTGGATAATATACAAGGATCAGTCATCTATAGGAAAATAACTATCCATATCCAGTTACTCAACATTATTTACTGTCCTTTTTCATGATCCGTTCTTCATTCTGATTCAGGGCCTCTATTGCCCAGTACCATTACTCTATTTATGTAATGTTTGCTTCCTTTTTTCTTTTTTCTTTGTGATTGAGGGAGGCAAAAGGCATAACTGCCTACCCCATAGTTGAAAGAGTGACAGGGACAAAATCAAGGGACGTTCGAGCCAAAATGCCTGGACACACGGAGTTTGAAGCAATTTAAGTCATAGGAAGACTGATTCTGGGAGAGAGTTCCAGAGCTCAGCTTACCTTGAGAGAGGTAATGCGGTAACAAAGTGCCACCTTTACTTACTGCTCTTATGGTTCAATGGCCATCACCGAATGGTATCTACGATGAAATATTGCTGATGTACAGTCACGGTCAGTCATTTTTATTATTTTCGAAGAGGTTCTCAACATGATATTTGTACTTCGGAGATTCTTCAAAATATATCTGAATTAATAATTGCAACTGTACAAACACTATTAACCCATAGGTCCCCTACTAGGCAATCGCCCAGGTCAAGACCTTGGTGACAACTTACCAGGCTATGGCTGCATCCGCATGAAGATCTATTAGAGAACTCAAACTTGTCCTCCATCTGTTCAAATAGATGGAAGCAATTCACAACTGTGTCAAAAACTACTTCACCCTGAAGTAGGCGTGATCCCGACGTCATATGGATTGGTACTATCCAAATACATAATCTTCAATAAATGTCTATTAACCTTAAAGTAAAGTGATCAGGGACCTCATTAATCAAGACTATCTCGTATTTCCACAATAATAATAAATATGTCCTATAGAATATATGTGTAGATAGATGCAACTTCTGATGGTAACAAATATCACCCTAACCCATGAACTATACTGAAGTTGTTGTTGTTGTTCCCTAGGGTGCCTGGCCGAACAGCCCCGAGTCCCTAAGGAAAGCAATGGCCGCGATCGGGCTTCCCCACAGGGCTCTTAAGGAGTGTAGATTATGTTATTGGTGTAAGTGATTGTGTGGAATGCAGTCTTTTATGA